>JAVXUP010000689.1:252500-372386 GCA_033070095.1 Escallonia herrerae
GTTTGCAAGAAGTTTGAGTTCCATGGCATCCTGTGTAGACACATTCTGCGGTTTTTCACACAGAAGAATATCAGGACAATCCCCGATAAATACGTCCTGCCACGGTGGACGAAAGGTGCAAACAGGTTGCACGGTACCATTTCCTTTCCGGAGCACCCGTATACTGACTTTGAAGAATCAGAGACGTTGCGGTATAATCATCTGGTGACGATGTTCACCCGTTTGTCCGTAAAGGGTGCTGCTACAATGGTCGGATATAAACATCTCCTCGAGGTAGCTCAGCAGCAAGAGCCCATCGTCGACCAATTGGAAGCAGCTTCAGTCAGCAATGCGGTTGACACCGAGCCTACGACGGGATCAGAAGATGACGAGCCGGGGGAGGGAGACGACAATGATATCCGGCCTTCGGATCCAATTATATCGCAAACGAAAGGCCGCAAGAGATCTACGCGGATGAAAAGCTCTATTGAGACGGCAACTCAACCAAAAAAGCTAAGAAGGTGTGCATTGTGCAACAAAATGACCGACCACGACAAGCGGAACCATTACAAGGCACTGGGGATAAGTCCAGTGCCTTTGCAAGACGGGGAAGAAGATGATGCCGAGGATGAGGACGAACAAGCTGCAGTGGAACTTTAGTGTACTGAATATTTTGTAATAATCTTTTATGAGCCATCAAACCTGTCGGACATTTTGTAATAATATTTTAGTAATGACTCGTTTGTAATAACCTTTACTCTCATTTTTTTATACGTGATTTCTTACACTGTCCGCTACGGTATTAAAGAATACCTCTCCAACACTTTTAGTTTTTTTTTCTTTTGGTTGTCTTCTCTACGTCCGCTATACTATGTAGCGGACGGCCCCGCAGAATACCCACCTCTCCAACACTTAGGGTCTGTTTGACACAGCTTTTTTTTTCAATTTTTAAAGAGCAGTTTTTAAAGAGCAGCTTAATTTTTATTTTTTTACAAAAAGAAGTGGGTGTTTGATAACTCTTTTTTTTTTGGTGTTTGGTAACCTTTTTTATTTTGACTTTTTTTTGTGGTGGTTTGCGGTGGCAGTGGTGGGGCGTAGCGGTGGTCGACGGTGGTGGTGGCCAGCGGTTGTCGCGGCAGTCGCTGCCGGCGGTGGTGGCCGGAGGTGGCTGTCGGTGGTTGCTGTCTGGCTGCGATGGGCGGTGGCTGCCGGAGGTGGCTGCCGGAGGTTGCTGCCGGCGGTGGTGGCCGGAGTGGCCTCCGGCCAACGGTGGTGGCCACCGCCCACTGCTGCCCGGTGGTGGCTGCCGGCGGTCAAAGGTGGCTGTGGTGGTGGCTGCCGAAGGTGGCCGCCCGGTGGTGGTTGCCGCCGGCCGGAGGTGGCTATTGGTGGCTGCTGTCTGGCGGCGGTTGTGGCAGGAGGTGGCCTCCGGCCAGCGGTGGTACTGCCGACGGTCGGAGGTGGTTGTCGGTGGCTGCCGGGCAGCGGTGGGTGGTGGCTGCTGGCGGTGGGTGCGTTGTGGTGGAGGTCTCAAAAAAAAATTTAAAGTGAAAAAAAAAAGAGCTTTCTCCTCTTTTTTTTTACTCTACAATTTAAAAAGTGGGTTTTTAAATTGGAAAAAAAGAGTTACCAAACACCCCATTTTTTCCTAATTTTTAAAACTGAAAAGAGCAAAAAAAAACTCCGTCAAACGGCCCCTTAGTTTTTTTTTTGGTTGTTTTCTCTGCGTCCGCTATACTATGTAGCGGACGGCCCCGCAGAATACCCACCTCTCCAACACTTAGTTTTTTTTTCTTTTGGTTCTCTACGTCCGCTATACTATGTAGCGGACGGCCGGGCAGAAAGACTGATTATCGAACACTTGGTTATTTTTTGAACACTTGCCCTGCAGATAGACAGATATCCAACACTTGCCCTGCAGATAGACAGATATCCAACACTTAGTTTTCCACCGTTAAATCATATCGGTCAATAAAATCAATCGCATTCAATAAATTTTTTTAAAAAAGTGTTGTAACGTTACAATGTGAATTGGGGAACATCATCTCTCGCGGGAATGATGTTCCTTACACGGATTTACAATAAACCTAATAGCTCTAGGCCGGCCATTCATAATTTGCCAAGCAATCCTATACCTAAAGTCTTGTATGCATTCTTCGCTCCAGACAGTCTTCTTGAGGCTCTCAGACCGGCAAATGTAATCCATGTACATGCAGAGGAAGACGCCGCAGTCCGAGGAATTATGTTGCTTGGGCCTACTCCTCTTCAATCGGAAAATGAGGACCGGCCTGCGCGATACCTTCTCCCGACGCCTACCATTGACCAGGGCAGCAAAAAGATTCTGCGAGAAACATAATAAGCATTAAACATAGCTAGCAAAATAAGATTAATCAGTTTTATAATATGCAAGTTACAATAAGAAGGAAACAGGATCTTACCATGGCATCCAACTGGCCTATGCCTCGGTACATATCAATCACAGGCATCACGTCGGTATCATCGTAGAGACTGTCGACGACTGAAACCGTGCTCTGTAATGGTTCGTAGCAAACCAAGTACCAGTGGGCATTCCCTAAAAAGGGGATTAGAAACACGTCGGCAACACTTGCGCTCACTGGACTATCCCTAGCAAGATATGCTTGTAGGTTAGGGGACGGTTTCCACTGGGCCATGGTTCTCCCCTTCCCCTTCCTTGCATTGCCCCAGTCGTGCCACTCTTGTACTAGGAGCTGATGAAAAAAAGCATCCAAGATAAACACGCGCGGACCGATGTTTGGATGCTCCCGACACCTTCGCCTCAGAATTTGCACGTAGTGCGAGATGACACCGCTGTCTAACCAAACTCCCGGCGCCAGCGAGGCGATCTCTGTCCACGAGGCATTGTAATCCAAGCCCTCCGGGTGATCCACGTCATACGACGCTCCGTCTTGGGGGGCCCCGCTAAAATAACGGGCTCGGATTAGATCGCATTTATGCGGCTTTAGGGGCCTGGCTGGATGCCCTTTCGGATATTGCCCTCGGGGGTCGATCGGGGGATATTGGCCTCCAATTCCTTCTTCGGCCGGCTGATATTGCTCTCCGGCCATTCCGGCTGATATTCCTCTCCGGGGCCGCCAACTGGTCCCGCCCACGGGACAATGGGCAGTGCCTCGGAGAAACCGTAGTTTCCGAAAGGACAGTCTTGCGTGACTTGAGAGAGGGGTTCCGGGAACAAATTGAAGGAGGGGCCGCTGTAATCGCCCCACGACGCTTGAGCCTGTCCCATCCCCGCTTCAGAGGTACCACCAACTCCCTGACTCACCCCTGAAGCCTGTCCAGAGGGATCACCGTATCCCTGGCTGACGCCCGTATAACCCATTCCCGGGCTGACTCCCGAAGACTGTCCCGATGCTTGGCGCAAAAAATTCCCGCAGCCTAAAGCCAATGTCGCAGCCTGTTGGCAAAGATCCTCGCCCATTGCGCTCACCAGATCCCTCCGCTCACTCAACTTCTGGAAGAATGCAAGCGAGGCATTAACCTACATCCAAAGAGATAAAAAATTAAGTAACTTCAATCAGACATTTATATTCAACTAATTTGGTTCAAGTCAGACTTGTTGGGCAACTTACGAGATTGTATGCCATACGCTCATCGATCTGACCCCTAGGCGCATACCTCTCCCCACGTTCAAAGTTTACAGGGGCTACTCTCCTCCGCGTGATGCGGTAGTACCACTCATCGTACTGATCGATGCTGATAACGGGGTCTGGCTCCGAGACGATGGCCGCCAGTGTGTCCTGCCAAGAAGTCCAAAGCTCTATTTCGGCCGCGCACAATTCGTACGCATTGGCGGTGCCAAACACTCCGACATCCGGTGGGTTCCTGTTAACCCTCATATCCGGGGCATCGACTGGCAAACCCTGCTCCAACTCAAAATGGCGCATTGCTCGGTCGGGCAGCTGCCACTCTGCGACCTCGAAATGGATCAGGGGTGTGCGCTGCAACCCGGAGAGCGTGAAGACGAACGACTCTCCCACCCGTCGCGCCAAACGTATGTACGGTGCCCAACGCATTTGGCCCGGAGATAGACGGTCGAACTCCCCTCGATAGTACGTAATGTTGTGATGGGGATCGACTCTCCTCTTGTAGTGGCTAGCCCTCCGGCTGTACTCCCAAGCACACAACCGAGGCCAGACTTTATCGGTTCCATCCCTACGCGTTGGTGCACCGGGAGCAAGGTGTTCATAAGACCACACCTGAGAACATCAAAAAATTATATTTATATCGTCGATTCAACAAAAATAAAACACAATAACGAAGACATGATTTATATGATATACCTGCAATAGCGAGAGACATGCACATATGGCTTTGGAGTTGGGCCTCGTTGCCTTGTGCAATGCTCGGTACAGATACGAAAGAACCGCTGCACCCCAGGCATAATCCCCAACCTCCGACAGGTTACCCAACAACGGTAAATATTTCACGCTGACCGTGTTCTTCGACGTCGTTGGGAATAAAATTGCCCCCATCACCCACAAGAGGAAGGCCTTTGTGTACACCACAAGCTCACGGCCCGTATAGTTTTCCGGCAAAACCCCGTAGGTATCTACCAACCACTTCAACTTTATACCACCAGTGCTAAATTGATCCTGGGGTATCGAAGTGAAGAAGTCCCGCGCTGTTCTCTTATTCGTTGCGTCTGACGGAGGAGCAATTACCGGCCGCCCCGTCACCGGCAACCCCAAGATGAACCCTACATCTTCTAGGGTAATCGTCATCTCTCCGAGCGGGAAGTGAAACGTATTCGTTTCACTTCTCCACCTCTCAACAAGGGCACCTATCAAGGCCCGGTCAAGCTGTTGAAAGATCTGCCCATGCGTGAAAATCCCAAACCCAATTCCACGCAGTATCCTTTTCTGGGACTTGTTCAATTTCCATCTCGTGAACTCGCGAGATACTTCTACGGTGGTGAGAAGTTCTCTTTCCTACGAATTATTAATAAATACAATTTAAGCAAAATGAACGGTAAAACAACGTTCGTAATAATAAGAAAGTTGATAAATAATGTATCTTACTCCACCATCCCATATGAGCGTACTGATATGGTTGGCTTGGTCGTATAACACGGATGGATCTTCTGGTCCAGGGATAAATTCCATTTTTTGCAACTGAAACTATGGAATCGGATTTTACAAACGCTAGCACATGAACAAATACATACATATATAAATCCTCATCATCGCTAGCACATGCTCAATGCATAATCAAAACCACGCATAAAACGCAATATTGATCACAACTATAGATTAGAAACATGTAAAGGATTGATTTTGTGAACTTACGTGATCTATTAGGGTATTAAAGCTGCTCTTATGAAGAAATTGCGCAGATCTGCTTGCCAACGCCGCTGGGAATATTTGTGAGTAGGAAGAACGGAGAAGAGTGTCGAAGTTAGGACTTTCTTTTGGGATTGAATATATATTTGTTGTCCACTATACAATATATATTTGATGTCCGCTATATAGTATCGCGGATGACACCAGTCTGTTCCTTGTCCGCTATATAGTATCGCGGACGATAGACTGTCCGCTATATAGTATCGCGGACGATATACTGTCCGCTATATAGTATCGCGGACGATAGACTTTTGGTTGTTTTCTCTACGTCCGCTATACTATGTAGCGGACGGCCCCGCAGAATACCCACCTCTCCAACACTTAGTTTTTTTTTGTTGTTGTCTTCTCTACGTCCGCTATACTATGTAGCGGACAGCCCCGCAGAATACCCACCTCTCCAACACTTAGTTTTTTTTTCTTTTGGTTCTCTACGTCTGCTATAGTATGTAGCGGACGGCCCCGCAGAATACCCACCTCTCCAACACTTAGTTTTTTTGGTTGTTTTCTCTATGTCCGCTATACTATGTAGCGGACGGCCCCGCAGAATACCCACCTCTCCAACACTTAGTTTTTTTGGTTGTTTTCTCTATGTCCGCTATACTATGTAGCGGACGGCCCCGCAGAATACCCACCTCTCCAACACTTAGTTTTTTTGGTTGTTTTCTCTATGTCCGCTATACTATGTAGCGGAAGACCCCGCAAAATACCCACCCAACACTTAGTTTTTTTTTTGGTTGTTTTCTCTACGTCCGCTTGTTTTCTCTACGTCCACTTTACTTAGTATCGCTGATAGACTGTTCGCTATATAGTATCACGGATATAGATACCGCAAATAAAAAAAATAGTGTTGGACCAGAAAATGGTTGGCACGAACCAGACATTTAGTTCCGGGTCCAGAAAATGGTTGGCACGGACCAGACATTTAGTTCCGACCTTTTCCCGAACCCCGGCCACTTAGTGTTGGACCAGAAAATGGTTGGCACGGACCAGACATTTAGTTCCGACCTTCCCGAACCCTGGCCTAAGCGGAGGCCTTATATCCGCTATATTGTAGAGCTGGACTTTGTTGTGCGCTATATATAGAGCTATACAATGTAGCGTAATGTAATAAATTGGAATAAATTGGCGCCCGTAATGCAGTTTTAATAAATTGAAATAAATTGGCGCCTGAAGACTTGTTTTAGCGACATAGTAGGTTAATGCTATTTTAATAAACTGACGCCCGAAGACTTGTTTTAGCGACGGAATCAACAATCTCAATTTTTCCAAAAAATAATGTACGATTCACAATCAACGATCTCAATATATCAAGGCAACAAAAAAAGGCACAATTAAGCAAGAAAAAATTTGGAAACATAATGAACAAGAACATAAATTTTTTTATTATAATAATAAACTATGGTTCACAAATGGGGTACGAAAGTTTTTCACAAGCGCTCCGATCAAAGATTACAACTTGAAAATCCCACCACCCAAGGTGTTCGAACACTACAAAGTCCCCGAGTTCGAGGCCATGCTGGCGCACGAAGACGTTCCAACCCTCTGCGAATTCCTTTTTTTGGGATCGGCCGGGCTTCAGCTTGATTTCAACCTGCCATGCCCCCTTGCGGCTATATAATCTTGCACTATCATGAATTGTTGTAAATTGATTGGTAAATGCTTCCGGTATGTCCTACCAAACACAATACAAAAAATAGGTTAGTTTTGGTTAAGAAAAACAAAAGATCAAACTTTTAACACACGAAAATACAGAGAAAGAGAAAGAGGGATAGCCTACAAGTTCATGCTCAAATCCCGGCATCATGACTTTGAAAAAGTGTTTGCCTACCAGGTGCAAGTTGCCAATATAATCGTAGGCGTAGGTGGTCTCCGATCCAGAAGCCATCGAGATCGGCGTTGAGGGGAGGACGGTGGTGTCGCCGGAGATGTGGGTGACCGGAGATGTGGGTCGCCGTAGATGGGGTAGCGGCTTGGGTTAGATGTTCGAGAGAGAGAGAGAGAGGGACGCCGTCCGCTACAATAATATATATAGCCCGATCTGATTAATATTTATAGCAGGAGAGAGTGGACGAAGGGACGCCGTCCGCTACATTGGAGAGCTCCCATAAACAGGACACTGTTGACGTCACAGATACCAAGGGGAACAGTTCTCGGGGCTCTGACAGGAGACTTTATAGGCGACCGACGGGACAGGTCCTGACATGTGTCAGCCTAGAGGCGTCCGCTACACTGTCTCGCGGACGCCTTTTTCCTGACACATGTCAGGAACCGAAAGTCGTCCGCGAGACAGTCTCGCGGACATGGGAGGAGGGCAAAAAGGTAAAAATCCCGTCCGCGAGACTGTATGGCGGACGGGAGACAGTTTTGGAAAAAGGTGCGATCTGGACCGTCCATCTTTCAGGATGGACGGTCAGATCGCGCTAGCAAAATACCCCATTTTACTAGCGCTATCAACGGATCAGCTCCCATATATATATATATATAGACATGTAGTGTAAACTGAATATTGGAGATACACTGCCATATACACACTGCTTGACTGCCATTTATACACTGCCATATAGACGCTGCCATTTATACACTGACATATATAATCAAGAATCAAATGCAAACTGTAACATATACCCTACAAAACTTAATATAAATTGAACATTAGAGATACACTAGCATATACACATTGCATGATTGCAATATATAAAATACCATATATAATCAAGAATCAAATGCAGACTATAACATATATACACTGTAAACTTTATATAAACTGAATATTAGAGTTAAACAGATCAAATGTACACTGTCATAAATACATCCAGATTATAAAGCAAAATTGTTGCCGATAAAAAGAAGATTTTCTACTCTTAACTTTAGATTTTTCACTTCAGACATTAATTCAATTTAAGTGGTATACTCAATCTACTTTATAGTATTAAGATAACTTGAGATTATGACTTTGTTAAGCCATAATCTAATTTTATTACACGTTAATGCTCACGTGCATCACACGTGCATTCAACTAGTAACAAAATAAAAGTAGGAAAGTTCTCATATATTTTTTTCCTTGGCTCTCCTCACTCATAAGATTTAAACTTTTGAAGTTAATAGCAAACGACTTTAAAGAAGCTAATCTGGAAATTCAAGGACATTCAACTTCCTAATTACTGTTTTTGAGTACTGATGAAACATTTTTTCTGTTATTAAGTAATGCAAAACTTATGTCACTAAATTTTGTCCTATATATGACGACATTTTTATTTTGTGTAAAGTAGATTCATGCACCCAACTAACTAAAAAGTGAATCCTGAATTACATTCATGACAACTTCCTATTAAACCTCCAATTAAAGAAACACGCAAAATCAATGCATACAAAACAAGTAGCAATGTGTGCATATATTTTTTTTTTCATTTTATGGTGTGATCCAATGTTTTGGGATTTAAATCACATTTTTAACAATCAAATATCAAAACGAAAAAAATAAAAGATGTTACAAAAAGTAACAATAACGATGCGATATTTGAAGAACAAAGAAACAAGAAATTAAAAAAAATGTAGAACACAACAATTACGATGTTCACCAATGTGGCTACGTCCTCGAAGTATGACCAAATTTCGATTTCGCTATTCAATTGTGTTACAACCAGAAATCCTAACCCCCCACCCCCTTCCAATCTTTGTTGTGGTTTTCTTCCTTGACTCAAGAAATAATACAAGACCACTTATATATATTTATAGCTAAGGGGTGACTTTATTTAAATAACCAATGTGAGACAAGACAACTTATATACTTGGGTTAAGTTGCGACCTTCTCTTCAATTACCAATATGGGACACCCACATTGTAATAATATCTTTAGGTTGAAATCAGGCTCCACATATAGCAATCTCTCACTTGGAGACTGATATAACTCCAATACTGAAATTCCTTACAAATGCTGGTCATACTCATCCAAGAAGTATCAACGAAGACTAATCAAAGTTGAGCATAGGCTCAACTTATGCTTGTTAACCACCTTCATTAACATATCTACGGGATTCTTGTTGCCTTCAATCTTCTCCAAGTTCAATTGTCCATCCTTGAATGGAGACCGTATAAAGTGATATCTCAACTGAATGTGCTTAGTCCATGAATGAAACGCTGAGCTCTCGGCAAGATGTATTGCACTCTGACTATCACTGCATAACTTGCAATCTACTTGCCCATATCCCAGCTCTGTCAACAACCGTTGAAGCCAAATAAATTTCCTTGCTTGCTTCTGTAGCAACATATTCTTCTTCTGCTATAGACAATGCAACAATCTTTTGTAGCTTAGAGATCCATCTCAGTCTATCCAACCTACTGAAAAAAAAAAATATCCCGTACTGCTTCTCCCACTTTCTCAATCACCTGCATGGTCTGAATCTACATAACCTTGCACATATATATTATCACCCTCAAAACATAAGCAGATCTGAATGTTCCTCTTAAATACCTCAGAATCCACTTAACTGCTTGCAATTATTCCTTTTCTGGATTTGTCATGAATCTGTTCACAACTCCAACTGCATGTGCAATATTCGGCCTTGCACTGACTATTGCATACATGAGACTCCCTATACCAGAGGAATACAGTACCTGTGCCATGTATTCTTCATCTTCCTTAGTCTTGGGACTCAACTGCTTTGAAAGCTTGAAGTGGGCTGCTAAAGGAGTTGTCACAGGTTTAGAGGTGTGCAAGTTAAATCTCCTCAAATCCTTCTCAATGTACTCTTCCAGTGACAACCATAACTTTCTTTATTTTCTATCCCTGGTTATCCTCATGCCAAGAAGTTGTTTTTCCTTACCTAAGTTCTTCGTATAGAAAATACTTGCTAACTTCATCTTGAGTTCATTAATCTTTCCCATGCTTGAACCTGCTACAAGCATTTCATCTACATACAGAGCTAAAATATGAAATCCTCATTATTAAACTTCTAAAAATAAACACAGTGATCGGAGTGGCATCTAGTATCTCCTTCATGAAACTGACAAAGTTCAAATACCATTGTCTGAGAGCTTGCTTTAGGCCATTCAAGCTCTTCTTTAACGTGCAAACCATTTCCTCAATACCCTTGACTTCAAAACCCTCTGGCTGATGCATGTATATTTCTTCGTCCAAATTCCCATGGAGAAAACTCTAGATGTAAGTCCTCTATAGCCACAATTCTCAATATCTTACGAATTGAAGTCATCTTCACAACACGAGAGAAAATTTCTTGAAAATCAATACCTTTCCTTTTTCGATACCTTTTCACAATTAGTCTTGTCATGTATCTCTTTGTTCCCCCAACTTCATTTTCCATCATGTATACCCATTTATTGTACAGAACACTCTTACCTATAGGGAGCTTTACCAATAAGTTTGGTTTTTCTCAAATGAATCCATCTCATCATTCATGGCTTGCTCCCACTGTAACCTGGATTCATCCTGTATCGCTTCTTGATAATATTCTGGCTCATTAGAATCAGTATACAAAATATAATCGAGCAGAAGACCAGGTCTATCAGGAGCTTTCCTTACCCGAGCACTGCTTCTGAGGTTAGGAGTTTCAGGCACTTGTTGTTGATCACCGGCTCCAATTTTAAGATCAGTTGTTTCATCAAGGACTTCTGGATTTTCTGTTCCGGGTGCCTGTCCATCTTCTGGCTCATCAAGTTCCATGTAATCCTTTTCAATTCCATTTTCTTATAAGCTGTACTTATACAACCGTGATTCATCGAATATGACATCCCTACTCCTGATGATTTTGTTATGTTCATAGTCCCAAAAACGATAACCATATTCATCACCTCCATATCCAATAAATACACACTTCTGAGACTTAGAGTCAAATTTTCTTCTTTCCTCTCTGTCAATATGAACATAAGCAATACATCCAAAAACTATTTGAAAAGAATAATTTACTAGTTTGTTAACCATTCATTTAGGAATACCACCATTGAGAGCACTCGCTAGACTTATGTTAATTAAATATACGACAGTATCAACAGCTGTTGCCCAAAATTGTAGAGGTAAATCAGCAAGTATCCTCATGCACCTTGCTCATTCCATAATGGGTCTGTTCATCCTGTCTGCCAAGCCATTTTCCTGAGGTGTCCTCTTAACAGTTCTTATCAACCTGATACCATTATTGGGACAGTATTCTTGGAACCCTCCATCACGATACTCACCCCATTATCATATTTTAGGCATTTTGTCTTGTTCCTTGTTTAATTGTCAACAAGAGCTTTCCACTTTTTAAAAGTGTGATAAACATCATATCTCTAACTGATGGCATATATCCAAGTCTTTCCACTAGCATCATCTATAAAAGAAACAAAGTAGAAATTACCCCCAAAAGACTTTACTGTGGCAGGTCCGCAAACATTCGTGTGAACTAACTCTAGCCTTTTAGTCTTCTTCTCTTTACCATCCATCTGAAAACTAACCCACTTTTGCTTTCTGTAGACACAATCCTCGCAGAAATCAACTGAATGTTCTTCATCCCTGGCAATGCATTTTTGGAGTGTAGAATTCTCATACCACTCTCACTTAAATGTCCCAACCTGTGATGCCATAATGTGGTCCTCTAATTTTCTGTAGAAGCCAAAGAGATAGAGTGATTATAGATACCTGAAAGAGTATATAGGGTTCTTACTCTTTTATCTCTTGCTACCACCATCGACCCTTTGATCACCTTCCACTGTTTTTCACCAAATGTCACAAAATAGCCTTCACGGTCCAACCCGCTAATGGATATAAGTTTCTTTTGCAGTTCTGAAATATGTCTAACATCCTTCAAAACTAGGGTTCCTCCATTTGACAGTTTCATTTTAACTTTTTCCTTTTCAACAACGCTACACCGATATCCATTCCTGACAGTCACATGTCCATAATCACCATGAACATAATCATTGAAACAATCCCTATGAGGTGTACAATGAATTGAGGCTCCCTAGTCTACATACCACACTTTGGAATTATCATCCACTGCAACAGAAAGACTTAAATCGTCATATGTCCATTCGTTTGAACTTACCATGTTTGCCCCTTCATCATCACCATGTCTTCCCCCTGCTCCCTTTTTTTTTCTTCGGTTCCGTGCAATCATTCTTCTTATGACCCTCTTTGTTACAATTCCATCACACTATGGTTCTGCCTTTGGACTTCTACTTGCGTCCTTATTTTGATCTTCCTCGTGTAGGACTTTTTTCCTTGTTATTCTGCTTATTATTCTGTCTATCTCTAGATTCTACGGATAAAGCAGTACTAGATGATATACCATCACCGATCGTCTTTCTCCACATTTAATCATTCATTACAGAACTTACACCATTAAGTGTTAACGTTCTAGAGACAGTAGATTACTCACTATCGTCACCAAGTTATTCCAACTATCAGGCAATGAACACAAATACAACAAAGCCCTAATTTCATCATCAAAATTAATGCCGACAGATTCTAACTGATTTGTAACACAGTTAAAATCATATAGATGATCAACAACTGAACCATTTTCAGACATCCTCATATTAAACAGTCTTTCCATAAGAAATACCTCATTCGAAGCAGAAGGTTTTTCATATAATTTCTCTAATGCTTGCATCACACCAGCAGTAGATCTTTCGTTGGAGATACTGAATGCTACTTGCGATGTCAGGCTAAGCCTTACTGTAGCCAACGCCTTTCTATCCAAAATCGCCCACTCGTTTGCATTCATCACTTCAGGTTTCTCTCTTACTAGCTCAGATACAAATCCTTCTGATACAAATAGTCTTCAACTTGCATCTTCCACCACTGAAAATTCATACCATTAAACTTCTCGATCTTTCCTTACCCTCTTCGGCCATTGCTCCCACTCAAACGTAAAACCTACGTGAGTAAAAATCAAACCCAAACTCTGGTACCAGTTGTTACAAAATGCAACAATAATGAAGCAATATTTTGAAGAACAAGAAACGAGAAATTAAAAAAAAAAAACTACAACACAAGAATGACGAGGTTCACCAATGTGGCTACGTACTCGGAGTATGACCAGATTTTGATTTCACTATTTAGTAGTGTTACAACTAGAAATCCTAGCCCCCCCACTCTTTGTTGTGGTTTTCTCCCTTGACCTAAAAAACAATAGAAGACCACTTATATATATATATATATATATATATATATATATATATATATATATATATATATATATATATAGAGCTAAGGGGTGACTTTCTCTAAATAGCCAATGTAGGACAAGACAAATTGTATACTTGGGCTAAGTTATGACCTTCTTTCAATTACCAATGTGGGGCACCCACATCTCTGGGTTAAAATCTGCCTCCACATATAACAAAAGATACATATAAAAAGTAGAAGGAGAGCTATCACGTAGTGACCTACTTTGAAGATAAACTGGAGCTTTTCATTGTCTCTATTTTTAAGTGCAATTTGCTTCCACGTGAAAAGTCTTTGGATTCCATGCTCTTCAAATCCACAAACTATATGCCATTCGCCATCTTAGTCCCTCAACTAATTTTTTAACCATTGTAGTCCTTTAACTTTAAATCGTTCACTTTACAAGTCCTTCAACTTCAAACCGTTTGCCATACAAGTCATTTTTTTCCGTTTTCAGTTTTAGTCATTGCTGCCTTTCTCCTCTTTTCCCTGGTGGTGCAAACTGTCTAAACCATCCGCTCTTCCAATAGAACATATCTTCATTTGAAATCTAGTTATATTATTAGAAATCACGAGTTTAGTCTTTATGTTTTTGGTTTTGAAAATTTGTGTTTCAATTATTTGGAAATCCAGGCTTAAGGTAGCTATGCCAATACTATTGCAGCCTTTAAATTCTTTTAAAGGATACTTACAAATCAAGGTGTTATAGAGGATGAACTGCACGATCTTGTTTCTTGAAGAAAGTTAAAGAAAGACACTTATGTATTTGGTAGATTGCAGAATCCAGGGACTATCCACTAACACTCTATCCGCTACAAGAAAAGACCTTTTAACGACATGTTATTACCGATGAAAATATCCGTCATTAATTATAATTTTTATATTTTCCTACTTTTTTTGAATTTTTTTGGAAGAATAATCTTAAAATGATTTTAGTGACAGACTATTATCGCCGGACACATTCATCAACAAAGGTCTATATTTCGAATAAAGAAACCCTAACCTTTCTCTCCTACCCACCACACACCTTTCCCCTTTTTCTCTCCCTTCTGTGCCCCCCCAACAGTACCCACCTCTAGGACCAGGCCACCCACCCTACCCCCACCCCCCGTTGTCACCACCCCTTCTTTCTCCCCCCCCCTCCGCTGCCCACCTCTAATGTCATCCACCCACGCTGCTGCACCCCACGCCTGCTGTCGTGCCTCCTCGCATGCCAATGAGACCACTTCTGAGCATCATGTTTGGGGTTGTATAATAACATACCACTATTGTCCATCCCATGGTAAGGTAAAATTAGGGAATTAATTCTACGTCTTATTTACGAACTTTATCTTTGATGCATGTTCAATAGATAATTGAGAAAATCTATTAAACAACTATAAATATTAGGAAATGAAAAGTTGGTTGTATGTTTTTTCTCAAAACGGATGAGCAATTTTACATGTCTATTAACTTGCATGGGACTGAGCAACCTCAATCTAATGTAACTTTTTGGAAGAGTGGTCTCTCACTCTTTCTGCAGAGTAACTTGTGTGGGGAATATGATTAGTTGAAACCATTTAATTACTCTTTTCAATTTGTCATGCCAATAAAGTGGATTGCATCACCCACAGATACAAGTTGATGATTTTTGTGTGGATTTATTTTGCTAAGATTTAAAAGATTGCATTAGTTCTCTTTTAACTGATATAATTTCATAAACAGTGTCACTAGAACTCTATTCTTGCAGTAAGAAAATTCTTAAATGTTCGTGTTTGCTTTCATTTTGGTCTATTACATTTAGAAAATGAAGCTGAACGGGAAACTGATTTGCATCATGTTTATCCTCCCACATTTGCTGTAGAAAGGTCTCCCTCCAATGGACATGCTGCTAAAGTGACAAGGATACAAGGAAGCCAAAACCTCTGCTCCCTTATCATGTGTGTATTGGTGATTGTATTAGTTTGCGATCTGTCTTACACTTTTTACATGCCTATCGTGGTGAATTATCTAATAGCGTCAAAGATAGAGCACATATCATTTGCATCGTTATTTTGGGGAGCATTCTAATAACAGTACCCTTATACTTCAAATTATCCTGCAATCGCAGTATCACTGTCTTACACCATATATCCTTGCAGTCACATTCAAATTACCCTCCGAAATAATGCCATTTTGATGCACCAAAGTGATTTGGTAGATAAAAACACAATGCCCTTATACTTCAAATGTTGCTGAAAGTATATTCTCATATGAGGTCAACCATAATCCATATGGTATATGAAGGTCTTGTTTGAAAATGATTTGGTTTTTAGTTTTTTCTCCAGTTTTGTAAACTACAAAAAAAAAAATGTGTTTCATATTTTTTTCGTCAGTTTTGAAAATCAGTTTTTAAAACAAGGCTGTTTTTGAAAACTCCCATTTTGGAGTTTTGGATTTCCAATTTTGGTTTTTGTTTTGAGACCACCACCTCCCACCCCACGGCCACAGCCGCCGCTAATCATCGCCAATGTCCCCGGTCACCGCTGCCGGCCACCGCCATGCCCCATCACCTCCACCGCAACCACCACCACCACCAAAGAAAAAACTCAAAATAAAAACTGGGCAATCAAACACCCAAAGGAAAAAACTTAAAATAAAAACTGGGTAATCAAATACCCATTTGTTTTTGTAAAAAAGAAAAAAAACTAAACTAGTTTTGATTTTTTTTTTTTTTTGGAAATAGAAAACTCAAACGGGAAGTGATTTTAAATAAACCCGAAGTCAATGAAGAAAACAAGTTAACTAATCATCCATAAGAGGAGGGAGGGGGTGGGTTAGGGTAAGAATGGAGGGAGGAAAGGAGACCTTTTTGTAGAAAGTTGAAAATCTTCTCCTTCTTTCTACTTCTATATGTGTAAACATGTTTGTGTTTGTGTGTCTTGGGAAGGCAGCAACTTAATATTGTATCCTTCATGTGTGTAGATATGCGTGTGTGCGTACAATATTAAAAAAATTGTCTTGCATAGTTTCCACTATCAAGAAAATATGTTTGTTACCGGATCCATCATCTATGTTTTAATCTAACATTACAAGAAAATTGGCCTTCAACGACGAACACGGTTCGTCGGGAAAGGTCTCTTATTCGTCAAGAAAGACATACAGTGACGAAATAAGTTCGTCACGCAGTTTGTCAAAGGCTCGCCATCAAGAAATGTATTTTTCGACGAATACATGTGTTCGTCGACAAAAAGTAGATTTGTTGACGATTTTTTACTTCGTCAAGGAATGTCCGATATTTAACGATGAACTATTTCATCATAATAGTTTGCTCGAATTTGTCGCTGGATGTTCAAGTTCGTCAAGAATGAATTAATTTGTCGACGAACTTGGATTCGTCAACAAATGAGTCATCGTCACTATTTTTTCCCTTGACATCTTTATTTCGTCGCTAATTGTTGCCTTTGTTGACGAACTCAAGTTCATCAAGAAAAACATTGATCGTCACAATACTTCCTTGACATACTTCCTTCGTCAATAATAGTGACATTTGTTGGCGAACTTAAGTTCGTCAACAAAACAAAAAAATTCTTCCTTGACATACTTTCTTCATCAATAATGGTAGCATTTGTTGATGAACTCAAATTCGTCACAAAAAATATTGATCGTCACAAATCTTCCTTGACATCTCTAATTCGTCGTTAAAAACTACATTCACCGACAAAAACAATTGTCATTACTTGTTGCCCCTTTAGCGACGAATATTTTGTTCTTTGATGAGTATCAAATTCTAAAGATTTTAATTAACGACAAATAATAGAAAGATTAAGCGACAAATAGTAGAAAAAGTTTTAATCTAATATATAAAACTAATGCTATCAATTACAAAGATTTACTTGGTTACAAGGTAAGGACATAAGTACATTTAGCAACAAAGCTTGACATATATTCTAAGTAAAAATTAGAACTATACAATGCACATGTTGATGCCAAAAAAGAAAACCATCCTGTCGGTGACACATAAAATATCGACCTCTTGCTTCATATCATGTCCAAAGGTGATCCGTATATATATCACATCCAAGAACACCACAACTAAAAGAACAATGATCGCAAGCCTGCATTAAAAATGAAAAGAGGAATTGAAATATTCATGTTAAGATGTTGCTCAAACCTCGATCTACATACTCCATGCAATCCACCACAATCAATTACATCTCTTTTCTTATCACAAATGCACGTACAATCAAATTACAGCCTTTCAAGAAGCAAGTATAAGATAGCTAAAGAAATTAAACTTGTTTAGTGCAACATATATACGATGAACGTTTACAAATGAAATCTCTATCTGAAAAGTGACACTCCACCGGCAATCTATGTAATACAATCGTATCCTTAATTAGAACTAAAATTTATGATGCACTTATAGTAGTTCTAGCTTGGACCATGAATAGGCCGGCTAAAGAGAGCGATTTTGGGGTAAAAGATTAGATATAAAGTAACATCGAGTTCCGTTGGGTGGAATTATGTTATAAATAAAGTTCATATTTTCCAAATAGTTGGAGCTTGGTTTAGAAAGTAGGGTTATTCAGTGGTTGGACTTCAAAGGATTTTAATCAGGGTGGGCTAGAATTTCCAGAAGCTATGGACTAAACTTGACCTGTTAAATGTGCCAAAAAATTGCCTTGCAAACAATGGGTTCCCCTCCCTCTCTCCCCCTAACACTTTTCACTTTGAATATTGTTACTGTTATATAATGTATTAAGATGAGAATGTATGCCATATGGAAAGTAATTAGAACTCTATAAGGAAAACATAATGAAACAGTAAAATGAAGTTATGGAGGCGTGAGGTTTGTTGTTGAGGTTCAGAGGTTGCACGTGCTTGACTGAATAAGGGGCTTCTTTCTGGTGGAGTGGCTAGGAAGAGTGAGCTGAATATGTGTGTTGGACACTAGAGTCCAGGGCTTTTAGTTTGCGGAAGGCGACAACCACTCTAAAGTACTTTATATGCCTTGCCTATAAGAAGGTGAACCTGATTGGCAAGATTATTACTTAGAACGAGATATCATTCAACGATAGCATCACACAGTAATGATTTTAAATCATTAGCATCCCATAGTTCTAAAGCAACATCGAGTTCTGGGGAAGCAACTTCAGTATGTAACTTGTACCCAAGGTAACTTAAAAAAACCGTCTCCTTAACTGGAATTCCCTCATTTTAATGGATTTGATGTTAATTAGAATTCACTCTAAGCCACACTACCAACCTCTTCATTCTAGGCCTACCAGCTCATTCCAACCCTTCATTCTCAATAAGCCTAACCCTACTCATTCCTCAAAAGACAACCACTACCTATTCTAGATTTGCATAAGTCCCTCACCACCTACAAACCCACCACTACCACACTCTACTGAAGGCCTGCTATCTATACCACAGTCTAGTATCAGCAACACTCTTCAAAACCAGAATAACCTACTACAGAGTAACCCCTACTGAGCACTAAAAGAAACTAAGTACCTTATAATCTTTTTGTGATATCCTTATTGAATTAACTCAACCTCACACAGTAATGATTTTAATCTTTTGGTACCTGTACATGGCGGGAGACTAAATTATATCCTTAATAGCTTCGACGATAAATAAGTGAAACTTATAACATAGCGTCAATCGTAAGCAATTATCTTAATTTCCCGATCAAATCCCTAAAGGCTGGCCTAGCTCACCTATGAAAATTGCAGTAAAAGTTTTAACCTAGACAGCGTATAGATGGGGGATTGAAAAATCAAAGAAGAGGATAAATCCAAGGTATGGTCATGGATAAATACCTAACCTAAAACTCACAGATAAATGCAGCCATGAAGCACTGCATAGAGAATGTCTCTAATGTACATTTCAACATGCATAAACAATGTACTTTGGAACACCATCGTCTGTTTTCTACTTCCGCTCTGCTGCCCATTTTGTACTTGTAATAATAATGGCAATCCCTATCACTTATCTTTTAATACTTTGGTTGTTAATCAGTTTTATAATTTGTGCACGTGTGTGCACTTTTTTTATATGTGAAGCAGGGGTGTGAAGGTGCAGGGTGTGCTTTATGTGTGAGTTCAATGTGTGTGAACAAAGGCGCGTGTAATTGTGCAATACTTTGTAATCACACAGTGTGTGTGTGTGTGCGCGCGCGTGTGTATGTGTGTGTGTGTGTGTGTGTGCGGGCGCGCGCACCCTAGGGGGTGTGCGTGGGGGTGTGCGTAACAGGGCAGAATAGGCTGGTCTCAGTGAATGCAGAGGAGTTGACTTGACTTTACTAAACCAAGTTATTGTGTAGGTGTTTAGTGTGTGCCAGTAGAAGCCTGTGTAATTTGTGCAGCTGTGTGTGTGTGTGTGTGTCTGTGTGCGGGTGCGCTTTGTAGATATGTGAAGCAAGGGTGTGAAGGTGCAGAGTGTGCTATGTGTGTGAGTTCAGTGCTTGCGACCAAAGGCATGTGTAATTTATGCAGTTGTTTATAATTAGACATAGTGTGTGTGCAAGTGCGAGCGCATGTGTGGGAAGGAGGGAGGGAGGGATTCAGTGCAAGGGGAAGGAGACGAGATAGTTTATTCATGTGCAGGTGTGTAAGTGTTTTGGTGACTGTGAATAAAAGTTCTAGATGTGTAAACGAAGGCCTTAGCTAACAATTTCACATAAACAAGCTTTCATAACATATAACTTATGAACACACTTTTATGCTAAGCTCATGGAACTAGGAGCTACAGTCACTGTGTACAAGATATGGGGTGAACAAAATGCTAGAATCTTCAAGTAGCAAAGTCAATCCATGAAAAGCCTGTCTCAGGTGACCAAGCAGTGGATACATTGGAGTATTAAGAGCTAGAAAAAGCTGCTAATACAAAGCAATAAGAAACATTGTGCTAATTAATTGGGGACTAGATGTAGGGATATTACTAGACTGATTTTGTTTTGTAAACTGAACCTTAAGTTGGGAATGTATAGCTTAGGGATAAACTTACTAGTGTACATCTGATCTGGCAGGTATTAATTCAACTAACTTTAAAGCAAAAAAATTTAAAAAATAAAAGGCTATAGGACATCAATAGGCAGGTAGGTGTATCTACGCAAACACTCAGGAAGGTATTACGAGAAAGATTAGGGAATCAAAAGGAACCTCTAAGTATTCGTGGATGAGTGAAAAGATGGTGGTTGAGCCATTTGGAGATTCATAATAGCTTCCATCCGATCAAGTCAGGCTTGCTGTTCTTGCATGAGTGACTTGTACGTCGCTACCTCTAATTTCTGAGAATTGAGCTCCAATTGTTGCTCATGCATAAGAGCCTTGTACTCTTGTAGCTCATCTTCCAAAGCAGCACGACGCCGGGCTTCCTCCAAAACTGATTATTGAGACAGGGACATGGGCGGTCTTGTCCCAAACCCGAGACCCTTAATACGACCTGGCTTTTTGCTCTTGTCTAGAACGGTCTTTGCAATCTCCACTGGGTCCACTTGTGGATTCTCAGACAGCATTTCTTCCATTTGTTTCTAAAATTGATAGTGAAATTAATCAAATAATGTGTGGCTTCTAACACGGAAAATTATCTCACATGGCAGTTTGTTACCTGGTTTGACTCGGCTTCATCCGTGATATACTTATTGTGTTTCTTAGAGAAATATGTACGCTTGTGAAACACAATTTGTGTTTCTTAGAGAAATACTTATTGTGGGCTGACAGGTGCACGTGCCACATCGCCGGGGGAAGCCATTTGAGCTGAAGTGATTGATCTAGCATTGATGCTGGTAGGTGTGGCTTCTCCCTGTACATCGAATGCTGAAGCCTCTCGAGGTGGAGTGACTACCTCATTTGGCATTTGTGATGCCAATCGCTTTCGTAAACGCGTTAAATTTCCTGGTCCACGCTCTGGGGGACTCTGTTTGAGGAATTCATTCCAGCTACTCACCTGCTTACTTGACATAACAATGTAATGCAGAGTAAATGTAAAAGTCCAGCAGTCGATATGCGTGTAGCATTGAAGGTTAGGTTACCTTAAATGTCATAATTTAGACTAGGAGCTACGGTTAGAAGAGAAATTAAAGCATCACTTAACATATATAGTAGTTTCACACGTAAAAAACACATAGCATATACAACAGTTTCACATATTCATTGATGTATTTGCAATATAAGAAGTTTACATATCTTCTGCATCACTATCATCATCCTCACTACATAATATGTCTTCTTCATCACCAGCATACTCGATAAGTGTATCATCCTCTTCGTCATCTCTGATCTCTTGAGGACCCTCGACAGGCTCTGTGACTCTCTCAACAATGATCGGTTCAGCATCGTGCCTAAGCAACTCACCCACTTCATTCTAATAAATCTAAACACTTCGTCGTACTGTTGGTGAGCCATTTTCTCGATAAACTTCTTCACTTTCAATGACCATGTCAATAGGCTCAGTTTCTGGTATATCCCACAAGTGTCTGTGTTTAAACCTTTGCACCACTTGCCAATTTGCCCCTAACTTTGTGTCATTAACACAATAGACCTGATTTGCCTGACTCGCTAACACATATGGCTGACTTTGGTACCAATGACCAGTAATTTTAATGCTTGTGAAACCCTCAGTGATGTATATTCCTGTTTTAGGATTAGTGTTGAACCATCCACACTTAAATAAAATAACTCTTTTGTCTCTAATGTATTTTAGCTCAATCACAACTGTCAAAACACCATAGTAGTCAATCGCCACTCCCTCGTGCTCACCTTCAACAACCAGGCCACTATTTTGAGTCTTACAATGACTATCACGATCTTTTGTGTGAAACCTAACATTATTTACAATACAAGCAGGATATCGCTTCCATCGTATGTCAGGCCTGCATGCAAGTGCATATATAACATCGGTAGCTTCAAGTAGTTTCTCATTGTATGACTTCATTATCTAAACAAATGACATGAAACAATATAAGCAAATAAACTAGAGATCCTCGGAAAAAATAAAAAGGCAACCTGTTCAATAACTTACACGGTTCTTAAACCAGTTTGGAAACTCCTCTTGATCCCTCGTATTTACATTAAGAGAACATTGGTTCTCTAACTCTGCCTTGTGCTCACTAAGCATTAAACATACAAGTATGAGACACCATAGCAATAAAAAAACAGAATACTTACTGAAATGAATTGGTAAGATAACACCCAAAGTTGTGGACTTACGCTTTAAAGTCATCAACTTCCTCATAGTTATTAAGGATATACCACTGCATTTTTTCTAGTTCTTCGGATGGTATGAATTCAAGCTTTGAAGCACCAAATGGACGAACCATTTGTGTGAAAGGAAATGTTTCATCCTGCTGATCCACTTCCCCGCCATCATAATTGCGCTCGTCTTGATTGAACCTAGTCTCCATATCATTAAGATACATCGAACAAAATGTTAAGCATTCGGAACTGGAGACAGCCTCTGCAATTGAGCCTTTGGGACGGGATTTATTGCTTACATACTGCTTCAAAGAGTCTAGGTGCCTCTCAATTGGATACATCCAACGGCAAGAAACTGGCCCCCCAAGTAAGGCCTCACGTGGCAAGTGAACTACTAAGTGGACCATGACATCAAAAAAAGTAGGTGGGAATATCCTTTCCAACTTACAGAGGATAAAGACGATGTCTTTCTCTAGCCTTTCTACCTCTTCCACTTCCAATGTCTTAGAGCATAAAGACTTGAAAAACTCTCCCAATTCAACTAATGGACCATGGACATCCTTGGGCAAGTATCCACGCATACCAACTGGGATCAACCATTGTAGCATAACATGGCAATCATGACTTTTCATGCCGGATACCTTGCCATCACCAACATTTTCACATCGTGATATGTTAGATGCATATCCATCTGGAAATTTCACTGCCTTTAAGAACTCACAATACCCTTTCTTTTCTTTCTTTGTCAAGATGTAACGCGCAGGCGACATTGTATACGTACCATTACTATTTGCATGTAGATATAATTCCTTCCTTATATTCATATCCTTTAGATCCTTTCTTGCCTTCACAGTATCCTTTGTTTTCCCCTCAATATCAAGTAAAGTCCCCAACACATTATCAGAAACATTTTTCTCGATATGCATAACATCGAGATTATGTCTTAACTTTAGAGTTGGCCAATAAGGCAAATCAAAAAATATACTCCTCTTAATCCAATTTAGTTCATCAGCTGTACGCTTTCTTTTCTTATTGCTTGGATGCTTCCCCGGTCTGTGATCTGGAACATGTACGAACTGCTCTAGTACATCATCACCTGAATACTCCCTATGTCTCTTTCTTTTCTCAAGCTTACCATTGAATTCCTTGCTCCTCCGCCATGGATGATTCTCATCTAAGAGTCGACGATGTCCCGTGTAATCTATCTTACTCCTCAATTTCTGTGAACTTGTATCCTCATTGCATGTGGGACAAGCTAAGTACCCTTTTGTACTCCACGATGAAAAATGTGAATATGCCGGAAAGTCACTTATAGTCCAAATCACAGCTGCATGCATGTGAAAATACTCTTTAGTAGAAGCATCCTATGTTGGGAGCCTGTATTCCCAAAGCTCTTTTAACTCATCTATAAGTGGCTGCATGTAGACATCAAAGTCTTTCCCTGGCGCCTTAGGACCAGGAATAAGTAACGACATCATCATGTATTGCTCCTTCATGAGCATCCAAGGGGGCAGATTGTATGATATCACAATTACTGGCCACATGCTATAAGATGTACTCATGCTACCAAATGGATTAAAACCATTAGTTGCTAGTCCAAGCCTAATATTTCGAGCCTCTTGTGCGAACAACTCATGCTCTTTGTCAAATTCCTTCCATGTTATGCCATCGGCTAGGTGCCTTAAGACTTTACCATCATCTAGCCGTTTATCTTTATGCCAGATCATGTTAGCAGCTGTTGTTTCCTTAGACATGTAGAATCTTTGGAGCCTAGGTTTAATTGGAAAATGGAAAAGAATTTTGTGGGGAACTTTCTTGCCCTTACCATTATCAGCTTGCCATATAGATTCCCCACATTTTGGGCACTTATCTTTGTTAGCATTATCCTTCCAAAATAGAACACAATCATATTTGCACGCGTGGATCCTTGTATATGACAATCCTAGTCCCCGCAACATGTTTTTAGCCTCATAATAGGACTTAGGAAGTTTTTTGCAATTGGGAAAAGTCGCACTCAATAACCCTAGCATCATGGTAACTAATTTCTGGCTCCATTTGTGTAAAACCTTTAAGTGAAGCATGTGAATGATAAAGGATAATATTGTGAAAGAGGTGCAGCCAGGATATAGCTCACACTGTGCTTCCCTTAAGAGTTTATAGAACTTTCCTTTTTCATCTTCATTTAAGTTGTATGTATTACTTTCACTTTCATCCCTTGGTTCAGTTCCTTCTTGAGGTTCTGTTTTAATAAAAGTTTCCCCTGCATACATTATTAATCAGCTCATCTATCCTATCACCTTCTTATTGACCATTGTCTCTGATGTCTTCATTATCTCCATTCCCATTCTCATTATCATTATTATCAGAGGTCATATATGATCTACTATCATACATTTCCCCGTGATATACCCAATGTGTGTAACTCTACTGAATCCCATTATCAAAAAGATGTTCCCTAACCACTAATGGATATAATATGTTAACGTTCAAGCATTTGCGACAAGGACACGCTAGCATAGTATTACTACCCATATTAGACACATTAAACTGCATAAACTGGTTTACTCCAAGCTTGTACTCTTCACAATATCTAAAATTCACTAACATCCAAGTCCTATCCATCTTCAACACCCTATCACAATTTCACCATAAAATAAGAGAAAAGCGAAGTACAGGGAAGAACTAAGACATTTCAAAAAGCAAACCAGTTTCATGTCATGACCAATAAGTTAAATGACCTGTATCTTTCTAGCATTTTCATGTCACGCACAATCAATAAGATCAGACACATATCAAAATGCACAAGGTCTCTCATAAATACAAAGACAATCTCACCATCCCTAATAAGGAAGTCTAGTAAGGAATAGAGAAAGAGGGTGAAAGAAAGCATACCGTTTATAGTTTTGCTTCAAAGAAGTGCAATTCTGGAGAGAGTCAGAAGCCCTATGCTTTTGATAATTTTTATAAACATGAACAAACTAAAAACCACATATTGTTCCTAGATATTAAGACAGTATCACCAATGCAACATGAACCCTAATTAGTGATAGTGTAGAATCTTTTTAGATCTAGTTTTTTCTATTTTTACTTTTCAAGCATTGCAACAGTTTAGATATGACTAGATGAGGGATGAAAACTATCCCTTGAAACTGTGCTAGGTGGTCTATAAAGCAGAAACAGTTGCTGAGATATTCAAGACAATAATCAATGGCATTTGCCACAGGCCAGATCACAAGCAATCAAGCTATGGCAGGAAGCAAATAAAACTTATGCTCAACCTCAGGGTGACAGGGAAGATAAAATCCTCAGGAAAGAGTTTGGGGAATTCTAAAAATGTAACCGAGAATGAAACAAATGTTAAAGGTCCTGCACTAGTAGGTACTTTGGAGGATGTACAAAATGAATTCAGAATAAAAAAAATGATAGAGAATTGACAAGACAAAACATATTGCCATGAAGTACCACTAGAGAGGACTGATAAGACAAAACATATTGTCAGACTTGGATTTGGTTAGATAATTGGCTACTTAATGGCCCTCTTGTACAACAATATGGGCTCAGAATTGTGTATGATGCTGCTAGTGCTTTGAATCTGAAAGTGAATGAAGCAGAGGAATAAGGGGGATGAAACATCCCTACAAGATCTTCAAGCTTAAGACTGTTGAACAACTAGCTTTCAGCATATCATATTGTGGGTGGAAGTGAAGATTACACAAAATGGTTGCCTAACCCAAATGGCAAGTTCAGCATTAATTCAGCTTGGAATGCATTAAGAACCAAAAGCCCTATAGTGAAATGGTGGGAAATGGTATGGTTTTCTAGACACATACCAAAATGTGCCTTTATACTATGGCTTCTATGCAAAAGGAAATTAAGGACCAAGGACAAACTTAAAGCCTGGAATGTGGTGACTGAAGATCATTGCAGTGTATGCTCTGAGACTAGCCTCTTTATGGAATGCACTATGGAAAATGATATATGGAATCAGCTATGTAGGAAGCTACATACCTGATTGAGTAAACTAGCATTGGCTGTTACAGCTTACACATTTGGGAAAAGAGAAATCAGAGAATTTTCAGTGGCAATCAACAAAGGAGTTTTGAAATTATTGCAACAATACAGAAATGGATATTCTACAGAATCTTGAGTTGGCCAAAAGCTGTAGCAACTCAAACCAATAAGCAGATGTGTTGCAATTGGGAGCTACCATTAACAGTGTTACAATCTTAAGCATTGTTGATGTAATTCTTTTAAAAAGCATAGAAACACACTTATGAAGATGTAAGATGATGTTGGTTTTCATTGGTAATAGAATGACCTGTTACTAAAAAAAAAGGGGAAGTACACTACATTCGGAGAATGGTGAAAAAATGTAAACTCGCCGTTGAATATCTTTCAACTAAGTTAAACTGCTAGCATGTGGAAAAATATTAAAGACCACGAGACAAATGGGATTATTACTGATAATTTGAGGTCAATATGGTTTCATTTCCAGTGCAATAAAATCTGGAACTAGTGGGGGTTATCTACCCAGTTACTAACAAAATTCCATCGCTAATTAGCAATGTTGCTTTTGGCAATAGAGTGGCTGGACTATATGTTATTAATGAACCCTTAGCAATTAGTGAAGCAAGAAGGAGATGTTGCAAAAGCTTCTGATGGCTTCTCCTTTACAAACGTGGAAGTCAAGGTCGCTTCCCACGAACAAGTTCTAGAGTATTTGACCTATAATGTGGTGTCTTAAAAGAGACAATGAATTTGTATACAATGTGAGCAATATTCATGGAGTGTCATAACCTCAAGGTTTTATCTCCTCTGCCTTTATTTTGGACTTTGCGCACCATAGGTTCAGGATATCCATATATGCAATATGTTGTACATATTGCCATGTTCTTTAGGTTTTCATATTCAATATTTAGAAAATATTGGGGAATGTTATTAATAATCAAATTAATTTATTTTTCTTACTTACATTATACGTATTAGGCTGAGTAGCTGTGTTGTAGTCCCAGCTGTTACAAATTGATATTGGTGCCTCTTGGAAACTCTCTTCATGAGACACATTTCTTCATAGGCAGCAGTCATTTGGGTTCTACATAAATTCCAACTTCTAACCTGCTACTAATACATCGATACTTTATCATATTCTTTCTATTAAATTTTTTTGCTTTTATCAAAAAATAACAGAGTTCTAATTTGGTTGGCAAACATCAGAGTTCTAATTTGGTTCTTCTTTCTCTTAGTACACAGACTTAAGATAGAGAATTAGAGTCAGGCATTGTATCCTAGAGTCAATTTTTGGAGCAACAAGCCTACTGTTTCAGGGTTACGATGCAAGCGAAAATCACTGTCTTTAAGATAGTATTATGAATACACCTTGCTCATTATTGTTCTCCATTTTTTTTAACTTTGTCATGTCAATTGCACACGAGGGTACCTAAATACCAACATTGTACATGTCTACGGTAAGTGAGCATACTAAAGGCATGCAACATTACAACACTTTTAAAGGCCTTTGAATCAAGGGGACCAAAATGTTACCAATTGCGGCCTTAATTTTTATCTGGAAAAAGACTAGAAAGTAACTCCCGATTGTCAGAGTTACAATCCCAGCTAGCCAATGCTTTCTAGAAGTCAACTAATTAATCGAGTACAACTCTTAATTTACTGAGTTCAATATGGTAAAGTGAATGTTTACATAAAGGAAGGCATGCATAATCTAGCAAATATGTATAAAAAAGACAGCAAAATCTACCTGTTCAACTTGAAATTGAAATCATGCTGTCATCTATCTTCATATAAGTTACCCTGTAACGATGTGTATTTTAGGGTTAGTAAGATTTAGAGCCAAGGTCAAAGGAGAAAAACACCTACAGCTTTCGAACTACAGAAAAAATTATAAAATATGCACACAGAGTTTCAAAGAAAGAATTACCTTCTGGTGCTTTAGAAATTCTTTAGTTTTTGATTTTCCCAAAAACATCAAACTGAAAAGATTTAGGGCTTTGTTGGGTCAATATAATAATCATGGGAATCCTATGATGGCACCACAGAGCTTGTTCAATTTTCAGTGAAATCGTGAGATTGAAGTGATGAAAATGATAAGAGTGGGAATATAAGCTGAACTTACCAAGAAAGTAACTTTAATCTTCCTTTCGTTGCCCCAAACTATGATGATTTTTGGTGTAGAAATGTCTGCCCTTGGCGAGTAAGAGATACACAGAACCGATCGAGAAGAGACTGAGAGAGTGAGAGATACAGAGAAACGGTGACAGAGATGTGGAGAGAGAGAGAGAGAGAGAGAGAGAGAGAGAGAAAGAAAGGAGATACAGACAACCATGAAGACAACGAGTGAGAGATACAGAGAAGAGAGTGAGGGAGTGAGAGTTACAGAGAGAGGAAGACAGAGATATGGAGAGAGAGAAAGGAGGCGCAAAATTAAACATATTGCATGTCTTAATTTTTTTTGGCCTTTCTTGACGAAGTCAATTCGTCGTTGATGGTTAAAATTACTTCCAACCCCCGGCCAAAATCAATTTTCACTCCTACGCCACTGTGCATTGAATATCTTGCGACGAAAATTTTAGTTCGTCTACAAAAATTTAGTTTTGTTGATGAATAATAGAACTTGTCAAGAAATATAATACTATTCTCGACGAACTTCGTATTCGTCGACATTTATCAGTCTTTGTTGACGAACTGTTGTTCGTCGAGAAAGTGTTTGTCGCTAAATGAAAATTTTCTTATAGTGTAATCTATGATTAATGGCGTAGTGATTTTAAATGAAACAACTTTTAACAATAAAAAGAATTAGCAGCCTAGTTTCCAGCTTCTGGCATCAATATCTATTCTTCCTGCAATTTGTGCACTTCTCTCAAAAGGATGCACAAAATCTCTGGTTTTATGTGATGTTCAAATAAGCAAAAGTATATCATGTATAGTGCGTCCATGCGTGCTCGTTTCTTTATTTGTAAAATATCCTTACCTCTTAGTCGAAGATCTTATTTTTTAGCTGTAACATACTACTTGATGAAAACAAAAAGAATTGCAACTTTAGGGTAAAATATGTGATTTTTGCTTCATTTTCACAGGTTGTAAAAGTATGGTTTTTTTTTTTACTTTTTAAAGAATCAACTATGACCATGATCATGAAGCCTTTATTTCTTAGATGCCTGATTTAATTTTTAGGATGATTCTCTGGGAGTTAAAATTTTAGGATGATTCCTTTCGTGATGGACTGAACGCTAAGCCTCGGAAGCAACTGGTCTTTTCATCGTGTAGCGACACTTTTTTCAAACTATTGTTGCAGAGATGTGAATCGCTGAATTCGGTTGACCTTTGTTACATTTGTGGTTATGCTTGTGGCGATAGTACTTTATTAGTAGTGATGGTGTTAGGGTAGGTACTTTAAAGATACTTGCAAATATCAACAGTGGGTAATAATATTCTATGGTGATGGTTATGCTTTAGATCTTGTTCCCAACCTATTCTGGTCACACCCAAAAGGCCCACTTGGGGTCCCATTTCGCATGACATGTCCGCACAAGCAACATACAACATTCAATGCCTCCAACCTGTCAATACGTGCACGCTCAAGTCACGTGCACTTCTCACCTTTTCTACGAGACTTCGTCACCAAGAAACTGATCCTTGCGCGACTGCTCATCACGCTCTGACCGTCGCACTTCATCCTTTGCCCGTCAGCGCACCTTGGTGTCAATCGAAGGAAGTCGGCCTTGGCCTCCCCCTTAGGGTCGACTTCGGCCTTCCTCTGGGGTTGGCCTTGGCCTCCCCCAATGGTTGGCCTTAGCCTTCCCCCTGGCTTCCATACTTAGCATCTTCACTACACTTCAAGGGCCGGGACGTCACTCCGCGACCCCTGTCGCCCGGAAGTCACTCCGCGACCCCCGTCGCCCGGAACTCACTCCACGACCCCATCGCCCGGACGTCACTCCGCGACTCCTGTCACCCGAAACTCACTCCGCGACCCCCGTCGCCCGGACGTCACTCCACGACCCCCGTCGCCCAAAACTCACTCCGCGACTCCTATCGCCCAGAACTCACTACGCGACCCCCGTCGCCCGGACGTCACTTCGCAACCCCCGTCGCCCAGAACTCACTTAGCGACTCCTGTCGCCCGAAACTCACTCCGCGACCCCCGTCGCCCGGACGTCACTCCGCGACCCCCGTCGCCCGGAACTCACTCCGCGACCCTCGTCGCCCGGACGTCACGCTGTGCCCCAGACACCATACTTACTCCGCCGCACCCATGCGCTGCGCCACTAACACAGACATGCCCCTGGCACCTTACTCACTTCGCCGCGCCCATGGGCCGCGCCACTGACACAGTCGCGCCCCCTGGTTCTCTGTCACACTACCATGCTCCTTGCATCAGTCCATCCTTTCACCACACCATGCGTACCTTGCCTTGGTCGTGGAACATGCTTCAATCCACTCTCTGGAGTGTGCAACATCATGAGGGGATAGGCGACTCCTCCGGGACACTATCTCCATCAGGGAGCTCTTCAATTCCCCTACCGCCAGGTAGATGGCTCCTCCGGGATGCTACCTCGGCCGGCCAGGTAGACGGCTCCTCCAGGATGCTATCTCGGCCTACAGAATAGGCGACTCCTCAGGGACACTATCTCCGTCAGGGAGCTCTTCAACTCCTCTTTCGCCAGGTAGACGGCTCCTCCGGGATGCTACCTCGGCTAGTCGGGTAGACGGCTCCTCCGGGATGCTACCTTGACTCACTCCAAGTGCTCCGGCACAAGGACTCACCGCGGGGATTGGCGACTCCTCCGGGACACTATCTCCGCCAGGGAGCTCTTCAACTCCCCTTCTGCCAGGTAGACGGCTCCTCCGGGATGCTACCTCGGCCAGTCGGGTAGACAGCTCCTCCGGGATGCTACCTTGACTCGCTCCGAGTGCTCCAGCACAAGGACTCACCGCGGGGATAGGCGACTCCTCCGGGACACAATCTCTGCCAGGGAGATCTTCAACTCCCCTTCCGCCAGGTAGACGGCTCCTCCGGGATGCTACCTTGACTCGCTCTGAGTGCTCCGGCACAAGGACTCACCGCAGGGATAGGCAACTCCTTCGGGACACTATCTCTGCCAGGGAGCTCTTCAACTCCCCTTCCGCCAGGTAGACGGCTCCTCCAGGATGTTACCTCAGCCAGTTGGGTAGACGGCTCCTCCGGGATGCTACCTTGACACTCTCCAAGTGCTCCGGCACAAGGACTCACCGCGACGATAGGCGACTCCTCCGGGACACTATTTCTGCCAGGGAGCTCTTCAACTCCCCTTCCGCCAGGTAGATGGCTTCTCCGGGATGCTACCTCCGCCGGCCAGGTAGACGGATCCTCTGGGATGCTACCTCAGCCTACGGAATAGGCGACTCCTCCGGGACACTATATCCGTCAGGGAGCTCCTCAACTCCCCTTCGCCAGGTTGACGGCTCCTCCGGGATGCTACCTGGCTCGTCAGGTAGATGGCTCCTCCGGGATGCTACCTTGACACGCTCTGAGTGCTCTGGCACCAGGACTCACCCGCGGGATAGGCGACTCCTCCGGGACACTATCTCAGCCAGGGTGTCTTCGTGACTGGCCTACGTGCTCCAGCACTGGGGCTTGCGATGGCACCCCTATGGACTATGACCCCCGGGTCACTCCGAGAAGGGAGCAGGTCTCCGGAGGGCATCGCGGCTAGTCCGCCTGGCAATTGGGCATCGGGTCTTCCCCACGATTGCCAGGCCTGTAGGACTCTGCAAGGGCTTGAATTGGAGGCTAGATCAAGGGGGTTCTCTGGCCACACCGACGCTGTGCGAGCCAGTCTTTCCAGACAGACAGAGCGACGCTGTGAGGGGCAGGCCGGGTGAATATGCGATTCGACAGTCCGTGGAGCACCGGTAGCTGTGGACCCCCTCGGTGACGTGTCACTCATAGGGAGCGCTACATGTCGCGTGATGACATCATCATCATCTCAACCTCTATAAATAGAGGTCTTAAGAATTCATTTAGTAGATTTGGACATTTTCAGAACACTTTCACTTTCTCACTCTAGAATCCTAGAGAGAGAAACATACAGGACCCTGTGACTGTCGTCGTATATTCATCCTGCGCCATCGCCCTCGCAGCACTGCCACCCTCAGGCTCTGTCTGGGAAGCCCTTAGTCTCTGCCCTTGCTCCACCCTTGCTGTGTCTCACATCAATATACTTGGCAGTTGATGCAGACTGCAGCCTTTGTGGCACCTCCACGTAGGTACGAACCCACTTTCCTTGGCATCATTTTGGCGACTCCGCTGGGGAGTTGAGCATCGTACTGCAGTCTGCCTGTCCGCTACACTTAGGCACCATGCCTCCACGATGAAGAGTTATGAGGGCTGCCAGCCAAGGCCTCATCCACACCGTGCCAGAGGAGGATCACCCCGGTGAACAAGAAAGGACTAGTGCCATGCGTCACCAAGACCAGCCACTAGTTGTTGCACCTGACATACAAGTTGTAGTCAATGCGGCCATCCAACAGTTCACGCCCGCTATAGCCAACCTACAGGACTCGCAGGCTACTCTTATGACAATCGTCATGGAAATGCCAAAATCCATGCAGGCAATGACCCCCCAACAAACCCTTGCACCAGTCCAACCTTCTGGACCCGGGTTGGCTCTTGACGTTACTCAGGCCTCAGTGTCGCAACCACTGCCACCACAATCATCTAAACCTTTGGCGATAGGACTTGCGACATCTTCGCCTCCTGCAGCTGATGTGCTGTATCCTGTCAGGCCATCACGAAGACCTCAGGCAGACCTTGGACCCGTACTACAACATATTCACCCTGTCACGACCCCTCAGCCCATGACGACACGAAGTTCATCCAAAACCCACGACTCAATCGAGATGGAGCCTAACCCCAACATAACTAACCGAAACCTAAACACAAGTCGTTCCCCTGGCTTACGCCAGTCGACGCTGCCTGACGACCGACTTCCAGCAGCTGACACTACTCATATGCAAACCATGCCCCAACAAGTTGTTCCCCACCACCAACCCCTATCGACCATCATCATCCCCTCGATGCCTTAGGTTGCACCGTCTGGGGGCTCTGGTGCCCGAATCATCCCGACAAGGCACAAACCCTCACATGCTTTGTACGTCACCAAACATGACTTTGATGCCTTCCTTCGTCATCTCAAGCAGTCATCCTTACCACACTCCCCCTCTAAGCTGTCAGGCCATGCTCCCTACTCTGGCAGCTTCACTACCAAGCCCTACCCTATCAAGTATAAGCAACCACCCTTCACCTTGTTCAACGGCAAAGAGGGCAATGCCTACGAGCACGTCACCCGTTTTGCTGGCTCTCTGGAGCACTACGTGGAAGACGACACTTCGAAGCTTCGTGAATTCCACAAGTCCCTGACTGGCCTCGCCTACTCTTGGTATCATCAGATTCCTGACGGTACTATCCACTTCTGGTCTGACATGGTTCATCTTTTTCTTGACAAGTTTCACTATGAGACGGAGCGTGTGACCATCGTTGACATTGCCGGAATCCGCCAGAACCCCGGGGAAGATCTCAACACCTATGTCACGCGATTTCATAACAAGTGCTTGGAATGCACCGACTTCAGCAAGGATGAAACCCTTCTACCCATTTGCATCAAGAACATGAAGGACACCTACAGGGTCTACCTTAAAAACCTCCAGCTACGGTCATGGGGACATCTTAAAGAAGCCGCGCGACGCACCTATGACTCGGTCGGTACGTCAAAGACCCCAAAGCCCCAACCTCATATTGCCTTGGCCGCGATGGTGTAAGCAGCGACTAACGATGACAACAACCGCAAGCGTCAGTCTCAAGGAAGGGATGGGCGCCCTGATAAGAGAGGGCAGCCGACGCCTGCCACGGAATACCCATGTGACTTGAAGACTGTCAGAGCTCTCCTCGAGACATGGATCAACAACAATGCCATAACCCTGCCCAATGCCAACACTGAACCTACACAAGAAGACTTAGCCCATCCCAACTACTGCCCCTATCATCGAAAAGTTAGCCACGGTCTCAAATGGTGCAGGGGCCTCAAGTTCGTCTTCGCTGACAAAATTGCATCTGGCGAGCTCAAACTCTAAGTCCGGGACATTTGAACCAATCGACCAAGCCTTGGCATGCCTTAGTGCATTTTCCACACTTGTAATTTTTTTTTTCCGTTCATTTTGCAAGTTTCCATGTACGTCATACCCATGTATCAAGGCATGTCGCCTATCCTTCGTTATCAATGAAGTTACATTTTCCAAACTTAGAAAATTTTCAAGCTACATTGCTCTTGCACAAGTCTACTGACACCACTCTTGATACCGTCACCCACTACCTTGGGGGCTTCACCCCTTCCCAACCCCTTTAGCCTCACATCCTACACCAACTTGGTGCGTGGTGCGCGGGGTGGCTCGAGCCACGTTACTAAGTCTCAACTCTGTCAATTGACACTCCCCACGTCTCGCTACCGCCTCTACCAGGTATGCATGCAACACGCCTCACCAACCCTCCCTTACCTCCGTCACTCAGTCGGTCATCGATGCCAGCCCATCACCCTGAGTGTCCCATCCCGCTCATCTCAACCTCTCGTGTTTGCGGTTACATGACCACCCTTTATCAAAAAAAAAAATTGACACTTAGAAATTTTTTTATTTTTTTGCAACCGGTCATCGATGATCACCCTCAGCGGTCTTCCTCAGTACCCTTGTCCGAGCTCAACACTTAGAAAAATTTTGTTACAAAAAATTTTTCACGCCCTTCTCCTTAGTCTTCGTCCAACTCTTGGAAAATTTCTCAACACTTAGAAAATTTTCTCACCCTATTCGCACTCCTCCCTCTCACTCGGCCTGCTTGTGGTCGAGTCACCACCCTCTCACCCTCGTTCTACACTTAGAAAATTTTTCAAAATTTTCATCTCCCCTCCCACCAACCCCCTCACTCTCCCTCTAATATTTTCCACTCTTTGTTCCCACCATCCCACTCCTCTCTATCTTCTTGTAATTGTGAAACTTCTCTTGGGGGCTCCCTCTTTAGGGATTGTCAAAAAAAAATTATCTATTTAATTATTTAATTTTGAAATTCAAATTTCATTTCAGATCTGGGCAGACCCCGCCCCGCGAGACCCGCCTGCTCCCCCGACCCGCGCGCCCATTCTCTCTCTCAACCCTCGCCCAACTCCCCAACCGAACCCGACCCGCTCCCTCAAAACCCTAATCTAACCCTAATTTCCATCTCTTTCTCCTTCTTCTTCATGCGCCGCCGCAGCCCCCATTGGCGCCGCCGCTGCCTCCTTCTCCCTCGGTCTCGCCCTCCACCGGCCGACGTCGGCCTCGCCGACGACCCCCACGTCTCCACCTCTCTTCTCTTCTCCATTCTCTCCCCTGCCCTTCCTTCCCCCATCCCTCGGCCACCCACGGTACTGCCGCCGCTGCTGCCCCTTTTCCCCTTCTTCCCTCTTTCCCCCTCGACCTTGGCCTCCCCACCCCGTCGGCCTCGGCCTCCCACCCCCTCGGCCTCGACCTTCACCCCCCTCCCCCCCCTTCCCTTCCCCCTCCCCTTCTCTCATTTCCCCCTCGCCCATCACCCCGTCCCTACGCCATGCGGCCTTGGCCTCACCCTACGGGCCTTGGTCGGCCTCAGCCTCAGCCCCTTGGTCTGTCGGCCTGGCCCTCCCTCTCCCCTTCCCCCATCCCTCTCTTTCCCTCCCCTCTACCCCGCGGCCTAGGCCACCGCGGCACCTCGCCACCGCCGACAGCCCCATTCCTCCCCCTTTTCACCTTCATCCCACTTCACACCTCTCCTTCTTCCCAAGCTCGGCCCCACAAGCCCCTCCATCCCTTCACTATTTCGGCCTCCCCCAAACCAAGGCCACCCATTTTGGCCTTCCCCACACAAAGGCCACCATCTTCAACCTTCATCTTCTTTTCTTCACCCGCGGCCAATCTTCAACACTAACGCATGACCATCCTCCATGCCCACTTCGGCCTCCATCACCAAGGTCGCTCCTTAGCTTCATACCACACCAAAGCCGACGCCACACACAACTTCAGCCTGCCCACCTTCACCCAACGGCCGACAACCATCACCAAACATCATCGCCACCATCCTCACAAGCATGAACAAAAATTTTTTTTTGACAACCAACGTGCACCGTTACCCGTCTCTACTCTCCTACACTTAGAACTTTTTTTGCAATTTTGATCACGTCCCGTGTCGTGACGACCCTGACATTAACATCCTTTGTAAGTGGTGTGTGAGGCAGCTCGAACCACCTACTCCTACTTATTATGCGACGCTTGTCACTTGTCGCCCATCGCCCGGGTGACGTCTCTGCGACCCCAATCGTCGCCTTCTGCGATTTCCATCTCCCGCACCTCGCGCCCGTCGTGGACTGCCCCAGCATCACGACGCCTGATCGCGTCCCTTATGACGATGTCCCTCAACATCAAATAACCTTGGTGGTGGTGCACGAGGTAGCTCAAAACATCACCGCAATGCCCGTCACCCGGACACCGACTCTGCGATGCCCTTGCACCATCTCCAAGACCCCCGTCGCCCTGGCGCCACATCCGCGACCCCTGTCGCCCTGGCACCACATCGACTACCCCCGTCGCCTACACCCCGATGCCCCTCGTGGACTGCCCCAGCATCACGACGCCCGATCGCGCCCGCACCCGGTGCCCGTTATGGACTGCCCCAGCATCACGATGCCCAATCGCACCCTTGTCGCGCCCCTCATGACAATGTCCCCCGACATCAATGTGCTTGGTAGGTGGTGCGTGAGGCAGCTCGAACCACTTACCCCGTAACCGACCCCTGTCGCGCGTGCCCCTGCGCTCTATCATCATCTCCTCGTGTCAACTCCTATTCATACTCAGGCTTCAGTAGGTGGTGCACGAGGTGGCTCGAGCCACCTACTCTTCACCTTCATCATGCAGTGACAACGTCAACAACTCTCGAACCAACAAATATCATAAATTCTTCTAAGTGTGAACTTGTGAATATGCGTGCGGCGCCCGCTCGGGTCGCCTCTCTGTGCAAACCACACGCAGGGGGCATATGTTCCCAACCTATTCTGGTCACACCCAAAAGGCCCACTTGGGGTCCCATTTCGCATGACATGTTTACACAAGCAGCAGGCAACATTCAATGCCTCTAACCGGTCAATACGTGCACGCTCAAGTCTTGTGCACTTCTCACCTTTTCTATGAGACTTCGTCACCAAGAAACTGATCCTTGCGCGACTGATCATCACGCTCTGACCGTCGTACTTCATCCGTCCCCCGTCGGGGCACCTTGGTGTCAACCAAAGGAAGTCGGCCTTGGCCTCCCCCTTTGGGTCGGCCTCGGCCTTGGCCTCCCCCTTGGGGTCGGCCTCGGCCTTCCTCTGGGGTTGGCCTTGGCCTTCCCCTTGGCTTCCATACTTAGCATCTTCACTACACTTCAAGGGCCCAGACGTCACTCCGCGACCCCCGTCGCCTTGAACTCACTCAGCGACCCCCGTCGCCCGGACGTCACTCGGTGACCCCCGTCGCCCGGAACGCACTCGGCGACCCCCGTCGCCCGGACGTCACACTGTGCCCCAGACACCATATTTACTCTGCCGTGCCCATTCACCGCGCCACTGACACAGACCTACCCCTGGCACCTTACTCACTCTATCGCGCCCATGCGCCGCGCCCATGACACAGTCGCGCCCCTGGCTCTCTGTCACATTACCATGCTCCTTGTATCACACTAAGCGCACCTTGCCTTGGTCGTGCAACATGCTTCAACCCATTCTCCGGAGTGTGCAACATCATGCGAGGATAGGCGACTCCTCCGGGACACTATCTCCATTAGGGAGCTCTTCAACTCCCCTTCTGCCAGGTAGATGGCTCCTCCGGAATGCTACCTCGGCCGGTTAGGTAGACGGATCCTCCGGGATGCTACCTCGGCCTACGGAATAGGCGACTCCTCCGGGAAACTATCTCCGTCAGGGAGCTCTTCAAATCTCCTTCTGCCATGTAGACGGCTCCTCCAGAATGCTACCTCAGCCAGTCGGGTAGACGGCTCCTCTGGGATGCTACCTTGACTCGCTCTAAGTGCACCGGCACAAGGACTCACCGCGGGGATAGGCGACTCCTCCGGGACACTATCTCTGCCAGGGAGCTCTTCAACTCCCCTTTTGCCAGGTAGACGGCTCCTCTGGGATGCTACCTCGGCTAGTCAGGTAGATGGCTCCTCCGGGATGCTACTTTGACTCGCTCTGAGTGCTCCGGCACAAGGACTCATAGCGGGGATAGGCGACTCCTCTGAGAAACTATCTCCGCCAGGGAGCTCTTCAACTCCCCTTCTGCCAGGTAGATGGCTCCTCCAGGATGCTACCTCGGCCAGTCATGTAGACGGCTCCTCCGGGATGCTTCCTTGACACGCTCTGAGTACTCCGGCACAAGGACTCGCCACGGTGATAGGCGACTCCTCCGGGACACTGTCTCTGTCAGGGAGCTCTTCAACTCCCCTTCCGCCAGGTAGACGGCTCCTCCGGGATGCTACCTCGGCCGGCCAGGTAGACAGTTTCTCCAGGATACTACCTCAGCCTACGGAATAGGCGACTCCTCCGGGACACTATCTTCGTCAGGGAGCTCTTCAACTCCCCTTCCGTCAGGTAGATGGCTCCTCCAGGATACTACCTCGGCCTGCAAAATAGGTGACTCCTCTGGGACACTATCTCCGTCAGGTAGCTCTTCAACTCCGCTTTTGCCAGGTAGACGGCTCCTCTGGGATGTTACCTGGCCCGTCAGGTAGACGGCTCCTCTGGGATGCTACCTGGCCCGTCAGGTAGACGGCTCCTCCGGGATGCTACCTTGAAGCGCTCTGAGTGCCAGGCACAAGGACTCACCTGCGGGATAGGCTACTCCTCCGGGACACTATCTCTGCCAGGGTATCTTGGTGACTGGCCTACGTGCTCTGGCACTGGGGGCTTTTTTGATGGCACCCCTATGAACTATGACCCCTGGGTCACTCTGAGATGAGAGTAGGTCTCCAGAGGGCATCGCGCCTAGTCCGCCTGGCAGTTGGGCGTCGGGTCATCCTCACGACTGCCAGGCCTGTGGGACTCTACAAAGGCAATTGGAGGCTAGATCAAGGGGGTTCTCTGGCCACACCGACGCTGTGCGAGCCAGTCTTTCCAGACACATAGAGCGACGCTGTGAGGGGCAGGCCAGGTGAATATGCGATTCGATAGTCCGCGGAGCATCGGTAGTTGTGGACCCCTCGGCGATGTGTCACTCCCGGGGAGCTCCACTTGTCGCGTGATGACATCATCATTTTAACCTCTATAAATAGAGGTCTTGAGAATTCATTTAGTAGATTTGGACATTTTCAGAACATTTTCACTTTCTCACTCTAGATCTTAGAGAGAGAAACATATAGGACCCTGACTCCGGACCTAAGCATCGAACTGTGATTGTCGTTGTATATTCATCATGTGCCATCGCCCTTGCAGCACTGCCACCCTCAGGCTCTGTCTGGAAAGCCCTTGGTCTCTGCCCTTGTTCCACCCTTGCTATGTCTCAAATCAACATACTTGGCAGCTGACGTGGACTGCAGCCTTTGTGGCACCTCCAAGTAGGTACAAACCCACTTTCCTTGGCATCAAATCTCAATCTTTAACAAATAGGTTTTGATTTTTGAAAAATAATAAAAGCTAAAAAAAAAGCTTTTCTCTACCTTTACAAATAAACTTTTTGCGACGGAATTATGACGCTAAAAGTCAAGCTAATAGATCTTGGCAATTTTTTAGCGACAGACTTTTGTCACTAAAAGACTTTATAGATGGACGCTTAGCAACAGGCTGTCGGTCACAAAATGTTCCGCCACTAAATCCTTTTTTATTCTTTTTCCAAAAAACACGAAAAAGGAAAATACTAAAAATGTCTTTAGCAATGGAATTTTTTGTCAGTAATTAATTTCATCGGTAAAAGTGAGATTTTTATCGATGAATCACATAATTTTGTCGCTAATCATTTAACGACGGAGCTTTTTCCAACGGACTTTCACCGTCGCTAAAGGCCATTTTTCTTGTAGCGATTTCACTTATCTTCAAAAGGTATAGATTGAATTTTTGACTTGTTTGCTTGTCTACCATGGGGGATACAGAAGCTTGTATCTCTTGAGTGCTTCTTAGAGATGTCAAAAGGGCCAAGCCACCCGTGGGTCAGCCTGACCAGGACCTAAAACCACTCGCGGGCTAGCCTGACCCGGACCTAAAAGCACCCACGGGCCAGCCTGACCCGGCCCTAAAACAACCCGAGCTGCCGTGGCCCTATAGTGTGAAGTGCGGCCCTGGTCCATAAGGCCAAGGGCTAGGCTGAAGAATTGTCCAAAAAATCCCTGCTCGGCCCGGTCCAAGCCCAAAAAGGGCCCGATCGATTTTTGGCCCGGGTCAGGCCAGGCCCAAAAATTCACTCTTTTGGGCTTGCTTTTGTGATTAATATCTATGTGGCTTAGGTTATTTGAGCTTGGTTTTTCATGTTACGTGGATTTAGGCCTTTTAATTTTCTTGATAATTATGCACATAGTCCAACTTTAACTTAAAAACTCTATGTAAAAATCCCATGCTTGATGAGCTATTCGCTAGCATCTTCATGAATATTTTTATATGTTGATGCTCTTGTTTAAGTACTAAAAGCAATTTTAATGTAACAAAATGACTAATAATTTAGCATTCAAATAACATATGTTAAATGGTTGCATAATTAATCAGGATAATATGGTAGTTTAATTGGTCAAACCCTACCATAAGTTGTTCTTAAATAAACTTTTATTGCCCTCGCATAGCTCTAGAAACAGGCTATTATGCATTCAACTATCTTACCCTGATAATTTTTGGTCAGTGTTATTCCAAGCTACTTAACTCTAGAGTCCACCACAGCAAACTAAAACATGAAAACCATGGCAAAGATGAATCTGAGGGGGCTAGTTGGTTACAGGGAACATGCGTTTACTAGAACAAAGGCAAGAAATTTTTAAATGGGCTTGATAATTTAGCAAAATTTAGTCCAAGAGATCTATAATGTATATAGGAGTTTTTATATTTTCAGTTACGCAAACATAAGCATTAAAAGGTGGTTTTATAGTCGAAGTAATTTTGCCAGATTAGTGTATCCATAGAAGAAAATAGAGGCTTAAAAATATTCTCCAAGACAATCTACTGACATGCTTGACTGTACGTGACTACCTATGTAGTTCAAATCATGCTGGTGTCATGGAAAACATATTTGAGAGGCCATCTTATGGAACATAACCAAACAACTATCTTATCTAGTTATCATCCATCGACATTCAAAATAACACCTCCCATGATCCCTAGCAGCATCAAACATGCATAAAAAGAATTTAAAAAAAAATTATTCAGGCCCAGGCCCGCCATAGCCCAGCCCTAAAGTTAGGGCCTAGGACTTAGGCTTGGATAGGGCCAAGATATCCCCCAGTTGAGCCTGGCCCGGTTCCTATGGCCCGAAGCCCGATCTTGCCCGGGCCTTCCTCGCTCTCTCCAGCTCTTAGACATTGACATAAGACTTAGACTTGGACATAAGTCCGCCCATTGTCATGTAAGCTTGATTACCCTTCCTCGGCCTAGCATATCTCCATATCTGGTGGTGGTGGTAGTAGTCGTACACATGAGCCACCCTTTGTTTATATCTATTTTGGTGTAGAAGTGTTAAGTCTCTAGCAGAGATAATTCAGCAGCAATCTGTCTTGAAATAGTGGCATTTTTTGTGTTTTTGATGGGATCATAGTTATTAAGGACGCAGGCGCACTTAAAGCGCAAAGGGTCCCTGGAGCCTAGGGCGCCTTTCTGAAGCGAGATGAAAAATAAAAAAAATAGATATTAGTGCATTAAACGAATAAAATCACATAAAAAAAATTCAAAACCTATATCAATTTAACAAATTTTCAACACTAGAAAAAGTTTTAAATCCAATGAGAAGTAGTTAATCCTAAGTTAATATGACAATGTATCCTCCTCATCAGTTGAGGGTTAAGACAACAATGCTTTCCTTCTCAATTTCATTTTTTTGGGCTATAAGGTGAATTGAATGAGTAGATTTACTTAAAAGAGAGTTACAATTAGGAGCGGGACGCTAGCACAATGAACAAAAATTAGAGAATTGATTGACTTAGGATTTACGTTTTTAGGTTCTTTGTGGTTTAGATATTGATTTATTATGTTATGAAACAAAGAATCAAAAACAATGAACGGTTGAGATAAGCCACGATGCCAAAAATAAAAAATTAGGATTTATGGCTTTTTTTGTGCCTCCATCATCGCCTTGCGCCTTGTGCCTGAGTGCCTAGCTATGCGCCTTTTCGAAGGGGCTGCACCTAGCCCTAGGCGAGGCATAAGGAGTGTATGTTGCACCTAGGTGCGCCTTTGATAACATTGGACGGGATGGAGGATGGCTTGAAATAGTAGCAAAACTGATGATGTCGGCAAGAAGAAGAGTTGTTGCACTGATGGTGATATAACTAATATTACACCCCAAATCAACATATGACATGTGCCAGCTATGACTCATGGTCAAACATGGTCAACTACAGAATTAGTAGTACCTTCCAGGAATTAGAGTTCAGAAGAAACTATAACATGATTCTTGGATCAGGCCTAAGACCTATCCCCAACTCTTAATTCTACTAGGGTTCTAACAACCATGCCTATATAAAGGGGACTCCCCCAGATATGAAAACAAACTATTCATGCACATACACATGGTATTTTCCTATTTTCTCAGAGGTCTATCTTGTAACTGCGTTTTGAATTAAGCATTGAAGAGTTTTCCCATTGTGATGGTCACTTTTTTTTTTGTTTTGTAGGTCATCCTTTCATGCTATGGTTCCCGCTACTATTTTTAGCAGTAACAAATTGAGGTCAAGGAATTTAGGCCAAAATACCAAATGAAAGTACATCGCTTCTTTTTCATTCCTGAGGAAGTGCATATCTTACCTGGATCTTCTTCTATAATGGTCTGAAGCAATAGTATTATTGGGGCAGATACACAAATCACTTTAAATACAAGAAGCCGCGGGGGTGGGTTGGTACGAGTAAAGAGGGGGGAAAAAGAATTGAACTTAAAATATTTTTTAGAGATATACATTTTCCTGGAGAGACGGATAAGATATCCTGGCATAGTGGCGTGTTGATACCACCAGGAACGGGAAACAGAAATTCCAAGGAATCAGAAAATTGAAAATTTGATTCTATGTCGCCAAGGTGGGTCCACGACATGAAACATGGCCAATCACTCATCTATCACCGACTCTTCAGTCAGCCGAACCAAATGGGATCATCATTAACAATTAAACAACACCCGTCGATCCAAATGCTTACGTGATCCCCATCTGAAGCCCACTCGCCAGACAACCGCTTCTACGTAAGACCATCATGACAACGTGACATCCAACACTCACAAGTCAGAAAAATGATCTCGTAAATATTGTTGGTCGACATTACAAAAAAAATTACTTTAGGCAACGGATTTGTCCGTCGCTAAAGACCTTTATCGACGAAAATATTCCGTCGCTAAAGGACTTTAGCGACGGATTTTTACAGACATGTTATTACTGCCAGAAAAATCTGTTGCTAAATTTGTTTTTCGTATTTTCTTCTTTTTTCTTGAATTTTTTTTGGAAAATAACTTTTTTATTTTACTATAAATTCAACAAACCCTAACTTTTCTTTCATCTTATTCCCCCCCAGTCGTCATGTAACATCCCAGAATTTTTCGGAACGTTAACACTCACTCGATTAATTCACTAAAATAATAATATCTCAACTCAACCAGATAATACAAGTCTGACAGAGCAACTAATCCATCAATTAAATCATACTTCTAATAAGCTGTCACAAATAGAACATCAAAACTAAGTCCAAATTTTTTTTAAATGATAATATTTACTTACACAGGGGTTCTAAAGACGATACAGCAACTAAAATACTAATATTCACACTCAGCTCTAATCCCAATCCCGGGCAATCTACTGGTGACCATTACCTGCGGAAAGAAAGTCAAAGGGGAGTGAACTTTTGAGAGCTCAGTAAGGTCGATCAAATGAAAAAAAAAATTACGAAATAATTCACAGATGCAATTCAATGAAAATTTTTAAGAGTTTCAAGAGAATTATAACTAATTTGATCAATGTCAATATGATTTATGGATACGATGGAAACAATCACAAATGCTATTGAACATGAGCAATTGCAAAGCCACACATACAGTGCAGAGTAATCACTTAGCAAAGCCACAAAGGGGATACTCACTAACACTTTACATCGGCTAGTACATCAAAGCACTAGCCCACACCAACACACCAGCTAGTCTGTTAAGGTACTAGCCCACACCAGCACACCGACTAGTCCGTCAAGGTACTAGCCCACACCAATATCCTCCAACATACATCAACTCCCCCCAATCACACCAATGCAAGATCTCATGTCAATATACAGAATGACAACAAATCGATAAATGCAACATGTTATTCAATGCTCGATGGACAATAATTAATGAGCACTAATAAGAGTTTCAATAAACATCTTAAGGCTCAATGAAAGGTCTATATGGCAAACAATGCGACTTTATCATAATAGCAAAATCCAAAAGAACAACGATAACAAATCAGAAGAACATATGAAACAATTATTATGAGTTTGGTTCGGATAAAAATCCCTTACCTCAGTCCAAGCTATGCACTGCTATTCAGCTTGTTCTCAAAATCCTCGAGTCAACCAAAATTGACAATTTAATTATTAGAATACAATCTAGTCTCGTATACTATGAACTCATAGCTACTTTCTTAAACATCACTCACTTCAACGCTCTTAATCTAAACCCAAAACGAAACGGATCCCTCAGACAGCCAACTTAACCGATAACTCCTCACGTCCCGTAAAGCATTAAGACATCCCAAACTTCATAATAAATACTTATAAAATAATTTTATAGCTTAAAACAACATAATAAATAAGAATATGAATTTTCTAAATTTTTAAATAAAAATATTTTTCTTAAATACCAAAGAAAGCCCAAAAAATAAGAACCAATTATTCTAACTCAAATCAAAGTACCAAAATTTTTATAATATCTTTATAATAGATAAGAAAAATACAGAAATCAAAATTAGAATTTAAAAAACACCGAAACCATTTTAAAATCATTCATTTTCATTAAATCAAATAAGATAGAGGTTAATGTACTAAATCAACTCAGAAATGTTTAAAACTTAAACTGAGTTGTTGTTTTACCATAAAAGCGTAGCTATAATTTTTGCGGAAATTAATATTAGCCGAAAATGCTCAAAACAAATTTTAGAATAGCTCCATTTGAGAAAATATTAAAAATACCAAACGATATCAGAAAAATATGAAATTTTCACAGAAATTCTAATATTGTACTAAAAACCATATAAAGTTTTAGAATTTTTTTGACGATCGTACAATACCCAACAGCCATGTGGTACAACTCTGCAAGCACATTGTACCACTCGCACCCCACATACCCATCACTGCTCATCATCTTCTTCCCTATTCTTTGCATAAAAACCCAAAACATCACACTCTCACCTCATCACACTCTCACCTAAACCACTCATGGCAACCCCTTACTTATCCTTAGACTCAAACACAAACACACGCCATGACATATATTCACACATCCCACACATTGCATACACTCCAATACCCATCTTCCTCTCAACCACATACATGCACACTCAGCATGTTAGAGCACAAAAACACACAACCCACCTTGTACCTCTCACACCCACTCAGGTTTGCATATCCTAGAACACACACATTTCACCACACATGCACATAAACACATATCTTTTCTGTACAAACACACACTCATTACACCAAATTATCCACCTCCTCCAATGAACCTGCCTAGTCCATCTCCTTTTCTTTTTCTTCTCTATATTCACAAAACAGGACCTACGCATGCACTGACTTAACCAAAAGCACTTGTTCACTAAATGAACAGTAGCGATTATATTAATCTGTACTCTTGTTTTCATCATATTCTTTCAAGGATATTCACTATGAACACCAAGGCTTGATGGACCAAATGCCCATAATTTTATACCTTGGTCATCCACTCCTAACATCACTTGTACCCAATGCACGCACAGACACACTGACCACTTGCATTCTAGCTGATTCCATGTAAGGTTTCATGGCTGATTACTGAAAATCCTATATACGCACATATATTTTGATCCGACAATGTATACCAAACCATGTATTACCTTCGTAACAAGATTCCATTAATTCTTTGTAGGATTCGTCAAAGCCCCAGCTGCGCTCCATTGTTCTTCTTCCTCATCAGCTGTAGAAGATGCAACCCTTATATGATGTTCTCTCTCCAATACCCATCAACAGCCATTGCAAAACTCCAAGCATTTGGGGCATGTTCCTTTTGTCTCTCTTTCCTTTCCTCTACCAGAATCTCTTCTTTTCTCCCCTTGACCATTACTAAAAATGGTATATAAATTTCAATTGTTCCAATCACTCCTCCATCGTCTCTTCGGTTACCCCTTTTTCCTCCCTATTTTCCCTCTCATCTTTTAACTTTCCAAAGTTAAAAGGTTGACAAAATAAAAATTATTATCTTTATAATTATCTAATAACCCCAATTAAATTTAAATTTTAACTAACTCCCTTTAACTTTCATTAATTACCTATTACACCCAACTTAACTAGTCTACAGCTTCTCGTTAGAAATGTCAGTATTGATTTTCAAAATATCGTTCACGCTAATCGTCACTAAAGACCTCAATCAATGTCATTTATAACTGCTAGCATTAAATTACAATTTATAGTTCATAAAATTTGTCAAGATAGCCGATAAATTTTCGTTCATGCAAATCAACACTAGATGTTACATATGAAAGTCGTCACTTAAAATAAAGTAACCGGCTAAGCATTATCAAGGTTCAGGGTGTTACACATCACTCCTTTCTATCTCCTCACACTTTGCCCCCTCTCTCTCTCACACACGCGTGCACGCGCGTAACCGGCTGTCAGCCGCCACCCACTCTTCAACCTCTCCTCATCCCTTGCCACCTCCCACCCCTGCTACTGCTCCTGCCTAACCAACGTACTCACCACCCCACTCCCGCTCTGGTGGATCTGCCATCTTAGGTTCATTATCTTTCTCTCCTTGCGGATCAAATGCATTGTCTCCACATGTACCATTCCTTTCTCTCACTTTGTCTCAATTTTTCTTGGGTTAGGGTTTTAGCTCATTCCTCAATGTTGCACCATCTATCTTGAAACTCAAGTTTGTCTTAAGCGTTGAGTCTTTTTGCTAATATCTTGAATGGGTATGCCTTAATTTAATTAAGTAAATGTGTAGTTTTACTGAGTTTTGGTTGGTGAAGATGGCTGTGAGGTGGTTCTGTTATGTTGGGTGTGGGATTCATGTTAGGTTTGTTGTGAATTGATTCCACAATTTGTGACTTTGTGTAGATTTTGTTTGTAAATTATGTATTTTGTTAAACATGTATATGAGGTATTCATGTTGCTGAGTGTTGATTGTGGTGGGGCTAAGGAAACGTAAAAACAAATCTTGAAGGCACCCAAGGAACTAACAAGAACTTCTTAAATTTACACTATCTAAAAAAGAACCTAATGATTTGGAGACGATTCTATTTTAACTATATAGACCTAGAAACAAACTGCGAACTACCTTAACTACCTCTAGTTGAATTCTGATATTGAAATCATGGACTATACCTTTTCAATGTCGGATTTCACCATTGACATGTATATTATATAATACCCACAATGGAAAAAATGAGTGATGCTCTTCTAACAACCTTATCCATGTGCTTGCTAATATACATATTCTGCAGACTGTATCTTACTAATAGAAACTGATACAGCCAGTCATTAGTCCTATTAATGGAATTGATACAGGTAAACAGATTTTTTCTATGAATTACCCAAGGTTTGTCAGGCTATTACGAAAACATTGTCGTGTTTGTGATTGTTCATTTGGATGCAATTTTTGGTTTTGGTAGTGAACTCTAGTCATTTCATGGTGAAAAATAGCGGTACTAAACCTTTAGCTAAGTAACCTTAAGGTGTGTTGCTGAGGCTCAGTTTTTGTGGAGAAGTATTTCCACTTGAGCAGTTGGGGATTTTGAAGTTTGCCAAGTATAGTTTGTTAGGTAGTTGTTATTTTTATAACTTGGATGTTGTTTAATTAGATTTCATTCAGATACTCTAATGCTGGGATTTGTTCATATCGTTTTTCTCTCCATTAATAAGTTACAACATGTTACTCTCAAAGAGACCATCACCCAGATTACTGCCCAGGCAAATTAAGGGAAAAAAATAGAATTTCACTGAGACATTGAGCTCCAAATTGCTCATAGGGAAATAGCATGACTATCGGATTTGATTGCCTATCTTGGGAGATATTGTGCAGGGTAAGGTTCCTAATTTATTTTTTTTAGTAGTGTTGAAATTTATAATTTTGTTTTTAGATATCTACGATGTGATCTTTCGATGAATATGTAACTTTGGTTGTTTAGTATTTTGTGTTAGTTGGTGGTGTATGACTTATATTTTATTTGTATTGTTTGAAATTTGGTAAAGAAGAATGCTAGCCTAAAGAATGAAATTGTTGGTATATTTGGTGATTACGATTAATTGTCGATGGTAATAGGCTTGAACTTTTTAAAACTAATAACAATTTAAAATAAGCTTTTTATTTTAAACTTTAACCTACAGATTCCATCGCTAAAAGTTTGATTCGGTTATTGTCGACGTACTTTTAGCGACAGAAATTCAACACTAAAAGGACTAAATTAGCGATGGACTTTTAACGATGGAATGTCCATCACTAAAAGTCCTTTTAACTTGAATTTAAAGAAAATAAAAAATTATGGAAATTACTTTTAGCGACGGTAATTCCATCACTAAAAGTAATTAATTTTCCATAGCTAAAAAGTGGGCTTTTGCAGACGGACCATCTAATTCTGTCGCTAATCTTTTAGCAAGGGGGTTACCAACGGACTTTTAGCGAAAATTGGTCCATTGCTAAAAGTCTTTACCATCGTATTCTCCACTTTTAGTGATAGAACATTCCATTGCTAAAAGTGAGTTTTCTTGTAGTGCAACTCCCATGTTGCAAAAAATGATCTGGCGCATCGTATCAATCATAAGTTGTTCAAAACCCCGCATGCAGATCTCACAATGGCGCTTCATGAGTTAAAAGGTGTCGTGTATATTCTTCGAAAAGTCATAGACTGATCATCGTAACCTCCGCATCCACAAACCTATCTCACTTTGATCCAAACGACCTCCACCTCTGTCTTTCCTCACGATTGAGCTATGGCTACAGATATGACCTAGAGGCTGACCCAACCTATGAGCCGATAGAGAAAGGTAGCAAGCATGTTACTAGAATTGGTTCGTGCTATGAAAAAGATTTGCTCGAGGAAGACAACAAGGATTCCTCCCCATTGTAAGCAAGTAACCTCAAGGGCGCTCCCGTTCCAAAGCTGGTCATCCCCAAAAATAATCCCCTCGAAGGATGGCCTCTGAATATCGTCCCCAAGGACGAAACCCTTGTAAGGACAACGCTGGACGTTGACCCCAAGGATAATCTCCTTTAAGATCAAATTTTGGATAATAATTATCGAAAGGTATAAAAAACACAAAGGTGCCATCCAACTTCAAGATGCCTCAATGTGATTAATATGATGGCAACCGTAATCCTGGAAAGCACGTTGTAGACACCCCATCTTTGGTAGGCCTTTTTAATTAATCAAATAATGGGCTTTATTATTTATTAGAAAGCATTATTGAGTATAGGATTAGTAATGTGATTTATTTAATTAATCAGTCAAGGCTCATTAATTTAAGTTAGTCCAAGTCTAGTTTAATTGTCTAGTCCATTCCAGTTTAATTTTCTCAGTCTAGTCCAATCCATTTAGGTCAAGTTCGCTCCAAGGTCTAGATTATTCTAATTGATGTAGTTTGTCTAGATGACTTGCGGATATAATCCATGATTTATCCCTGATATGGAGATCAAATCAATATAATTTTTGGTTAGGGAATGTTATCCCAAATCTAGTATATTAATTTGTGATTTTTAGTGATAATCATAAAAAATAGAGTTAGATAATGCTTTGAAATTCAGAAAAAAATCATTTCCAATTAATGAGATGAACCACCTGGTTATCGACTAATCGGCAGGATAGTTGACTTTTGTCAATCTGTGATTTTATCACTTATTCTGACTTATCTTCAGCCTTGCAAATGGAGATTGCCAATCTTACCGGATTTTGCAGCCATCAGAACTATAAAAAGGATGCTTGGCCTTCATTTTTTGGGGTCAGATTTTAGTCAGTCTAAGAGCTAATTCTCTTTAGACCTTGCATGCCATTTCTTCATGAAGTGGCATACGATCTCTCTCGAGAAATTAACCATTCAAACCACTCATAAAACATTCTTTGCATCGTGGATTCTACAGAGAACATCCTTAAGTCGTCTTGGCAAGCTACATCTTGAGATAAACTTTACTAGTTTTCTTAGGTAGCAATCATATAGATTGTCATCTCTTCCTGGTAATCACATTTCATTTCAAAAACAACAAAAAATGATCCTTTTTTACCCATTTCTCATCTAAGTCTTGGTCTTGAAATGTAGATTACTCTCCATAGGACCGGTGTTGAACTAGAGCGGTTTTGATTCTGATTAGTCTGATTGGATACGTAGACCACTTAACTCCTGATGTCGAGTTCAAGCCAAAAAAACATAAAATAAACTTAGGGTTAGCTCCATCATATTTTACATGCTACATGATTTTAAGCCCATTAGTCACTAAAAATGAAGTAGAGACCGAAAGGACACGACGGGTGCCTAACACCTTCCTGTTTCGTAACTTAGTCCCCAAACTCCTCGCTTGGTTTCGATATATTAGTCGTTCTTTTGGACACTTTTGAGTCACTTTTTAGTTTTTTCTTATTTTTTTTTCAAATTAAATAAGTCCATTCTCAAAATCACTTTTTAGGATTTTTTTTCTTCTTAAGGCAGTTCGCTACAGCAGCGACTCTGCTAATGACTAAAATCTAAAAGGACTAGACTTGAAAAGTTTCTAGACATTATTGGCCTTGTTGTATTTTCTTTGCATGTTATGGTATGTACAATATGCATATTTTTGGTGTTTGTGCTTTTATTTTACCTCACACACGCACACATTTCATCCCGACCTAGCCATTCGAGAGTGACAGTTGAAGCCCTTGGTCTTCCTGGTTATAAGCAAACTTTTGATTGAGCTCTCAACTTCATAATATTGTATTAAAGATTCATCCTAATTTCTTGATATATTAAGCGGCTTGTATACGTACGTGTAGCATCACGGAATTTTTTCGGAATATTAGACACTCAATCGATCAATTCACTAAGACAATAATCTCTTCTACCTCAATAAATAATGCAACAAGCTTTCAGAGCAACTATTTGTCAATCAAACCATACTCTTAATCAACTATCAAAGTTGAAATACCAAATCTAAGTCTAAGAAAATCTAAATAATACTATTCATCCACGCAGGGGTTCTAATGATCAATACTAAACTTAAATTCAAATTCTTTGGTTCGGTCAGCTCTAATCCTTATTCGAACAACTTAATGCTACTTATCACCTATGGAAAGGAAGTCAAAGGAAAGTGAGTTTTCGAGAGCCCAATAAGGTCGATCAAATATTTAAACAACAAAAATGATCCGGACGATTTTACATTTAAACCAAATAAAAACTTTTAAAACGGAGAAACAGAATGATTCAAACGATCTTTCTATATACAATCAAATGATAATTATAAAAGGTTTTTCAAATAAAACAACAGCATTTCAATATAAACATAGGGATGAGTATCAACTCAATCTCTTAAATCAATAATCATTTCAAAGCAATTCAAGTGCAATAAAACATAAATAGATAACATTAAACATGAGTAGTACGCTGTAGCAAAGTCACCCCCGCAGTGCTCGATATGCTTTACATATGCATATGTATACTGACTAGTCCATCTAGGTAGTAGTTTAACCCAACCAACAGACTATCCTTATAACTCCAGCAATACAGACCATCCTTATAACTCCCAGGTTTACTAACTCATGTCAATATTCAAGGAATTTAAACACAATTCAAACTGTTTTACAATGATTGAATTTAATAAACATATGAGAATAGCGAATTCCAAACGATCACTATCAGGATCAAATTAGGGTTTCATGGGCAGTTTCAAAACATCTTTTATATCATACATAAAATCGAATCAATGTAGTTCATACAGTTGTCATAATAAAACATTTGAAATCATAAGGATGAAGTAAAGAATTTTATTCGAATCCTACTTCATCCTTTTGATTTCAAATGTTTTATTATGAAAACTTTATAAACTACATTGATTCGATTTTATGTTTGATATAAAATATGTTTTGAAACTGCCCATGAAACCCTAATTTGAGTCTGATAGCGATCGTTTGTAATTCGTTACTCTCATCTGTTTATTAAATTCAATCATTGTAAAAAAGTTTGAATTGTGTTTAAATTTCTTGAATATTGACATGAGTTAGTAAACCTGAGAGTTATAAGGATGGTCTGTATTACTAGAGTTATAAGGGTGGTCTGTTGGTTGGATTAAACTAGTACCTAGATAGACTAGTCAGTGTATATATGCATATGTAAAGCGTATCGAGCACTACGGGGTGGCTTTGCTACAACATACTATTCATGTTTAATGTTATCTATTTATGTTTTATTGCACTTGAATTTTTTTGAAATGATTATTGATTTAAGGGATTGAGTTGATACCCATCCTTATGTTTATATTAAAATGTTGTGGTTTTATTTGAAAACCCTTTTATAATTATCATTTGATTGTATATAGAAAGATCATTTGAATCGTTCTGTTTCTTCATTTTAAAAGTTATTATTTGGTTTAAATGTAAAATCGTCCGGATCATTTTTGTTGTTTAAATATTTGATTGACCTTACTGGGCTCTTGAAAGCTCACTCCCCTTTGACTTCCTTTCCGCAGGTGATAAGCAGCATTAAGTTGTCCGAGTAAGGATTAGAGCCGAGCGAGCCGATGAATTGAATTTAAGTTTAGTATTGATCGTTAGAATCCCTGCGTGGGTGAATAATATTATTCAAATTTTCTTAGACTTAGCTTTGGTATTTCAATTTTGAGAGTTGATTGAGAGTATGGTTTGATTGATGGATAGTTTCTCTAAAAGCTTGTTGCATTATTTATTGAGGTAGAGGAGATTATTGTCTTAGTGAATTGACCGATTGAGTGTTTAACATTTCAAAAAATTTTGAGATGTTATAATTGGTATCAGAACTTAGGTATATGATTCCGTAGACTCGTAACTAGGCCAACGAGAGTGGAAGTTAGAATTCAAGGCTGGATCCTTTAGAGTGAAGGTCATAGTGAAAAATTGCTTATTATTTTAGTGCACCATATGCTGGAAATTAAGCTTACTACTATTAAGTAGATTGTGCGAGAAGTATAACTTGGTGTGTTATCTGAAAAGCGTACCGGAAGCATGACAATTAGAAACATATTTAACTGGTTGAGTTTGGAGTGGAGTAAATATAGTTCAGTGAGCATCGTACTAGGTAAGTCATAAATTATTTCAAAGTTGACTAATGATATCTGGTTGGTTGGATTATGAAACCCTAGGTTATAATAGAAATCATATAGTATAGTGAAATGTTCGAAACTGCTATTGATACTCTCGACTCATATTTTGGAGGTTATGTGTAAAATCCAATGACACCTTTATTTGGGAGTTGCGTAGTGAAAGCATGGTACTTGGATATTATAAGTATGTAAAATTTTGAGAACGAAATTTTTATAAGTGGAGAAAAATGTAACACCCGATATTCTTAACGAATTTATTTAAAAATTCTTTTAGTGGCGAATGTTTTTACTTAGCGCCGATATTTTATTTAGAAACTTTTAGCAATGAAAATGTTTAGTTAGCACCGATAGTTTAAGTAGCGACTTTTAATGACAAATAGTGAAGCAGGGTTAAGTAATGACCTTTTAAAATTTCCTAGTGCATTATTTCGTCATAAATAACCATTCTGGACTATTTTGTAATAATAAAAAGTTGTGGGTACATTTTTTTAATGACTAATGAAATTATAAGGGGGTTTTGGTCATTTTCTTCCTTTTAGGGTTTTGCTTATATTTATGCAACTAAGATGCACGGCCAACCCTATTCTCTTCCCATATGTTCCGTAAACGATTGAGGGAGAGAGAGAGCGTGGAATAGAGGCGGAGAAGGAACGTGAAAGAGATTTCTTCGGCGTTTGAATTTCTTCCGATAAGCTTCTTTTTAAACCTTTCTAGTGATTTAACTTTTTACAAATCTGAGGGGTTGGGGGGCATGAGAGAGAGAACCTGTGAGCATGCATGGGCGGAACTACACTTTCACCAGGGGGTGCTAATGTACCCCCTCAAAAGTTGAGGGGGTACATTAGCACCCCCTCTATATATATGTCTTAATTGGATTGTTGGATTGATATTGAAAATATGTTCATGGCTTCTTGCTAGAGTAAGTATAGTGTAGGTTTGTTAGTGGTTTGGGGTGAATTCTAGATACTAGTACAGATTCAACTCCTAATATTGTTAGGTTAACATACGGCTTTCATAAAACTTAATAAGACCTTTGGAATACTTTTTAGTATTTTTTGTGTATTATCGAAAAGTGCATTATGTTTTTGTGTGCTACTTTACTTATAAATGTTTTTACTAACTTCGACATATTTTTAGCACCCCCTGAGGTGAAATCCTGGTTCTGCACCGTGAGCATGTGTAGGTTAAAAGCCGTTTGGTACATAAATGGGTTTTGGGATTAATATGTGAATGAGTCGTGGGTTTATGGCCATGACTAGTTGAGGTCAGATTTGTGGGCATGTGAATAGGATGGTTGTGTTGGGGGAAGAAAACCCAGTTTTTTTGCCGTGAGTGTCGTGGACTATGGCTGCCACAAGGAGTCAAGGACAGCCGTGAAATTAAAGTTGGATGAGTGTGCGAGTTCAATTCTTGGAAAAGAGATTGAGGGAGAAAGTGAACTGTGATGGGTGTTGTGTGGACGTGCATTGTGTGTAAGGAATGTGTGGTGAAGCTGCCAAAATTGCAGCCGTGAGCACGTGTATTTTTTCTGGGTGTATAGTATGTGTGTTTTGTGGGTTGTGTAACTATATAAGTGGGTGCAGTGTGGTGATGTGCGTGAGTGTAAAGCTGCCTCTTGGCAGCTGTGAATAAGTGTATATGAGTGTGTCATAGTGTGTGTGAAAAGTGAGCTGTGTGGGTGTGTGAAAAAGAGAATCAAGGCTGTGTGAGGGTGTTTATGTGTGTGTTTATCCTGTACATTGTGAGAGAGAGGGGTGCAGCTAGTGGAGTGTGGGTGTAGTTACAGATGAAGAAGAAAAGAAGAAAAAAATGGAAGTGGGTACTACCCCTTTGTGTGAACCTGTGTGTATATGGGCGTGAGATTGAGGGTATGAGAGTACATGTGTGCGTGGGTATGTGTATATGTGAGTGTGTTTGTGGGTTCATGTGTGTGCTTGCTTGTCCTCTGTGCATGTGTTTTATGTGTGTGCAAGTGGAAGAATTGGTGAATATACATGTGCGTTTTGCTGTGTGCATGCCTTGTGTGTGCTGCGTGTGAGTGAGTTATGTGAGGGAGAAGATGGGCGGCAGCTAGGTGTGTGTGTGTGTGTTTTGTCCAACTGTGTGTGTTTGTGTGTTAAGTGCTGTGTGCATGTGTGTGTGTATATGGGCGTGTGAGTGTGTGCTGTGTGTGAGTGTGTATTGGTGGGTTATATGGTATGTATTGTGTGTGTATAAGTGAAGGTATTGTGACTGTCCAACATGAGAGAGGTGGGTATGTTGAAGTTATGGGAGTGCAAAGAAAGTAAAGAGAAGAAGAAGAGAAGTACGTAGCGGGTAATTTGGGTTAGCCTTAGAATTGACACATGCATAGACTAGCGCACAGTTATCATTAGTACGTAAAACTTTACAGTATAATACGTTAGGCTATATTAGAAATTGTGGCAAAATTTTATAATTTTTCGAAATCGTATGTATTTTTAGTATTTTATGTATTTTCAGATTTGTAAAATTCTGTTGGAGCCTTTTAACTCATGAAAATGTTCTGAAAAAAAATAAGAGTAATGTTTTTATAGAATAAAGAAGTCTCAGATCAAGTTTGGTAATTTTTAGAGTTTGTTTACTATAGTTTCCGTATCGCATTGGTTTTAGCAAAATGAAAAATAAAGAAATAGTTTTATTGCCTTTTAAATTTTAATTTTTATTTCTATAATTTTTATACATATATTAAGGCTTTTGTAAAAAAATTTGGGACTTTATTTTCAGCAAGAAGTAATTATGGTTATTTATGGGGTTTTCTTGCAATTAAAGAAATTATTTTAATTCAAAAAAGTATTCAAAAATTTAGAAAATTTATATTTTGACATTCTATAATGTTTTAAACTTTAAAAATGTTTTGTTGTAATTTATTATGACTTTGGAGTACTGTTACGCGTTAAGGAGTGTACTAGATTTTCAGATAGGTTGACCGCGTACGGGGATGCGCTTTGAGTTGATCGATTTTGGAGTTAGAAGTGAGCATTGTTTGGGTAGTTGATGTTAGAGTTTATAGTATATTAGACATAGATTATATTCTAACAAATAAATTGTCCATTTAGGTTGATTCAAAGGATTATTGATCAAGGTAAGAATTTCTATCCGAACCCATTTCATCATTGATATCAAATATTATTTTCTGAATTGTTATCGAATTTTTAATGAACTCTGATATTTTATTTTTCATGAAAATGTTTTCAATTGCCCGTGTAACCCTACTTTGAGCCTGATAGCTATCGTTTGGAATTCGTTATTCTCATCTGCTTATTTAATTCAATCATTGAAAAACATTTTGAATTGTGTTTAAATTCCTTGAATATTGATATGAGTTAGTAAACTTGGGAGTTATAAGGATAGTTTGTATTATTGGAGTTATAAGGATGGTCTGTTGGTTGGGTTAAACTAGTATCTAAATGGACTAAGTCAGTGTACATATGCATATGTAAAGCGTATCGAGCACTGCCGCGGTGGCTTTGCTATAGTGTATTGCTCATGTTCAATGTCTTCTATCCCTATTTTATTATACATAAAGTGTTTTGAATAACTGTTAATTGAGTTGATACTCGTCCCTATGTTAAATCGAAATAATTGAGATTTCATTTAAAAGTGTTTCGAAAAGATATTGTTTGACTTGAATGTCAAAATTGTTTGAATCAATCGTCTATATCAAAATGCTGTGTTTTATTAATAATGCTCTTAAAAAATTTATATAAAAAACTCGTCCGAATCGTTTTGCAAGAGATCTACGCAGATGAAGAGCTCTATTGAACAGGCAACTCAACCTAAAAAGCTGAGAAGGTGTGCATTGTGCAACAAAATAACTGACCATGACAAGCGGAACCATTACAAGGCACTGGGGATAAGTCCAGGGGTTTTGCAAGATGAGGAAGAAGCAGCTGCAGTGGACCTTTAGTTTTTTTGTATAAGCCATCAAGATTGTTTGACATTTGTAATAATACGTAATATTTGATGAGATTATCTTCTTACTGAAGACTGGAAGGTTATTTCTGATGGACCCATTCACAGATTAACTTTAAAAAAAAATTTGGCTTGCCCCGTCCGCTACACTATGTAGCGGACTGCGCACCAGAGACCAACATTATTGGGATTGTAAAGTGTCCGCGGCACAATATAGCGGACAGAAAACTGTTGGTATGCCATATGTCCGCTACACAATGTAGCGGACGTCAAACTCCTATTAAATACCAATCAGAACGGCCTCTCTTTTTCCACCCGTTTCTCTCTCTCTCTCTCTCTCTCTCCAACGTCTCACCCACCCACGACCCCCTCTAAGGCGACCGTCCGCATGGCTTCTTCGGTGAACAGGCACTTCTTCAAGGTCATGACGCCTGGGTTTCATACCAAACTTGTAGGCATCCCTTTTACTCTGTGTTTTCGTGTGTGTTAATTTTATCTTTGCCTAAAAACTTACCTGTCTTATAATGAATGTGATAGGCCATACCGGTAGCCTTCTGCAGATTGCTTACCACACTTTGGCACGAAGCCACTTGGGTCAAAGCAACTTTAACCAGCAGCAAGGGGTCATGGCTTGTTAAAATCAAGAAGAAGCGGGGCCAAGAGCAACTTTATTTCGCAGAGGGTTGGAGTAATTTCTGCGAGCAGCACGACCTCAATGAAGGGGAGTTTGTAATCTTTGAACACAAGGGGCTATTTAGGTTTCAAGTATCCGTGTTTGATCAAAGCACCTGTGAAAAACTTTTCCCCAAATGTTGAACCCTAAATTTGTGTTAATAAATTTGTGTCTGATAATTTTAGGTTCTTAATTGTGCATTTTGAGAATTTTGATGGTCAATTGATGATTTGAGGGTGTCAAATTTTTTATGGAATATCATGCGCTTGAGAATGTTGAGATTGTTTAATCCGCTGCTAAAGCACTTATTCCATTGCCAGAAACTACCAACTCGAACAAAGTCTGACCAACAGCTAAAAATACCAACAACTAAAAAAAAAAATTTTGCCCAACTGTCTGCTACCTTGTATAGCGGACAAAAAGCAGCTGTCCGCTACACTGTGTAGCGGACGGTGCACAACTTCCAAATTTTTTACATTTTTTTGCACCTGGAGTACCCCCACTATCCGCTCTAAACTCCAACACTAAGAAAATCTTTTCACTACCCCTTGTGTCTGCTACATTGTGTAGCGGATGGCGCAGCAGAAACTCTTAACCCCAAAACTTAGAAAAAATTTTCCCTTCCCCGAGTGTCCACCACATTCTATAGCGGACGGCGCAATAGAAACTCTTAACCCCAACAATTAGAAAATTTTTTCACGTCCCCGAGTGTCCGCCACATTGTGTAGCGGACGGTACAGCAAAAACTCTTAACCCCAACACTTAGAAATTTTTTTCACTTCCCCGAGTGTCCGCCACATTGTGTAGCGGACGGCACAGCAGAAACACTTAACCCCAACACATGAAAATTTTTTCACTTCCTCGAGTGTCCACCACATTGTGTAGCGGACGGCGCAGCAGAAACTCTTAACCCCAACACTTAGAAAAAAATTTCAACTCCCCGAGTGTCTGCCACATTGTGTAGCGGACAGCGCAGCAGAAACTCTTAACCCCAACACTTAGAAAATTTTTTCACCTCCCCCGGTGTCCGCTACACTATGTAGCAGACGGCGCAGCAGAAACTCTGAACCCCAACACTTGAAAAATTTTTGCACCTATGTTGCCCCCACTATCCGCTACACTATATGGCAGACGGCGCAGCACAAACTCTAATCTCCAACACTTGAAAAATTTTTGCACTTTCCTACTGTCCGCTACACATTTTGTTTTCCACCTTTCAATCATTCTTAATGAGAGCCAAAAAACCAACTCAAATCAATCAATCATCTTCAACGCAAATCAGACAAATCAATCAATCAATAATCTTCAACACAAATCAAATCACATCAATGAGAGCTTTCTAAATAATCATGGTTTATTAAAAAAATTATTGTAATGGTACAATGTCAACTGGGGTCCTCATGTTGGGGGGATTCTCGTCATTAGCCGGATTTACAATAAACCTAATCGCTCTAGGCCGGCCTTTCATAATTTGTCAAGCTATTCTATATCTAAAGGTGTCTACTTCTGCTTGGCTCCAGACGGCCGCCTTGAGGCTCTCAGACCGACAAATGTAATCCATGTACATGCAAAGGAAGACGCCGCAGTCCGAAGTGTTACGTTGCTTGGGCCTCCTCTTCTTCAATAGCAAATCGAGCTTTGGCCGCGCCGGTACAGGGTTACCACGGATACCATTGACCATTGCACAAAATATATTCTGCGAGAAACACAAAACGGCATAAGACACGAGTTAACATTTATGCCAAGTTACAATAACTATTAAACAACAATCGTAATATTACCATTGAGTCCAACTGGGCTTTGTACATCTGCAGCACAGGCATGTGGATGGTATCGTCGTGGAGACTGTCGATCACCGATACGACTTTCTCTTTCGGTTCATAGCAAACCAAGTACCAGTGGCTTTCCCCTAAAAATGGGATTAGAAACATGTCGGCAACACTTGCGCTCACTGGACTATCCCTAGTAAGATACGCTCGTAGGTTAGCGGACGGTCTCCACTGGCTCAACTTTTTCTTCCGCCTTTGCTCGACCCACTCCTGCCATTCAGACACTAGGAGGCTATGAAAAAAGGCATCCACCAAAAAAATGGCCAGATACCCGTTCAGCCGCTCCCGACCCCTTTCCTTCAGAATCTCCACGTATGTGGAGATGACACCATTGTCTAACCAACTCCCCGAAGCCAGGGAGGCCATTCTTCCCCACTCCCAAGTGTAATCCATGCCCTCCGGATGATTCACACTATACAACACTTTGTCCCGGGGGAAGCTGCTAAAATAATGCTCTCTGATTATTTGGCATTTATGCGGCTTTAGGGGCTTCACTGGATGCCCTTTGCGATATTGCCCTCGGGGGTCGACTGGGGATATTGCACTCCTTCGGGGGGTCGACGGGGGGATATTACACTCCTTCGGGGGGTCGACGGGGGGATATTTCCCTCCTTTGGCAATAGATGGTCCTGCCCACAGGACAATGGGCAGTGTCTCCGACAGACTGATGTGTCCGAAACCCCAGTCTTGCGTGACTTGACTCTGAGAGAGGGGTTGGGGTTCCGAGTCCAATAACAAAGAGAAGGAGGGCGCACTGTAGTCTTCCCACGGCGCTTGAGCCTGGCCCATGGTGCTTGGCGGTCCCCAATCACCACCCATTCCCGGTACAGAGGGACCACCATATCCCTGGCTCACTCCCGAAGTCTGTCCCGAGGGATCGGTGTATCCCTCGCTCACATATGGGGGCTGCCACCCCGGATAACCCATTCCTGGGCTGACGCCCGAAGGCTGGCCTGATGCTTGGTGTAAAAAATTTCTGCAGCCATACGCCAACGCTTCAGCCTGTTGGCGAAGCTCCTCGCCCATTGCATCCACCAAATCCTTCCGCTCGCTCAACTTCTGGAAGAAGGCGAACGAGGCATTAACCTACATCCAGAGAGATAATAAATAAGTAACTTCATACACAGTTAGAATCATCAAGTTCAATTAAAGGCACTGGTTGGCCAACTTACCAGATTGTATGCCATGTGCTCATCGATCTGACCCCTAGGGTGGTACTTCTCCCCGCGTTCAAACCTTACTGGAGCTACTCTCCTCCGGGTGATGCGGTAGTACCACTCATTGTACTGTTCGATGCTGATCACGGGGTCAGGCTCCGACACAATGGCCGCCAGCGTGTCCTGCCAGGAATTCCAAACTTCAATTTCTCGCGCACACAAGTCGTGCGCATTTGCCTTGCCAAACCATCCGACACCCGGTGGGTTCCTGTTAAGCCTCATATCCGGCGCGCCGGCTGGCAACCCCTGCAGGCACTCAAAATGGCGCATAGCGCGATCTGGCAGCTGCCACTCTGCGACCTCGAAGTGGATCAGGGGTGTGCGTTGTAACCCGGAGAGCGTGAAGACGAACGACTCTCCCACCCGTCGTGCCAAATGTTTGTACGGTGCCCATCGCATCTGGCCAGGAGATAACGAGTCGAGCTCCCCCCGATAGTACGTAATGTTGTGATGGGGATTGTCTCTCCTCGGGTAGTGGCTGTCCTTCCGGCTGTACTCCCAGGCGCACAACCGAGGCCACACATTATCAGTTTCGTCCCTACGCCTGGGTGCGCCGGTAGCAAGGTGTTCATAAGACCACACCTGAGAGCAAAAAGACAAATTAAATAAAGTATCGTCAAATTTTATTGTCAATTCAACCAAAAAAAAAAGAAGAAACGAGCACGTAATCAAGAATTGTATGATATACCTGCAATAGTGAGAGACATGCACATATCGCTTTGGAGTCGGGCCTCGTTGCCTTGTGCAATGCTCGGTATAGGTACGCAAGAGTTGCGGCTCCCCAGGCATAATTCCCAACCTCCAGCAGGTTACCCAACAACGGTAAATATTTGACGCTGACGGTATTCTTCGACGTTGTTGGGAACAGAATTGCCCCCATCACCCACAAGAGGAAAGCTTGTGTGTACAGCACAAGCATCTGATCCGTGTAGTTATCCGGCAGAACCTTGTAGGTATCTACCAACCACTTCAACTTGATACCACCAGTGCTAAATTGATCCTGGGGTATCGAAGTAAAGAAGTCCCTAGCGGTCCTCTTATTCGTTGCTTCCGACGGAGGAGCTATTACCGGCCGCCCCGTCACCGGTAACCCTAAGATGAACCCTACATCTTCTAGGGTAATTGTCATCTCTCCGAAAGAGAAGTGAAACGTATTCGTTTCACTTCTCCACCTTTCAACAAGGGCACCTATTAAGTGCCGGTCAAGGTGTTGAAAGATCTGCCCATGCGTGAAAATCCCAAACCCAATCCCACGCAGTAATCTTTTCTGGGTTCTGTTCAATTTCCATGCTTTAAAATTATCGGATACTTCTACCGTGTTGAGAAGTGCTCTTTCCTACGAATTAATAAATACAATTTAAGCAAAATAAACGATATACAACGTTCCCAAGAATAACAAAGTTGATAAAATAAGTATCTTACTCCACCATCCCATATGAGCGTACTGATATGGTTTGCTTGGTCGTATAATACGGACGGATCTTCTGGTCCAGGGTTGAAATCCATTTTTGGCAACTGAAATTATGGAAAAACGACAAGGTTGGAAGCGTAAACATTCTCAAACATACAATGCTAGCACAGTCAACGCTAGCATGTGATCAGATAATACTCACATAAGTTCACATGCTGTGTATATGCAATGTACATAGATACAAACAGACACGGAATGGGATTTTACAAGTGAAATCACATGAACAAATAATGCGCTATACATATATATATATATATAGATACTTTGACAAATGCTAGCACAATGCACCACGCACACATTCAAAATCATGCATAAGCCGCAATAACAACTCTAGATTATGAACAAATAAAGGATTGGTTTGTGAACTTACGTGATTGATTCGTCGATTAAAGGATTTCTTGAGAAGAAATTGCTCCGATCTACTTGCCAACGCCGCTAGAAGAATTGTGAGAAGAAGGAATGAATAGCAATTTAGAAGAAATGAATAAGGGTTTCGAAGTAATGAAAAGCAAAAATGGTCCGCTACACTGTCTAGCAGACGGTGGGATAAGGACAAAGTAACAGTCGTGCATCGACAGGACTGATGTGACAACTGATTTGACAGAAACAGTCGTCCGCTACACAGTGTAGCGGATGGGGGAGCAGGGGCAAGATGGTAAAAAGGTCCGTCCGCTACACTGTGTAGCAGACGACTGACAGCGCCGCAAAAATAAAGGATATGGGCAATCCCTTCGGGATGGACGGCCAGATCGCACTAGCAAGATCTCCTATTTTGCTAGCGCTCTCAACGGATCAGCTCCCATATATATATATATATATATATATATATATATATATATATATATATATATATATATATATATATATATATATATATATATATATATATATATATATATATATATATATATATATATAGTAACATGCGTGAAAAATGATTGTTTGTGAGGAAGTGGTGTGATGCCCCAAACCTAGGTTTACGAGGTTATTATTACTTAACGACGATTATGGTAAGTAAGACGAAATTAGACTGGTAGTGAAGACCTTACGAGCAGGTATAAATTTGATCTTTAGCGTTAATTATTGTAAACAATATTAATTGTTGCATTTAGTAACATATTTTAATAATATGATAAGCCATAAATGATGAAGTTTGTACAATAGAAAAATTCATGGAAGTGGGCGGCTTGCAATTTATAATTGACGAAATTGTGCCGCTATAACATTATATGGTCTCGCATTAAATAATTATACATATTAAAGAGCAGAAAACAAAAATGGAAACAACAATAAAATAAATAAATAAATAAAAATAATTGATAATACATAAAGGGAATACGAGAGAGGGTGTGAACAAAAAAAAGGAGAAATCGGGTAGAGAGGAACAGAAAAGGCAGCCAGCCCTAAAACGGGCAGCGCCTCTTCCAGATCTAGGCAGCCCCCATTTCTGGCCACACGCATAGTCACCAGCATCAACTTCGGCTGTGCACCTTCACCAGACACCATCGCCTAACACCTCTACTACCCTGTGCCGCAACCAAATTGCCCTGGCCACCATCGGATGGTATTCGAAACTGGCCAACCAAAATCCCTACCGAAAGACGCCACCGGTCAAACGCCAGCGCAAGGGACCCCACTGGTCAATAACCGGTCACTAGTGGCCACTTCTAGTAGTGGATCGCCTTCGCATCGCTGTTGTTATTGAGCCACTGTCACCACCGCGATTTGCTCCGCCACCACCATAGGTACTCATCGTCACCACCATCCCATTCCATAAGCCTTCGCCACCGCCATCCAGCCGTGCTATCACTGCCTATCAAGCAGATCCAAGAGCAATTGTAGACTCCTATCACCATCGTGATCTACTCCGCCAACACCGCCTGGTACTTATCACCGGCGAACTAAAACTCCGATCGACACTAAGGATGACCATGGGCCAGTCGACAGCTCTCTCCTTTCATCCACCAATCAACTGCCTTGACCACTGAGACCTATAACCAGTGTTGTAACTGAAATTTCATGACGAGCCAAAATGGCAATCGCCGACCTTCATTCACCACCGTCAAAATCTGTAACCACCGGTAACCATCCACTATAAGCCACCACCGTGGGTCCTTAACCGAACTGCCCTGCCACCCAAGCACTGCCCTCCATCAAAAGAACATTCTCCGTTCAACATCAACGGCTATTCGATTGTCGTCGACGTTGGGATCCATGACTACGGCGTAGAATTGGTTTTTATGGTATTCACTATGAAGCGGGGTTGGGTAGTGTTGTGATTTTGGTGGCTATGCAGTGGTTGAAATTTAGCGGTAGTGTGGTGGTGGAAGGTGGTTTGTGTGCATAAATATGGGTGCACGACATGTGTGTGGTTGTCATGTACATGGTGTGGTTGTTGTCGGACAATCATGTGAAATTGGGTGTGTATGTGGGGGGCACTATGGGGTGGGTGTACATTGCAGCTGTGTGAATATTTTTGTGTCTTAGCGTGTACGTGTGCTTGTGCTTTGGAAGGTGAAGTGATGTATCTAGCAATATGTGTCCTAGTGTGCATTTAGGATGAACAAATGATGGGTGCATGGCACGTATCTATGTGTGAGGCGGTCAGCAAATGGGTGAGTTTGGGCATGTGAACTTGTGTGTGAAATGGTGAGCTAGTTGTGGGGTTATTAGAAGGTGGCACATGTAGTAATAGGTGGGTTGGGGAAGTCAGCAGTCGTGTGTTGGGTTTTGGTGGTATGGACAATGAACGGAGTTCGGTGGTACAGTTACGATACTGTTGTGGTTGTAGTTGTGGTTTAATGATGGCACTGTGTGTATGTTGTACATACAAGGTGCACGCCGTGTGGTGGTTGCTGGGTGGTAGCATATAACAAGGGGTGTCGTAGGGCATTGTTGTGTATGTGTATTTTGCGAGAGGAGCGTGGTTGTGTACGTTGAGGTATGGGTGAGTATGTACAGGTGAAGGGTATATGGTTGTACAAACATTGTGCATAAAGAAGGATTAGTAATGGGTATATGTGTAGAATGGTTGTGTACACTGTTCATATGGTGGTATTGTGCATGCGTGAGATATGCATGTGTATGTGCGTAGTGGGCGGTGTAGATGCTGTATGTTATTAATGTTTGTGGGTGAACGGGAGTGTGCATAACGTAGGGGTTCAGTGCATGTGATTAGGCAAGTGAGAAGGTTGCTTGGTGGTTGCTAAAACGGGTGAATTAAGGGATGTTCGGCAACGGTGATTAGATGCCAAGAATGACGTGGTAAACTAGGCATGATATGGGATGGGTATGTAAAGGTCAGGCAGTTGACTGCGCCATCGAATTTGCTTGAAGACATGTTCAACAGGAATGTTCTGTCGAGACTGACGATACTTCGGGTTGTCGTAAAGCTGAGAACACGAAGATAAAAAGAAGGGCATTGAAAGTGCTTTGAACCAGGTGTGGTAGCATGATCGTCGTTTTGATGTAAGGAATGCGTAGCGTCAAGTAAGTGACCCTTTGATTCAACTAGTATTTTTATATGCAACGTATATCTTTATCTACTGTTAAAAATGTGTTACTTATTAGTATTGACCGTTTTAAGTACGTTTAACTGCTATGGCTTAAATTACCAAAAAGGTTTTAGTGTTTTATTCTCGTTAAAGAAAAACCGGACCAGCATGTAAATGATGTTTTGCCTAAAAACTTAAATGGAACTCGGATTTGAAATGTTTTGTATTGATGTTATTGTGAATATTGAACATCTTGATGATTATTGAAGGGGTGTGAGGATGGTTGAGAATCAATTGATGAGTGATTTTGTTCACGATGAACCCAAAGGGGTTTTTGGTTTACTCGATTGTTGTGCCCTATATCCACGAGGGAAAGTTAAATTTCGGGCCCTGGTCAACGGGGCTTGTACGTTGATGCACAGTACTGTTGCTCGTGGTTCGCCCATGCGTCCACAGAATTTTATCTCGGATGGAGGAGGGATTTCGAGCCCTAGTCAGTGGGGCCTGTACGCTGACCACAGCATATCGTTTGAGCTAATATTGGGATTGAACTGGTTTTCATGAGTTTTATGCTAATGATTTCATACTTCAGTTTTTGGTTTCATGTACTCTATTTGTTTTACCCGATGATTACCAACTTCATGATTTTAGATTTCTTTACGTGGCTATAATATAAAGTGAGTTGTTTTCTGCATGCTATGGTCCACCTAGTTGAATCATTGGTTACTTACTGAGCACGTGGAAGCTCATCCCTTACTTATCATTTCAGGTTGAAAGTAAGGTGATGGTGAGGAGCATAGGAGGAGAAAATTTGGTGCGGAGCTTCGGAGACTGCATGAAATGAGTCGCTAAATATTAGATTTTCTGTTTAGCTTTAGTTGTTGACAATCAGAGTTATGAAAAGTTTTAGCATAAGTGTTGTATTCAAATGAAAATATGAAAATGTAATTAAGGTTTGTAGAAGTTTTAATTTCCGCTGCAGCACATGTTGGTTTTAAGCAAGTAAGGCCTGGCAGAGCCCTCGGTTAGAGTCTATTGGGTCTGCGGCCGGTCACGTGCCTAGCTCGTGGGCCTGCCCATGGGTTCGGGTCGTGACAAGTGGTGTGGATAGCTGCGGGTGGGAGATGTGTTCTGGGTAGAGAAGAAGAGAAGAAATAGTGGGTCAGTGAGTGCATTAGGTAAGAGAGCGCCAAAGGAAAAAAGAAGGGAACTACAGTTTAGGTATCGAGTTGACGTTAGGTTCGTTACGCGCATTGGATGGTGTATTGTGATTGTTAGAATGTAAAAAAAAAATAATTAAAGTATAGTACCTTAGGCTATATTACAATTTCTGGTAAAAGTTTATAATTTTCTAAAACATTTATATTTTTAATATTTTCTGAAAACATAGAATTGTAAAATTCCTTTGGAGCCTTTAAACTCATGACCTTGTTTTGGAAAAATAATAGTACCATTTTTGTGGTATAAATAAGTCCTAGCTTAAGTTTGGTAATTTTTAGAGTTTATTTGCATTCATTTCCGTATCGCATTGATTTTAGCAAAACAAAAAAATTAAAAAATAGTTTTAATTTCTTTTAAATTTCTATAATGTTTATGTATATTTTAAAGTTATTACAAAAGTTATCAAACTTTATTTTCAGCTAGAACTAATTATGACTATTTATGGATTTTATTGTATTTAAATAAATTATTTTAATTCAAAATTTTAGAAATTTTATATTTTGACTTTTATTAATGTTTAAAGCTATAAAAGTATTTTATTGTAATTTATTATAAATTTTGGGATATCCTTACACATTAAGGAGTGTATAGGATTTTCAGTTAGGCTGGAAGTGTACGGGAACCGTTTTGAGTTGGGCCATTTCGGAGTGAGAGTGAGTACGCTGTGGGTAGTTGATATTAGGTTTATAGTATTATAACATAGATTGTGTTCAACTAATGGATTGCCAATCTAGGTTTATTCAGAGAATCTTGATCGATGTTGTGTAGTATTGTATAGCTTGGACCGATGTAAGGAATTCTATCTGAACCCTATTTTGTTATTCAGTTTTCAAATGCTTATAGAACAGTTTTATAAACTACATTGATTGTTGATTTTTATGATTTATATAAAAATGTTGTTAAACTGCCAATGAAACCCTAATTTGAGCCTAATAGCGATCGTTTAGAATTCGTTATTCTCATATATTTATTTAATTCAATTATTGTAAAACGTGCTGAATTGTGTTTAATTTCCTTGAATATTGACATGAGTTAGTAAACATGAGAGTTATAAGGATGGTCTGTTGGTTGGGTTAAACTAGTACCTAGATGGACTAGTAAGTGTACATACGCATATGTAAATCGTATCGAGCGCTGCCGGGGTGACTTTGCTATATTGTACTGCTCATGGTCAATGTTTGTTTTGAAATGATTATTGATTTAAGGGATTGAGTTGATACTCATCCCTCTGTTTAAATTGAAATGATGTGGTTTTCTTTGAAAACTCTTTTAAAATTATCATTTGATTGTATATAAAAAATCGTTTGAATCATTCTGTTTTCCCGTTTTAAAATTTTTTATTTGGTTTTAATGTAAAACCGTCCGAATCATTTTTAAATGTTAAAATCTTTGATCGACCTTACTGGGCTCTCGAATGCTCACTCTCCTTTGACTTTCTTTCCATAGGTGATAACCAGCATTAGGTTGAGGTTGCATGTGTGGACTAAAGCCAAGCAAGGAAAAAGAGAATTTAAGTTTAGCCTTCATCATTAGAACCCCTGCGTGGGTTAATATTGCTATTTGAGATTTTTTTTTCTCAGACTTAGATTTCATGTTATATCGATGATAGTCTACCGAGAATACGATTATTGGTTTAGTTTCTCTAATAATAGTCGTGCATTTGTTATAGTTTGAGGATGTTATTGTCTTAGTGTAGTGATTGAGCGAGTGTCTAATGTTTCGGATTTTCAGGATGTTACAATATGGGTGTGTTTGTGTACCTGTTTGGGTGCGTCTAAGGGACGAAACGGTGGTCGTTGGGGTGATGGCTGCCGTGGGAAGAAGCAACTGCAGGGTGTCTGCTTAGAGAGAAAACGACTATGAGTTCTGCCATGTTTTTTCTGTGTTTGGGAGAGAGGGAAGACTTTCGAGCATGGGTATATGTGTAGTGTGTCTAAGTGTGTGGTGTGTGGTGTGTTGTGGAGGTGTGTGCGTGTAGAGGCTACCGCGGATTACAGAGTATGTGTACGTCATGAAAAATATGTTCATGAGAGCAGGGTCCAATTGGGTGACTGAGTGTGAGGAATATGTGTGTAAAAGAGGCAAGGGAGAGAGATTTGAACTACTGTGAACATGGGTTGTGGGCTATGCTTCTAAAGTGTTATGAGGCCATAGTATTCCTGTCAAGTTGAAGGCTAATTTTAAAGAATGGCAGTACTGTTTCAGAATGTGAACCAAACTAGAAACACAATAGACATAACATGTGTGTAGTTGAAATACCAATGCTTAGGTGGATGAGTAGCTTTACAAGTGGGGGTGCATTTGTGTGAAACTGGGATGTGAAAACATGTGGGTATGGAACAAAGAAAAAAAATGAAGAGGGGGGGTGTAGACCCACTGCAGTGAGGCAGTGGGTGTTGGAGTGCTGTGTGTGAGGTATGGATATATACACATGTTTGCATGTGTGGTTGAATAAATGAAAGTGGGTGTTACAGTTGCAAGTGGGCTTAATTGATGGTGATTGAGAGGTGTTTGTGGGTTTAGAAAGGGAGAGATGAGATAACAACAGGGTTGCCAAAAGAATTTCGTCCGCGAAATTCACCAACCTTAAATCTGAATCAACAACTTCAAAATTCATCTCACAAATATCCCAAGGCCGAGGAACCTATCCTGGCTTACGCTAACCTAAGCAATTCAAGCCTAGGTATCGCTCTGATACCAACTGTGACGACCCGCGTCGTCAATCACCCAATTCATATTTTTCAATAAATCACAACGCAATCTCAATCAGATTACAGGACCCAAGCGGCTGATATTATATCTTCAACACAAGTACAAATAATCCCAAGTTAGATTATAAGACCTACAAATAAGTTCCAAGATTTCTATACTCCAAAATTGATGGGTGTGGTGTGTATATTGATGGGTGTGGTGTGTGTGTGTGTGTGTGTAAGGAGTGAGCGAGTGTGTGCGTGTGTGTGTGTGTGCGCGCGCGCGTAATGTGTAAGGAGTGAGTGAATGGGTAGAGTCTATGTGTAAGTTTATTTCTGGAGAAGAAAACTGTGCGTAGAGGGCGGAAGAAACAAGAAAGTGAACTAGATTTTTGGGTCGCAGGAGGCAGTGTGGTAGGTGTAACGGGTTAGGATTAGGTATATTAGAATTTCTGGTAAAAATTTATAATTTTATGAAATCATATGTATTTTTAATATTTTCTAAAAGCTTAGACTTGTAAATTTTTTTGGAGCCTTTAAACTCATGAAAACGTTTTGGAAAAATTAGAGTAATATTTTTATACTATAAAGAAGTCCCAGGTCAGATTTGGTGATTATTAGAGTTGAATTGCTATAATTTCTGTATTGCATTAGTTTTTACCAAAATGAATAATTTAAAATTAGTTTGAATACCTTTTAAATTATATTTTAATTTCCATAATTTTTATATACATTTCAAAGCTGTTAAAAAATTATGGGACTTTATTTTTAGCCAGAAATAATTATAGCTATTTATGGGTGTTATTGAATTTAAGGAAATCATTTTTAATTCAAAAATATTAAAAAATTCAGAAAATTCATATTTTAACTTGCTATGATGTTTTAAGCTATAAAACATTTTGTTATAATTTATTATGACTTTGGAATATCGTTACGCGTTAAGGAGCGTACATGATTTTCGGTTAGGTGGATCGTGTGCAGGATCTGTTTTGAGTTGCACAATTTCAGAGTTAAAAGTGAACACGTGATGGGTAGTTGATAATAGGTTTATAGTATTGTAGCATAGATTGTGTTCTAACAAATAGACTTGTCAATCTAGGTTTATTTAGAGATTATTCATCGAGATTTGATAGCATTGCTTAGCTTAGATCGAGGTAAGGAATTCTATTCAAACCCCATTTCATCATGGATATCAAATTTAATTTTCTGAGTTGTTATCAAATTTTTAATGAACTCTGATATTTTATTTGTTATGAAAAGGTTTCCAAATTACCAATGAAACCCTAGCTTGAATCTTATAGCGATTGTTTAGAATTCTTTGTTTATTCTCATCTGTTCTATTGATTCGATTATTGTAATATGCTTATTACTTCTCAATATTGACATGAGTTAGTAATTTGGGAGTTATAAGGATGGTCTATATTGCTGGAGTTATAAAGATGGTTTGTTGGTTGGGTTAAACTAGTACCTAAATGGATTAGTCATTGTGCATATGCATATGTAAAGCGTATCGAGCAATGCCAAGGTGGCTTTGCTATAGTGTACTGCTCATGTTCAATGTTTTCTATTTCAATTTTATTGCATCTAAAGTGTTTTGAAATGATTATTGATTTAAGGGATTGAGTTGATACTCATCCCTATGTTTATATTGAAATACTATGGTTTTATTTGAATACCCTTAAAAAATTATCATTTTATTGTATATAGAAAATCATTTGAATGGCTATGTTTCTCTGTTTTAAAAGTTGTTATTTGCCTTAAATGCAAAATCGTCTGAATCCTTTTTTGATTGTTTTTAAATCCTCGATCGACCTTACTAGGCTCTCAAAAGCCCACTCTCCTTTGACTTCATTTCCGCAAGTGATAGCCAGTATTAGGTTGAGGTTGCCTGTGTGGATTAGAGCCAAGCAAGGAAAAATTGATTTAATAAGGTATTGATCGTTAAAACCCCTGCGCGGGTAATGATTATTATTTAAAAATTTGTAGACTTAGATTGATGTATCATTTATGACAGTCTACTGAAAGTATGGTTTGATTGAAGGTTTAGCTGCTCTGATGATGACCGTCCATTTGGTTATGAGGTTATCATTATCTTAATGTCATTGATCGATTGAGTGTTAACATTTCGAAAAACTTTGGGATGTTACAAGTTACGTGTGAGAGGTATATGATGTAATCGAGCTGATAGGAGTGACCTTTACACCGGTGTTATAAGGAGAAAACTTACACCAAAACCATTCAGTGTTCTGCCCTTTGTTGGGAGAATACATGTATTGACTTATGGCATGATGGCAGGGAAACCAACCACCATTCTATAATCTAACTTGGTAATTTCACAAAAGAGGGCAAACTCTGACTAGCCACCAGGTTATCCACACTACAACCTGACGGTTAGTCAATATGTGCATTACTTGAAAAAATTCAAAACTGGCTTGCTCATACCCTAATTTAACCCACTGACCAACCGGCCGATTATCCTTCCAGATAACCGGATGGTTAGTAAGAAACCTTATCCTTAAATATTCCCGAAACAGACCCTAACCCACTTAACAATTGGCCGGTTATATGTTAGGATGACCAGACGGTTAGCTAGAAACCTCATCCTTAAAAAATTCCCAGAGAAACTCCCAAAAATAAATACTCTACCTATTGTCTAATCGGCCGATTATCCATCCAGATGACTAGACGGTTAATCTGAAACCTCATTCTCCAGAAAAATTCTCAAAAAAAACCTACACACACTAACTAACCGGCCAATTATCGATTAGGATATCGGATAATTAGTCAGTCCTCTTTCCCAAAATTCAAAAAACGCCCAAAAAAGCTGGAAAAACACCCTTGACCATTGTTAGGGTATGAACTAGCCAATTCGATCTATGTGGAATGTATAATTAAATTTTTGATAACTTTCCCTATACAATTAAGGATAAGGATGGTTGGTATCGAGACTCATCTGGAAAGCTCTCACGAACTCCAACGGCCGAAGAATTCCCACAAATCTTTGATTTAATCTGTATCATCAGTGAACTTCAGAATATCTTAAGAATGGTTTCACTACCCTAATCGAGCAACAATCCCGAACCGCCGACAAATTGGATAACCTCAAGAAGAGAGGTAGGAGAGAACCATAAGAAGAAGAGAAGAAGGACAACAAGAAGAAAGGTCCACGGTTTGATTAAATGTGTGAGTAAAAGGAAGAGGAGACAAAACCCTCTGCCGTACCGGAATGGGAGGACAAATTAGCGGCACTTGAGTCCCAAAGGTTCTCACCACTTCTTAAAACCCTTCATCACCAATCCGTACTGGCTGGCTAACCAGATAACTAGTCAATAGGCGAAGGTAGTAATTCATACCCGGCTGAGGGGATGATTGCTTGGATAAGGAGAGTGGATGACCCTTTAGACCTCAGTGCCCTAAACATGAACCTCGAGGATAGGCTGTCCTTCAAGTTCAAGATGTTGGAGATGGATAAGTTTGACGGGACCACGGATCCCAAGATCAATGTGAAAATGCACGTGCAAGCATTGGCCCCATATGGAGTGAATCAGAATAAATTGATACACTTATTCCATCGTATTCTCACTGGAGCCACCTCTCATTGGTTCCTCACTTTGGATGAAGCCAGAGTTCGTACTTGGGAAGAAGTAGTGAGAGCGTTCGTAAAGCAGTACCAATATGATGCCAACCTAGATATCACCTGGAGGGATGTAAAAACCACGAAGCAAGAGCCGAGTGAGTCTATTTTAGCTTTCATCATGTGGTGGAAGAATAAGGCAGCTCAGACGGTGAACCATCCAACTGAAGAAGAGCAAGTGAACATAGTCAGGAGTAAGTTGCTCCCAGTTTACCATGACTATATCATTGAACATTACAATACATCGTTTAAAGCTCTTATGGGATCCCTTATATAGATAGGAGATGCAATCAATAACGAAACCATCTCTCGTGAGTCAAAGCTACCAAGAGTATATCGAGCTAGCCCAAGAAGTTCTAATTCGCAGTCTAAGCCAATCACAATCAATAATGTCAACATCGTACAAACACCTCAGGAAGTGACATAGGAAGCCACTAGTAGAGCCTAAGAGAAAGTTCACACCATTGAATGCACCGCTCCACAATTCTTTGAACAATTGTTAAGGAAGGGAATGATATCTAAACTACCTCCTACCCCCTTGCTTGCAGTGATATCTGAAGATATGATGTGAATGAATAAAGGGAAAGGGTCATTCCATTTATAGATGCATCACTAAAAAACATGATATATGAAATCTTATAGACAAGGATGAAGTTTCCCTTCCTATCAGGCCCAATGTTCAAAGAGAACCCTTGTCATCTCATAAGGTTAAATGTATTATGATAGCAAGCCGGTCATGGATGCAACCACTCTCATTATCTCAAACAACCAGCCAGCTTGGGAGTTAGTGTTCGCTTATGATTCTCTGTCGCAGTTTTGTGATGTGATTACTTGGGAAGTGTTCATGGAAGGCGAGATCTTCAGTATTGAAAAAGAACATGATGAAGAAACCGAGTTTATGTTCGGATCCAGTGCCGATGTATCCCATCTACCCAGATCAGACTGAGGGTACTAGATCCCACCCCAGCCAACCACATCTGACCCATTACTCCCTCAAGACCCTCCTGATGATTAGATCCTTGGATAGTTGAAGAAGACCTAAGCCAACATTTCCATATGAGGATTGATGTCTGCCTCATACTCTCACCGCTAGGCCCTTATCGAACTTTTCATAAAGCCCAGATGTCAATCTAGACCCAGCCTAAAGGCATGTCCTAAGTGCTAGGGGCTATGTATTATGGAAATGTCCTCACTTTTTTCGAGTTCAACCTGCCTAAATTAGGATTGAGCCATAGTGACCCGTTTCATACCACTATGCGAGCATTTGATAAGAGGGTTCCATTAATCCTCACAAATAATGGTTATTTTTTAAATGTCTATCTTTTACTGTTCAAGAGCTCAAAATTTACCCATCAGAGTTCACCCCTTCTAACATAGTCATTTGAGCGTATGATAACACCTGAAGGGAGGGATTGGTACATTGAAGCTTTCAATGACTGGGTACTGCTAGTTTTGATGTGGAGTTTTCGATATTGGGTATACTTACAGCTTTTTATTGGGATGACCTTGGGTACACTCTGTGGGTGCAATCCCCTCTAATTGTACCCAAAGGTCAAGTTTATGTTGAACAATCTTGTTTTCACCATAATGGGAGATTTGGAGTTGCCTCAAATTGGACAAGATGAGAAAGGATAGTGTTCAGGTGCCGCATGATTCATTGAATATTCTATTCAATGGATTCAAAATGGATCACCTGGGTTAGTGTCTCGAGTATAAAGGGGTTTGTCACGGTGAAATTTCCTAACTTTTTCACCCTACAGCAGTTCCACTGTGCTTCTCATGTTGGATAAATTCTACTACTTTCTCAAAAAAGGTTTAGGCAGAAGCTGTCAAAAAATTGCTAGCTTACCAGATATGGAGAACAAAAAACACCAGTTCAGCTTAGGATATAAGCCAACCAAAAAGGAGAAGAAAGAAGCTATCCAGAAGCTCGCCTAGGCCAAGAAGGATGAGAAAGTGAGACGCGCGTAAGCGTGAGAAAGATCCCTTCTATGAACGGACACTTTATCGAAGTAGGATGAATTTTCAGAACTAGTTTACAGGTCGAGATTGGGAAGCAAATTAAAGGATAGGAGATATTCTATGACTGCCATTGGGTTAAGGATGAAGACTTACCAGTGCAGATTAAGTCGAGTACCGAAGAATCTCATATTGGATAGATTTGATGGAGCTGGAAGTGATGACAACATCTTCATCGATATGTTTTTCACAGTGCTTATCTGTTAAGTGAATGATCATATTGTTGACCAGCATGCCTATTCATTCTAGCACAGGGTGACACGCAAAATTGGATGATTGAGTACGACTAACTGACTATGCGAAAGGTTACCGAATGAAGTCATGCTGCCAAAGATGCTCGGGAACTGGAAGACTCGGATGCTTATGTCACCTTAACCAAACTAAATCTGCTTACTTATTATGTTTTCCAAGACTACTTGATTGATAATATAATGATTTCAATTATCCCTTAGTGACTGATATAGGTTGTGATTAACTAATCTACTCGCTTAATGATGAGTCACACCTGACAGACTTAAGAAGAGAACAAATATTTAAAAGAGATAATGAAAGAAATTAAAAATTATAAATCTACTCGTGTCAAGCCAGTGGTCGAGGAAACAGTTAAAGTCAACATAGGCTCCCCCGAAGATGTAGAAGAAATCAAAAGTGGGGCTAGTCTAGATGAGAGAGAAAGAGGAGATGATTGTACTACTCAAGGAATTTATTGATGTATTTTCTTGGTCATATAGTGACATGCCTGATATAAACCCATCAATTGTGGAACACTACCGGCCTACTCCTCAGCCTAATCTCCCACCTTATTCCACCACTGAGATAGGGATTCCTGAAACCAAAGAAAAAGGTGACAATTTGATAAGCATGCTTACAAAAATAAATTACAGAATCATGTAGATTGCTTACTGGGCACACTCTTAAATTGTTAAAGCTGTCTCGGTGTACAAACTCCGAGACCCCAACCCATTCATCCTTATAATTCCACTAAGTCATTGGCAACATAGTCTCAGTAGTGAAATCATCCCCTAGGCGACAACTGTGAGAACCAAGAACTTCAAAGGCCCAAATATGTGAGAGTAAACATGTCACATGTGAGAATATGTCTAGAATGAGCATGGAATTATTAGAAAATAATCAGAAAGCTTAGACTTACCTCCCAAACATCACAAAATCCCATAAAGCTAGGGGATTGCTTCAGGGAGACAACCACCATCGACTACTACAGATAAGCCAGAGTGGGAGTACCCCAGTCGTACTCCCCAATCTCCTTGATCACCTTAAGATCCAGAAGGCACCACAGCTAGACGGAGTCGTCCCCATTGCTAAATAGGGTCTCCTCTATAGTATAAAGCAAAACCCCCCCAATTAACTAATCAACCACCGTGGGCTCTACCCCCTCCAAGTTCATATTCTCATAATAAGCGTGGTTACACCCAAGCATTGAAACACCCTTCTTAAAGGAGGGTTCGTAGCTGAGCAAATGGACCACAAGGTCCTGATCCTTATCGAGTCGCCCAAGGTACGAGCCTTCCTTGAGAATAAACACCCATGATGTTCATGAAATTGAACTGGGTAACCATAGCCTCCCCAAAAATGGCATGTTAAAGGTGTTGGTGGAATCCCACCAATGCTCAACAAGACACAAGAGGTGTCTTTTACTCTGGGTTGAAACATGCAACCCATCCAAAAAGGGGGAAAACCCATAACAGCTACTCTATTCTTAAGATGAGTGGGGATTTTGTTCCACCAATCTCTCACAAGATCTTGGGGATCCCATACCTCGCATGTTTATGGGAAGGGTTACAAATTTGCAAAACGGGGAAGAAAACTTGTGGAATCGTCCGGTTCATGAGGGAATTGCATGAAAAGCCTAATATGTGAGTCCTAGCGTGCATGGGCATGGGTGTGTGTGTGTGTGTGAAGCAAGGCAAAATAGTGTGTAACGAAAAAAATTTGAGCAAAACATACCTCTGCTGTAAAGAAAAGAGCGCTGAGATGAGCGCCATGTTCCGGGGTGAGTAGAAATCAATCATCATCCTTATTCTTTGATCGAGAATCTTCTCAATTTAGGGTCTTCCTTCATGGCCCTTGTAGGTTCTCACATACTTATCCATGATACGACTAGATCAAGAGAAATTGAGGTTCGATTGGTTGTATTTATAGGCTAAGGGTATGATGAGGGCTAGATTACATGACTAGGAGTCCTAAAGAGCATAAACCTGAAAGAGATTAGGGTTGGATTAAATTATAAGTGTTTGAAAAAAAACCCTAAATTTGTGCAGAAAACTGGGTTGCCAAATCGGTGGGTTTTGTCATTTAAGTTCATCAAGGCGCTTCACCAACCGGCCAATTTTTGACTCTTCGATTTTTTGAAAACCCAAAGTCTCTGACTAACCAAAAGGTTTTGCACCGAAATTTCAAAAAACTTGCTGACTAACTGGCCAGTTTTTTTTATCTAAATTTTCAAATCTCTCATTGGTTCTTACCAACCAGACGGTTTTGAAACTTTTTTTAAACAAAGAAAAGAAAATTTTTAATATAGTACGTAACTATGTGCTTGTATGCTTCAAATGTCTACACCTTCAATACAATTTTGTGTGTTTGTCGACCTACGCATCTTTGTTCGCCTGAGGGCATTATTATCCAGTATCTGGGTGCTTGTATGCCTGCCTGTACATTTTTAATATTTTATCCTTAGGTTGGTTCAAGACCAAAATTTATTTAAAGCCATTGCTCTGTTAATTGGTTCTTGTACGCTGTACGGCCAGTATGAGATTCCGCGCTTATTGTCAATCGCAACAGCATCCTCATATCTAGTGGATTGATTTCTTCACATTCAAAGACTAACGACTTTAAAGGGTTGTTGGCACCGGCTCTTAGTTATTTTCACTTTGTTTGTCGACCCTTTCCAATCCATTTGTGGTCTTCATAACATTCAAAGTTATTTTCATTTTGTCCGTCAACCTTTCAAATCAATTTGAGGGCCCCGCTAACGGCCAAAATCATTTTCATCTTGTATGTTGACTCTTTTAATTCGATTTGTGGTCTTCAGCAGCATACAAGATTCTTTTACATGTCTAGGCCTCCCTTTCAAATCGATTTGGGGGCTTCTGTATCTAGACATGGCTCTTGTCTGTCAATCATTCAAATCGATTTGGCGGTTTCGATAATAGACAAAAGGTTTATCTTCGATTCGATATGTCCTTCGTTGATCCTCTCAAATCGATTTGAGGGCTCCGGTAACGGACTAATTAGTTATTTCTTTCGCATGTCTAGATTTGGGGGCTCCGGCATCTTGGCGTAAGTTTTATCTGTCAACCAATTTGGTGGCTCCAGTATTAGGCAAAAGTTTTTCTCTACTGTATTGTTCGACGACTAATCATTGTTATTGTTGACTCCGGCTTTGAATAATATATGTATTTCATCAAACAACGTTGGTCTGCTTCTTCCTGGGAGGATACGTAGGAAGCTGATACCTATTCAATCACAAATCTGTGTGAGTCTTGGAATCCGTCGTTGGTCTGCTTCATCCTGGGAGGATACGTAGGAATCATGTTTTGACTACAAAATTGTTTTCAGTGATGTTCGCCCATGAGCGCGCTCCGTCCCCGAGAGGCTCTGTAGACACCCCATTTATGTAAGAACTTTTAATTAATTAAACGACAGGCTTTATTATTTATTAGAAGGCATTATTAAGTATAGACTTAGTAACATGGTTTATTTAATTAATTCAGTCTAGGTTCATTTAATTAATTTAGTCAAAGTCCAATTTAATTGTCCAGTCCAGTTCAAGTTTCTTAGTCCAGTCCGCCAGTCTAGTCCAACTGCAGTAGTCTAATCTATTTAGTTCAAGTCCGGTCTACGGACTAGATTATTCTAATTGATATAGTTTGTCTAGATGACTTGGGGATATTAGCTATGATTTATCCTTGATGTGGGGATCAAATCAATTTATTTTTTTGTCAGGGAATGACTTATTCCAATTATGGTGCATCCTATTTCTGAGTTTAGAGATAATTAGTAAAAATAGGGTCTGATAATGGCTCAAAATTCAAAAAAATTATTTTTAATAAAAGGGGTGAACCTGCCGGTTCTCGACTAATTGGCAGATTAGTTGACTTTTGTCAATCCGCGAGTTGATCATTTATTCTTAGTTACCACCAGCCTTGCAGATTGACATTACCAATCTTATCAAATTTTGTGACCCTGAGTACTATAAAAAGAGGTGTTGGCCTTTATTTTTATGGTTCGGACTTTAGTCAGTACAAGAGCCGATTCTCTTTAGGGTTTGCATATCATTCTTTCGTGAAGTGACATACTACCTCTCTCGAGAAGCCTAGCCGCTCAAACTACTCATTAAACATTTTTTGGTCTTTGCATCGTGGAATTTACAGAGAACATTGTCGAGTCATCCTGGCAAGCCACAACTCGAGGTAACCTTTACTAGCTTTCATAAGGTAGAAACCATAAAGATTGTCATCCATTCTCTATAATAGCATTTCATCTCGAGAACAATAAAAAAGAGTCCTTTTTTATCCATTTCTCATCTAAGTCTAATTCTCAAAACGGAGATTACTCCTATAGGACCAGTGTCGAACTATGATGTTTTTAATTCTGATTATCCCGAACAAATATGTAGGCCACTTGATCCCTGCTATCGAGTTCAAAACCTAGGATTAGCTTCATCATATTTTACATAGTAAATGTTCTTAAGGCCATTAATCACTAAAAATTAAGTAGAGACCGAAATGGCGTGGTGGGTGACTAACACATTCCTGTTGCATAACTTAGTCCCCGGACCCCTCTCTTCGTTTCGATAGATTAGTCATCTTTTTGGATACTTTTTAGGTTTTTCTTATTTTCCTTAAATTAAGTAAGATGGTGACTCTATTCTGAAAGTGCTTTTCGAGGATTTTTTTTTTGAGGCAGTTTGTTACACATGTCTACTTGTTTTGAGACAAATATGATGCTTATACAGGTCTTGGATGTTGTTATGTGTCACGCTTTCCCCACCACCCTGCAAAAAGATGTGCACGCTTGGTTCATGTCTCTGCTACCCAGGTCCATCGATTCCTTCTCCTAGCTGCCCAATCTATTCTAAAAGCACTTTGTGATCAGTCGATCTAGACAAAAGGAATACGAGAAAAAAATGAATCTCCGATTAGTTATCTTGGTCGCTTTAACGAGGAAACACTAGTGGTGGACAATCTAGATGAGTCAATAAAGTATACTGCTGTTTAAACGGCCTTCGCCCTTCTTCAAAATTTGCCTTTTATGTCAACGAAGTTCCTCTTAGCAACATGAAGGCTCTCCTGGATAAGGTAACCAAATATATTATGGCAGAAGAATATCTAAAGACCCATCAAGGATGTAAAAGAGAAAGAAATCAGGAGCAGTGAAAGCGAGCCCTAGAAGATGGCCCCCAAATGGAGAAAATTCTAAGCGTTCAAAACACGATGACCTACAGCCTAAGAAGCTAGTTGACATGAAGAACCTAACGCCACTGAGTACCTGTGGTTGCAAATCCTAGATGAGAATAGCGATAAGGAAACTCTCAAGAATAGGTCAAAGCGAATCTCGGCTATCCTTTCTCCAACGAATCTGGTATCTTTCCCCACCATTCCCATACCCAATTTATGGAACCCCTACAATGGATATTCAAGGAGAGGCGCTGCAAAAAATTTAATAGAAAAAAGGAAAATTTTTAAAGATCGTCTCGTTTGTGCATGGGATACATGGAAAACAAAGAACAATGACATGTGGGCCCTACTTTGCATGGGAGTGCTTAATGTGTGAAAAAAGTGTAAAATATTGTGCGTAATCTAGAAACTATCGATAGAAAACATACCTTGTCTTTGAAAAATTGGTGACTGAGATGAGTGTCTCGATTTGAGTGGTTGTCCGTCCGAATCGTTGGTAGAAGTGCAAAATTCACCCAACTCGGGGCCCACCTTCACGCCTCCTACGTGTGCCTTGAAACTCCATCTCGATGTGCTTAGTTGATGAAGGAGAGGGAGAAAGTCAAATTGAGAGAATTTATAAAGGAAAAGAAATTGGGGAATGATTAGAAAGAGAGAACTCCTTCTTGGCTTCGAATTTGAGAGAAAGAATGAGTCATTCGCAATTTGAAGTACGTAAACAATCCTAAAATCGTGCAAAAAATTGAATCGTGAGTGGTCGATTTTCATGTTTATCTGTTAAACTGACTTGACATTTATTTTTCGAACTCCTAACTCTCTAATCAGATGGTTTCTAACATATCAATTTGGTCCTCCCAATCTTTCATCAACAGGCTGGTTTTAGGTCCCCCTCAAAAAAAAATCTTGCATTTGAAATTCCATTAGTAGCATGTTGGCATGAGCCAATGTTCAAAGATGTCATCCTTAGATGATTTGGTGTTTGGTTTCAAATCTTGTTGGTAAATAAAACGCTCTTGTGAATGTAATACTCATTTCAACGATGTTTTATATTTAATGACCAACTATCCTTAGACATTGTTGGCTCTAACTTTGAGTGATAATTCTGAAGCTTTCATCTTTTTATGTCTAAGTGACCAACCGCTTCCACGCATCATTGGCTCTAGCTCTTACTTTCATCTGTTTATGTCTAAGCGACCAGCCACTTCAACTCATCGTTGGCTCCAACTCTTAGTTTCATCTATTTATCTTTAAGCGACCAACTGCTTCCAAGCTTCGTTGGCTTCGGATCTTAGTTTCACCTTTTTGTGCCGAAGTGCCAATCGCTTTCATGCAATATTGGCTCCGGTGCTTAGGTTCACCTTTCTATGGCTAAGCGACCAATGACTTTCACGCGCTATTGGCTTCAACTCTTAGTCATAAGCCTTCGGTGTGTCCAGACGACCAATCGCTTCCACGTAATATAGGCTCTGACTTTTAGATACGTTTTTTTTTTCATATTCCTAGGCGACCAATTGTTGTTACCATTGGCTCCGGCTGCTAGATAGGCTTTTCCATTCATGTTTAAGCGGCCAAATGTGGTTTCCGTTGGCTCCAACTCTTAAACCTGACCTTTGTTTTAGTATTCTTAGACGACCAATTGTTCTTACCGTTGACTTTGGCTTTTAAGCACACGTCTTTGCCTGGCGACCAGTCGTTGACACTATTGGCTCGGCTGTAGATAAGGTTCGACTTCACTTTCTCTTTTGCTATTGATCAAAGACCAGTCGTTGTTACTATTGACTCCGGCTTTGAACAATATCATCACTTTCTCTAAACTAATGTTTTGTCCTCGGGGTATATGTAGGAAGCCCTATAAAGGTCCAACCACATATTTGTCTTATCATCCACGCGACTGTCTTGGGTATTATGGTCTTTTTTGTTTTTCACTAGAAAAATGTGGTGTTCTTCAGTGATGTTCACCCACTTGCGCGGTCTCTCATTGAAAGGCTATGTAAACATCCCATTTTTGTAGTCATTATTAGTTAAGTAATTATTGGAATTCATTATAAATTGAAGTTTATTACTATGGGTTAGGCATCATAATATATTAAACTTAATTAACTTAATCTAGTCTAATGGTTTAGCCCAGTTGTCCAGTCCAGTCAACAACTGAGCTCAGTCCAATTTGTTTAGATTAGTCCAGTCCACATGTCAAGAGTGTGATTACTTAGAAGATTTTTGAAATTATTTATGGATTATCCTTGATGCAACTTTAATTTACATGAAAAGTGAAGATAATTTCTGAATATGGTACATCCTATTTAATCAAATCGGAGGTAATTAAAGAATGGGGCAAATAATGTCTTGAAATTCAGGAAAAAAATCAAATTGAGATGGCCAGCCGATTTTTTTACAAATCGATTGAGTTTCTGATTTTTATCAAATATTTTGTCTTATCACCAAATCACAGATTGAGATGGCCAATTTTATCATTTTTATCGGTCCAGACCTCTATAAATAGGGCACTTAGCCTATATTTTGAAGGATCAGTTTTTTTTCTCTTAAAGTTTTATACCATTTCTCTTAGAAGTAGTAGATCATCTCTTAAGAGGAACTAGCATTTCATATCTCACTTATATATTTTAAGCCATTTGCATCGTGGATCCGTCACAAAGCTTTCCCGAGTCTTCTAGGCAAGCAAACTCGCGAGGTACGTCTTATTGCTTTTTAGGCTAGTTTATAATAGAAGAGTATAGAATAATTTACTTTCCCGTGATCACATTTTCATTTCCAAAAATAATAAAAAAAAAAGAGTATTTTATATCGTAGTCCAAACGGAAGTGTACGTCACCTCCCATAAGGTTCAGTTGAACTAAGATGATTTTGCTTTTGGTTTGTTCGACCGAATACGCGGGCCATTCAACCTTTCAATTTCAAACCAATAATATAGAAATAAGCTTGTAGTTTATATCATTGCATGTTTATGCATTGAAAAGGTCAAAATTAATAAAAAGGAAGTAGAGAATAAAAGGGTATGCGGGGGCCTAAGACCTTCCTGTCATTTAACTTAAACCCCGAACCCATTTCTTTGTTTTCAATAGATTACTAGTCATTTGGACAATTTTTAGAATCATTTTCAGGTTTTTCTTATTTTTTCCTATTTAATTAAATATGATGGCAAGTCCTAAAATCCTTAAATTCCGTTTTTCAGGGTCCCCCGAGGATTGTTTCCAAGGCGGTTTCTACTAGTTCTTTTTGAGAAACTTGTTCAGTGCGTTAACACCCCCAAATCGTGATAAACATTAAGACCCCCAAGGGTGATAAAATAGAGCACAAGCTCTATTGTTACGCTTTAGCAAAGCTCTAAGCATGAAATGACAAAGTACTTTGTGGGACTTCATCACCCCACCACTTTTTATCAATTTAAAACCCTACCAAGCGAAGGTGTTAGGCCATGTTTTTTACTCATAACTAACGATAAAAGTTTGCGCCAAACTTAACGCAAGAAAGTTAAGGAAAAGCACAAGCTGAAAACACATAATTGCATAAAAACACCCTCCAAATGAGATGTGAAAACACATACGTGAAGCCCCTCTAGGGGCGTCAAATACAATTTATTAAAAAAATGACAACGATGGAATTCTAGCTCCTTAAGCTCCCAAGAGTTTGAGTCTAAGGCATCTGCTCAAGCACGGGTTATGAGCAGACCCTTGATAGGCTTCCCATTTTAAAGCTCTTAAGAACAAAGTCTAAGGCATATAACCGAGCATGATGCCACCCGAGCACGGCTCCCGTGCAAACATATAGAATTCCCGTTCTTAAGCTTTTAAGAGCTTAAGTCTCTGGCACATAATATTCGGTACTTTTTTTAAGCGGTTTAAAATAACTATCTGTGACCCCAAAAAAAAAAAAATAGGCGATAATTTTGAGCAATACTCCGGTATTAGTAGCGCATGAAAACCTAATTGATTTTAGAGCAAAAATATAATTTTGAAAACTTTTGGGGTCATTTTATAATTTTTTAAAAATTTTGGAGGCCAATTTGTAATTTTAAAAAGTATGCACTAATGTGTTAAAAGTATGCACTATTTTTGCATTTGGTGACTCGTGTGATTTAATAATAAATTAATTAGTTATTTAAATATTCAAGATTAAATAAAAGAAAATAAAAGAAACAGAAACAAAACAAAACAAAACAAAAGAAACAGAAGTAGAAACAGAGCAAAAAGGGAAGAGAAGAACAGAGCAGTAATCTCAGGCAATTGCAAAGAATAAAATCAGGGGAAAAGGGAGGAATTGGGAGGTTCTTTGGGGGTAATTCCTTTTCTCTTTCGTGTGCAATTTCAGTGTGTGAATATAGTATGAGTCGTGTGTGTTTTCAAGGTGTGTTTAGAGTGTTTTATGTTTGTGTGTGGACTATGTGTAATTATGTGTGAATTTCGGTCACAGAGAGAGAGAGAGAGAGAGAGTGTGTGTGTGTGTGTGTGTGTGTGTGTGCGCGCGCGTGTGTCTAGGTGTAAGTGTAGTGTGTGGGGGTGTTTCAGTGTGAGTGTGTTTGAAAAATGAGGGTGCAATGTGTTTATCAAGTGTGTGCAGAGTGTGTTGTGTGTGTATGTTCTTCAGGCGTGTGAGTTTAGGTATAATTATGGACTAATTGTGTATGTATGTAGGTGCATAGGTAGAATGACTGTGTGTTCTAGTATGTGAAGTGTGCGGGTGAGTGAAACTAAGTGTTTAATGTGTGTTTTCTGGGCGTGAAGAGTGAGTGTGTGTGACAGTGTTTCGGGTGTGTGTTGTGTGTGTATAAATGTGTTAATATGTGTGTGGTAGGTGCAATTAGGTGTTTTAGAGAGAGAGAGAGAGAGAGAGAGAGAGATTGTGTGTGAGTGAGTGAGTGAGTGAGTGAGTGAGTGAATTATGTAAATGATTGTCTCGGATGTGAAGAGGAAAAAGATGGACTGCGTGTGTAAAAGGTGTAAGATTGTGCGTGTGCGTGTGTTGATTTGAATAGTGTTTGTAATTGTCACAGGAGGGGGAATTAGGTTAGGCAGTTTTATGTAGTTTTTATAAATAATTTAAGATCAAAATTTAACAAAGTTCTAAACAAAAACCCCTCATATTTTTACGATACGTATATTGTGGAACTATTTAGGATTTTTCTATATCCACGAAGGACACTAAATTGAGCTATCGATTAAAAAAAAATTTCAAATTATTTAGCATTATCCGATTAGGTTTTTTTATCCGAAAATTTTAGGGAAACCTTTTTTTTTCTGAGATGTTTCACTTTCTAAAATTCTGTGCCATTCGAGGGCCGATAACTATTTTTAGCAGAACCGGCTTTTGAACGCTTGGTCTGGACACCGATTCGAGATATTCGGGCAAAAAATTCTTAAAATACTTTTTAGCCAAAAAATGACTTCGTGATGCCTAACATAGTGTTTTAAGATGTTCTTGAGATTTTTTCGATGCTGGGAATCCCCAGGGGTATTTTAATAATTTTACTTGTAAAATATACTTTTCAGTAAGTTCACATACAATAGGAATATTTTAGTATTTTACTTACGAGAAGACTGTTTTGGTGATTTAAGTATGATAGGAGTATTTTTGGTAATTTTTACACATAAGGGGTATTTTGATAATTTTACATACTCGGTTGGTGGGGGGGGGGGGGGATTCTGGGAGTATGCGTGAGTCAACATTGAATTCATAATATCGTACTATATACTGTAGACTAATAATTGGATTATTTCATTTAAGTTAAAGCAAGACTTTCCAATTAGAGTAGCTTAGCTTTTGATCCAGGTAAGTGTTTTTATTTGAACTCTGGGTAAGGACTTATGTCTGAACCTTAATTTCGATAACTTATGTTCGTAAGTTTTTTTTTTATTTCCTTATGGCTATTGTTGAACTCTGAGATTTGCATTGATATCAGCACGTTATTACCAAGAAAACCCCAATATTGAACCTGAATCAATTATTTGAAAATCTTATCGATACTCGCCTGTTATTGCATACTGAGCGAATTCGATAATTATTTGTATTCTTTCTTTTAGATTGTTGGGCCTAAATTTGTTAACTATTTGTATTTCCTCTTGCTATTTGTTTGAGGCTATCCTTGAATCCTGAATGATGAAGTGATATCAGCATGTTTAAGTGTCATCGAAATCCTAATTGACTTCGGTTATTTGAATTCATTTTGATGCTCATTCTTATCACATGTCAAGCATGGAATTCCTTATTGATTCTATAATTGTTGTCTTTTGTGTTGACCTGGGTTTTGTTTTGTGGGGTGGCATTATAAGGATGGATTGTTCATACGTACGTGGAACGCAGGCTAGTACCTAAATAGACTAGTATATCTACACCATATTGTGTATTGCCTGAATAGCACTGCCTCTGCCTAGGATCATTTTCTTCTGAATTGGATACACTGTATCTTATAATGATTATTTTGGGAATGATTGAAAATGATTGTCTCAGAAGATTTTTGCTTGTTTGAAACCCCTCCTCAGATTGTCTTTCAACTCGTTTTATAATTCGTTGAATATTCATCATTTCATTTTAAAATGATGGCTTTGAAAACGACCTTTAAATGATCATTTTAGTATCTATTTTATGATTAATTATGATCGTTTTGAAAATCATTAAACTATTTATGATAGTTTGAAATATTTTGAAAAATTATCATCGGATGGACTCTTGAATCGTTTGTAATTCCTTCGGTTGTCCTTGAACGACCTTACTAAGCTTCCAAAAGCTCACCTTCGTTTGATTCCCTTCTGTAGGTGATCAATTGTAGAATGCTTGTGAATGGGGTTTAGAGTCTATGTGAGATTCCCGTGAGCCCACCATTACTGTGTAGTGAGACCCTTGCGTGGGTTGATACTGTTAACTCTATCTATAATAACTTGAGTTGTAAAGAATCTAGGTTTCAATAGTTTAAGTTGAAATAATTTTGTAATCATGTATTTTGAAGAATTTGAGTTGATGTCTAGTTAGATACTTTTAAGTATGTGTCGGTAAATAGAATTTGACAGGTTTGATGTGAAGTGATAGGTTAACGCTCCGAGAGTTCGGGGCAATGGTGCTCCGAATTTTCGGGATGTTACACACATGTCCAAGAACGATGCCTTCCAAGCACAGCTTCTGAGCAGGTCCTCAATAGAATTACTATCCCTAGGTTCCCAAGAGCTAAAGTCTAAAGTGTCTCCATGAGCACGATGCTAACCGAGCACAGCTTCTGAGCAGGTCCTCAATAGAATTACTATCCCTAGGTTCCCAAGAGCTAAAGTCTAAAGTGTCTCCATGAGCACGATGCTAACCGAGCACAACTCCAATGCATACATCTTAATGGAATTCCCATCCTTAGAGCTTAAGGCTCTGGCACCTGTCTGAGAAAAATTCCCAAGGAGAGAAGTCCATGTCCTAAAGCTCCCAAGAGCTCAAGTCTCTTGCACCTGTCTGAGCTTGACACCATCCGAGCCTACACGTTTGTGGAATTCCACATCCTAAAGCTCACAACAGCTTAAGAATACACCTTTGTGGAATTCTATATCCTAAAGCTCCCAAGAGCTGAAGATTTTAATACCTGTTCGAGCACAATGTTGTCCGAGCAGAGTGCCTTAGCGGATATCCTAATAAATTCTAACTTCGTAAACACCCAAAAGCTTTTAGTCTAAGGCGTCTATCCGAGCGCAATGCCATCTAAGAACGGCTCTTGATTAGACATCCTTGCAGAATTCTAGATCCCGGACGGACCGTCCGAGCATACCTTTGCCGGGCAGAGCTCTTGTGTGGAGGTTGAAGAATTTTCTTAGGTAGAGCTCCCAGCTGAGTTCTTTTGGAGAGCTCTTTTAAGAAAATGAAAAATTACGTAAAATTAAAAAATGGTTGGACTTTATCAAATAGCCGAGCAGCCCAGTGTACACCTCACGTCTTCAGCATCCGGCGTGTTCAGGGTTTCGACTCCATCACCCAGCCTGGAGGAATTCTTTTCTGTTTTTAATAGAGTTCATTAAGAACTGGGCCTTCCCAACATCAGGCCCGCGTCCAAACAAGCCGTCAGCCCAGCAAGCCTGACCAGTTCACCCGAGTCCAAGCAAGTCCTGCTCCGAGCCTGCCTCACAAGCATCACCCAGCCTGAGCCCGCTTCCCGAGCTGGAAAAAGCTGGGCCTTCAAGCCGGAACAGGCCTTGATCCGAGCAGGCTTCCCGCAAAGCAGATCCGGGCCCACTTCCAGAACAGCAAGTCCGAGCAGAAAGGCCACAAATTATAAAAAGTTACTTTTTGGGGCCTTTTCCGGTCGGAAAAAAATTAAAATAGAAATGCCAGAGGAATTTCAAAATGCTATTTAACCAGGAATACACTTTCTTAGCCAAGCATTTTTGCTAAAAAGTGGAGGGCATTACAGTATAGCTGAAATTACATCCCAAATCAACATATGGCATGAGTCAGTTATGACTTACGGTCAAATTTGGTCAACTACGAAACTAGTAGTTACCTTATTGGGGGAATTAGGATTATGAAGTAACTCTGACATGATCCTCAAGGATCAGGTCCAAGGCCTAATCGTCACTCGGGGACTCCCCCATGTATGTAAACCAACTATTTACACACATAAACATGGTATTTTCCTACTTTCTCAAAGTTCTATTCTCTAGCTGTGCTCTGGATTAAATATCGGAGAGTTTTTCCGCCTGCCAATCAATCTTTTCATGTTTTGCAAGTTATTGTTTTAGGTTGTGGTTCCCGATCGTAATTTAGCATCCACATGTGGCTTCATGGAACGACAAGGAGTGGAGGAATTTAGGCTCTGTTTGACAACGCTTTCAGTTTTGATTTTCAGTTTCAAAAAAAAAAAACTAAAGAGCAGTTTAATTTTTTTTTTTACAAAAATAAGTGGGTGTTTGATAACCCAGTTTTTATTTTTAGTTTTTTTTTTGTGGTGGTTTACTGTGTCGGTGGTCGACGGTGGTGGGGCCTGCGGTGGTCACCGGAGGTGGCTGCCGGCAGTTGCCGGTGGTGGTCGCTGGAGGTGGCCGTCGACCGCCGGCGGTAGCGGTGGCTGCCGGCAGTCGCCGGTGGTGGTCGCTGGAGGTGGCCGTCGACCGCCGGCGGTAGCGGTGGCTGCCGACGGTGGGAGGGTGCTGATGGTGGTGGTCTAAAAAAAATCAAACTTAAAACTGAAACTCATTTTTTGAGTTTCAAAAACAGCCTTGGTTTAAAAACTGATTTTTTAACTGAAAAAATAAAAATAAAAAATGGTTACCAAACGCGTTTCTTTTTTCAGTTTTCAAAACTGAAAATAAATAAATAAATAAATAAATAACCCGGTCAAACCGGCCCTTAGTTATTTGATTCATAACCCATCAACAGCTAGCTCACCAAGGTTTGAGTCTTGCACTCTGTCACCGAGATATGTGGTGATAGAACTGCGAGACCATGGTGTTTGTCTGCAGTGGCATTGCACATATAGGCGTTCAGTTAGTTACAAGAGTAGTTTTAGGCAGATGTGACCAAAAGACCCTCACTTAATTAAGAGAGCTTTTTGCGGACCCTTATTTTCAAACAGACTAAACAATTTGTTAATTTGTCATATGTTGAGTTGAAAAGAACGGATATTTTTTTTTTTTGGGGTGCTAAATTGCAAGCATGCCATATATTAAGGTAAGTTTAGTCAACTAACATTGAGCTCTGTTTGCTGAGTTCAATGGAAGATGAAAAAAGTGGATTCAGGATTTTCTTAACCAAGAGCTAGCTTTTGGACCGACCAAAAAGGGTATACAAATTGTTATTAGGTCCGGTTACCCCAAATGCTAGGAATTTTTTTTTTTCTTTTTAAGTTATGGGTAGAATTGGCAATAAAACAAAAACAACAGCATGGACCAAAATGAAGTTTTAGCTTGGTCTTTATAGATTTTGATACATAAAATAGGTGGCACTCACAAACCAGTTTTAAATAGGAGTGAGAAGCACGGTTGACCATTTGTTTTCATTTAATTAGTACACTTGGTTCCCTTCTATCTACTTCTAGAACTTTTTGTTTACATTTAACCATCGAAGTAGTCTGGGATTAGGGAAGGGAGGGGTAAAAATGGCCGAGCTAGAAGGCAATGGATTGGATTAAATGAAAATCTCAAGAAAGTTGCGCATATATTTTATTTATACAATTGCATGAGAGAAATGGATTCCGTCAACCGACAGGTATGTCTTTTGCACGTCTGCCAGCCTCACAATGTGTGTTGCAAACAAGACTCGCCTTTATGACCGACCTTTTGAGGCTTTTCGGCTTCAGAAAAGGATGGTTATGGATTTTGATCCTTTAAACTAAGAATCAGCTTTATAAGGTATTCTTTTTCAGTTCAACCCGGTTAATAAAGCAAATGTAGCTCGGTTGACCCAACCTCTTTTTCTATCATGTCTTTCCCCACCTAAAGCCATTTGTAGAAAAAATCAGTAAACTCGCTCCAGATTTTAGGTCTCTCGCTCCTCCTAGTACATTTTAGTGGCACTTCTTATATCACATTTTTCAACTTCTAGTAACAAAAAATAGAACGGTGAGTTTATCAATTTTCACATTCGCAAGTTCTGCAAAATTAAATATTTTGCTCGACTACCTACTTTGCTTTAGAACAAGTGTTTCACCCCCGTTCTAGTACGGAATATTTTCTGCTCGGGTACTTGAAGTACTTCTAAAAGCATATTAGATACTTTAAAACTTAGGGCTAATACAAAATATGTTCTCTAAAGTATCACTCAGTCAAGTTTAAGCACCCAAAATTTTAATAGTACCAAGTCAGTACATAAAAGTATTAGTTTTGAACCAAAATGAATCTGAAAGCAAACGGACGGTGGAAGCCGTTAAAAAGTTCAGAAGTATGATCGTCAATATCAAAAAAAAATTCATGACTTCTTCCTCCACCCACTCTCATCCTTAACCACCTTCACCCACTGTCACCTTTCTTCTCCACCGTAACCTCTATCATCTCCGCAGCCCCCAATGGCGACCACCACCAGATCACTTTCTCCATCTCCAGACAGTAACCCACAATCAAACCTGCCTCAGTCTGAGATATTGGATTTACCAATCACTCGCACATACAAACACAACACAAACACACACACACACACACCAACAACAACAACAACAACATAATACACACATAGACACATGCATGCAAACGAACACCCACACAACACGCGCACACACGCACGTACATACACATGCACAACACGTACAGACACATACTAGCACAACATACATAGAAGCATGTAACCACACAAATACTTAAATGACACACACAAGCACACCAGCACACAAACACAAGCATCCATACAACACCCACAGACACTCACACAGAATCATAGAAGTAATGAATTAAGCCAGAGATAGTCTTTTCTTTAAAATTACTGGGCTCTTTGTTTGCAGGATAAAGGGCAGCAGGGAGTTTATTTACTATAATAGCCAGTTTTTTTGTTAAAAATCTACAGACGCAAGGAAGAAATCGTTTCTCTCCGGGCTAAAATGTTGACTTCGTCGTTGAAAGAGTAATTAAAGAAAAGCCTTGAACTTCCCTTGTTCTACTTTTCAAACAGGGAACGAAATTCCCAACATAATTTGAAAGAAAGAGTGAAGGCCTTACTCAAAACCCACCTACAGACACACACACGCACATAAACACACGCACCCCCACCACCCCCCACCACCAAAAAAAATAAACTGTCACGGTATCATTCAAAACAAAACTAAGCTGGAGGTGGGTCAGAACTGTAAAGGCATGGTTGGGTCGCTAGTGGTTGGTGAAGGACGTTCGGTGGCGGGGTAGTGGTGCTTGGGTATGGCGAGGGTGGTGGTGCTGGGTATGGTGAGAATGATGGTGCTGGGTTAGGTCTGTCACGACAGTGGTATTGGGTACAGTGAGGGTGATGGTTGTAGGTGTGGTGTCAATGGTGAAGTGCTGTGACGTGGTTGAGGGGCAGTCTTAGTGTCAAATGGTGGGATGTAACAGCTTGGGCGTGGTGCTGAATGTTGTCCAGTGGCGTGGTGGGTGTTGTCCGGTTTGGTAGTGGGGTGTCGTGGCTGGGGAATGGACAGGCGGGTGTTTGTTTTTTTCCTCTTAGTTTTAATTCTGTGTCATTATGTTCGGATGACGTGGACCAATGAACTAGACAAAAGCAGGGAAAGAGAGAAAAGGACGGCCACGTGGATCTCTTTATAATATTTTGTTCATAAAGACCATCATACCCTTTGACTTTTTAATGACTTCTGTCATCCGTCTGCATTAGGACTCATTTGGTTCAAAAATAATCATTTAGGTATTAATCTGGTATTTTTAAAATATTGGGTACTTAAGTTGTACTAGGGGCACATATCTGGCATTGGCTTAAAAATTTATCTAGTCTTCCTTAACATTCAAAACATATTGTCTAATTTGAGCTTGTTAAAAGAATTACTAGGCACTAAGAAATAAAGTAATCATTCTTAGACAGATCAATAAAAAAAATTAAGCGATGATGCAAGGTCATACAATTTCTTTTTCTCTTTGTGTGATCAAAATATCAACAATAGGCTACTAATATTATCAAGATATGAAATTTAACATTGAAAACCCTCCAACGCGATGGAAAAACCAAAGAGCAAAATCCAAAATGCTTCCATTACATCACGACTACAAGGTTATAGTGTTGTCTTTACGTATAACTAGAGACTTAAATTATCAAAATGTAATTTGGATCACCGCTAACAATATTTTCTCACACTAGTTTGATACCAAAAAAGATCTCACAAGTGGATAAAATTGCAGATTACGACAAAGAGAAGCATAAAACTATAATCAGCACCATTCAATGTTGAGAGCACGACCCCAAGAACAATTCCCTGAAAATTTAGGTCAAGTGGAGTTAATTTTGCCTGTCTTTTGACAAATCTCCCTCACCCCCTTTCATTTCTTTTTTTGTTTTCCCGTTGTAGTGACCTAACTTCTCGATTATATTTCAATCTTGTTCTCTGTCCAAATGGCCTAAGCCTCCAAAGGTCTATCTACTTTTCTTTCTTTTCATCATCCACTTGTGCACCCCAACATGAGGCACAACCTAACCGGACACTAACAAAATCCAATGCACTGTAGTGTAAAAACAAACCAATTCAGGGTTGTACCAACTGCAAACTGCAATATAAGTTGTAAAATGTTCTAGCACTAAGATTAGTGCTAGAAGTAGTAAAAGGAGTCTCGTTTCCCCTAGTCCTTGTCATATTCTTCTAAACTCGTAGTTTACATACTTCTCCATCGTAGTTGACTTTGACATCTTCAGATGATCTGATTATTTCAGCACCAGAAGACAAATGGGCGACTCGGTGGTGTGGAAAAATGGGCTACTGAATTGTTGTCGCTTAAAAAGTCACAGTTGAAGCATTAACAACATCACTCATAATATACTGGAAAGCTAAAGAGCTACACAGGGAACCTGTAAGAATGTTAGCCATTTGGGGTGGCAATATAGGGTGCCGCACACTGACCCCTCCCATTCCCATTTGCCCCATTATCATATTGCCCCATCTTTAATTAAAGGATCCTGCCCAGCCATCCAATCACTTTTAGATTCAACCCAACCATTTTAACCCGATCCATATGGCTCAACCACTTTAGCTTCTAATTCATATGGTTTTAAACTAGTCACATTTTGTTTATAAGAAATTATTCATATTATATTATGATTAGCAACGGTGGCAGGCAGAAGAAGCTACTGGGGGTTAGATGGCAATGATAGGAATGGATAGAAGGGGACAAAGATGTCTACCGGAGTTGGGTGGAGGCGATGGTTAGAAGCATCAGCTGTGGACAAAGGTGATTGGGGAACGCAATGACCAGATGGCAATGGTTGTTGGCCGTGCCAGTGCCTACCGAGATCACTGGTGGTGGGCGGTAGTGACTGCAAAAATAAGCAGTAGCTAGTGGCAATGGCAGGAGGTGGTGAGTTGTGCTCGGCTGATGGGCGGAGGCTTGATTGTATATGTATGACAGACAGAAAGAGAAAAAAATATTTATATGGGTTAAGTTTGTTGAAAATCTATTTGGGGTATGTTAGGGATGGAGAAAACCCGAATAGCCTCAATCAATTTTAATCTGTATTTGTCCAATTCCATTTAAAGCTTTCGCAACATATAGGTAGGGTAGATTTAGGCTCTAATTAGGCCAATGATTCGTAACTCCCAGTAGCCTTCATCATTGAGGGGCTTGGGAGGATCTCTATTCCCTTTAAAAGGGACAGTTTCCATAGCCATCTCTTTTGATGTCTAAAGCACATGGATCATCTACATGTTGAACTTCTAAACTTTCGACAGCATTTATGTGGGTATTGGACCTTGAACATTATGTTGGGACATTTCTTGTTGCTCATTCAAATCAAAGAACGTCTCACTATTCAAGCAACCATTATCACTCCAATTTGTCCATGCCAAGCTGAGAATATTACTCTTTATTTTTGACAAAGACACTTTCCTTGAGAAGTACAAAAGTTCGTCACAAAAAAATTTGTTGACACAATTTGCCAAAAGATCATCTTTATGGTAACATATTTTGCAAGCACCATTTTAATTTTCTTAATCACTTCAAAATGTCTATCTCTTCTTCAAATTCTGGCTCTTCGTCAAGGGAAAATGCTTCAAACCCAATTTATTGTTTCACATAGACTTAAATGGAATACATGAAGTTGTTACGTCTTGACCATCATGAACTTTTACCTCTTTGTCAATGCTCTCCTCCATGAAATTTAGTAAGGACTGGTTCTTTGGTTTGGCATTTTCACCATTTGTGTTTCTGTTCTCCTCACTTTCTTTTGCAATTTCTTCAATTGATTAATTCCTAATCTTCTCCATGTTTTCAAATTGCTCTTCTTCATCTATCAACTCTAAGACCTTCCCCGTGAATACAATGGCTAGAAACAAATATTCTAGCCATTGTATTTATGTTGATGAAATTTAATTTGTTTAATTATGGATTGTGGGTGGGCAATGGTGTATGGTATCTAACACATTATTTGATACAATTTTTAGTTTTAGATTTTTAATTTTTGTGAGATTGAACTAATTCTAACAGAAACATGTTAGCAGAAAAAAGTAAAAGAAACAAAAAGAAAAATGAATATGCCTAATTCGTTGGTAGTCTACTAATTAAATTTTGTTTATTAAGAAAACATAAATTTTTTCAATTACCTGCGGGTATTCCCCACACGCAAGGGTAGGATACGGATCCAAAAAAAGCTTATCAAGAAAAACCCAGGTAAAAAGTACTCGATCTGTTTTAATCCGGACCCGGCCGGGTTTTACCCATATGTGATGGGTATATCCGTTTGTCAGGTCAACTCACTACAAATGTGTGACCTTTGAGGGCGTGACAAGGCGACCATTGATTAATGTGTCTGAGGATTCTTGTTATATGTCTTAGGGGAGACATTATTTAGCAACAGGGATGACTCAATGCAGTTATGGTGCATGAGGGCTCTAGAGGAGGTAGGGGAGTACAACTGGGGTACCCCGATGATGGCCCATCTATGCCACTCGATGGGCACAGTATCTAGAGGGCAGTCCTTGAGCTTCATGGCGTACAGTGATATTTGGGAGGCATGTCCCTATCTTTTAACCCCTTTTTGTCATTCTTATTATGTATTTAGACATGTCATTCATATTATATCTCCATTAGTAGGTCTTGGACTTTGAGGTTTCGAGATTGCATGCCCTACAAATGGGGGAAGGCATACTGATAAGACTGAGCCTGCGATGTACCTGTGGAACTTCTGAGAAGAACGGTTTGGGGCCATAATAAAGGCCTACCGGGATGGCTTTAATCGATTGACTCAACGCCCGATGAGTTATTCATTTATTTAAGTCTTCAAATTTCCATTAATATATGTTCATGAAAACTCACAATCCATTCTCTATCCCTTTCAGGCGTCCCTGTCCATGTGGGAGGCAGCAGAGTCTTATTCTGTATGGCTTCTTCAATTTCTCAATAAATAGAAGCGCATAATTGGTTAAAGATCACGAGGCGTGGTTAGATATTCTAGTGTCCTAGGCGTAGTCGCATTTGGAGGAGTTGACATTCGTCCAACACTAGGTGATGCTGGTAGGGTACTCCGAGGATGAGTTTTACCTGGGAAAGCGGTTGCTCTTCCAGCATCATATAAATGTTGTGGCTCATATCCAGGTGGCCCCCTCCTATCAAGATATACCAGATGCGGACTCTGGACAGGGGCTGAGGCAAAGTTTGACTCAGGAGATCGATGTATCCTCTTTGAGGTGGCCAAACGATCCTCGTACCTACGAGGCGTTCATAAGAGAGGATTTGGCCCCTCTATTGACTATAGAGTGGGCGAGGAAGATTTAGCGGGTAGGGGAAGAAAGAGGAAGAGTCTGCAGAGGAGCTTCCATTCCCTCGTTGGATACTGCTTGTGTTTCCAAGAGGCAAGGACGAAGAGACAGAGCCAATCCCCCGGCTGAAGAAGGATGAAGAGGTGGTTAGGCTTAAGTAGCTAACTCAAGTCAAGACAGTAAGATGGAATCTTGATCGTGCTTAATATGTCATTTTATACGTAATTTTAACCCTATGAATTTCCTTATTATAAGTTACGAGCTTAATGCTAAATCATGCCTGCAGGATGATACACAATCTCAAGGACATGGTATCCACCTTGCAGAACCTGTTAGAGGTATAGGGGACATCTGTTGAGATAACAGAGGTGCCCAATCGTAATCCCTTGATGCCACCTTCTAGAAGAGGGCCGAGCAGAGGACAGAGTCCCGTGGAGCCTGTACTGTTCCTACTGCCACTTAAACCCCTATGGTAAGAGCTCTAATACCTCGGACGGGAGGTCGAAGGAAGACAAGGGCAACAAGTTGGGTTCCCTTAAGGTTGGTTCACAAACCAAAGTTTGCACCATCGAAGGAGAATGAGGCCTTTAACGGGAGCAAGGGGAAAGCCCCAGCCCCTCCACCGAAGAAATTAAAACGTCAGTCTTCTAGGGCTGTGATAGTATTTTACAGACTTATGGGAAGCCTAATGGATCGACGGAACCCCTGGTAATGGAGTCATCCCCTAACTTCGAGCACGAGGTCTATGAGGGCGAATGAGACGACGAATCCTTAGGATCGGGTGACAAGGAAGGGCCTAGCCCCACAAGCCCTAGAAGAATTAAGGATTGACTGGACTTAGCTTAGATTAGGGTTTAGAGTTCATTAGGGACTCTTCTTATCAAACCGTATTGTAATGTACACTTTTTTTTAGTATCAATTTTGATTAGCAATTCCTATGTAAATGCTTTACCCTAATGCATGTACACACATTTACACAAAAAGAAAGGAGGATGGGCATATAAAAAAAAGTGGATTGAGAATGAGTCGGATTCATCTGTGAACTGGTACAAGGTTTGGCATCTAATAGGCAAACTCTACCAAAATTTCACAAGCATTAACTAACAGGCCAGTTAGTTAGTGATGATTATGACAGCTTTTTACTCGAGTCTAAACCGGCCAGTGGTAAAAGCAAAATGACAATTTTGGAAAAAACTAGACGGTTGATCCACATAAAAAATCAATTTTCCCAATAAAACTGATGGTTGATCAGAAAAAAATTAATTTTCTGGTAAAACCAGGCGGTTGATCAGAGATATTGACTTTCGCAAGCATTTAAAACAAAAGGAAAACCAGCGGGTTTACTAGAACTGTTTGGCTTATCCAATACTTGTTTTTGATGATTTTAATTTTTGAGTCCTATCTTTATACAATTTAGGGCTCTAGTTATCCTTCAGACAGGCATTCAACTCTCATTCTCTCAAAATGACTCCCAATGGCCTCCGAAGACTATCTCATGATCTTCAAGCTTCAATTCCACGCGTTTACTGATTCCTTCAACAAAGTTGAGCCTATTCATCTTATTGGGCATTTTCGTTTGAGGCCGATCATGAGGCTGAAGCCGGCCATGAAGCTGCGTTCGGTGATTATCCATGAAGATATTCTCCAGGCTACACATAAATTTTGAGATTCCGAGGATCATTTGTTTCGATACGGCTTAGATGAGCTTTGGCCTACTCATGAAGTTCGCCGCTTTGGAGGATTTTCCCTGCCAATTTAGCCATTAATGTTCCGGTCATTCAAGATGGCTACGTTCTGTCCCTCATGGGCTTATTGGGAGCTAGCGAAGAACGGGCTAGGTCTTTTATCCGAGGTGAGCATAGTCTGCTTTCTCCCATGATAGAATATTTTTTTGCCAAGTTAGATAACCATGGTTTGCGTAATGCATGTGCTTTGGTAGCAGCTCTGGGACTGTGTCTGGTGGCCAAATATCTTACTATGGTGGGCCGAGGGGTTGCTGATGTAAGATTAGCTATACCAATTATCGTGCCTACTAAATGCTAATAACAAGGATATCAATAATCCCGATCAAATAGATGAGAGTTATTATTCAAAGTGTCCCCGAAAGGAAAAATCTAATAGGGGTAGCTGAAACCATAAATGGCATTATAGAGGTGCATATGGATCCAAGTGCAGCATTTATGGGTAGCCCCTTACTTCTATACTTGTGGCTTCTGGATCACATGCAACTGATTGTTATACCTGCTCCACTGAGGAATCCAAGGATATCCACTAGTACTATGATTGTCAGAAGCCCCAGGGACCTACTCTGAGGACTTCTAGGTATCACTGTGTTTGCCTTTTGGCACTATGCTCTTCCTCATTCTGCTTTGCTTTTTTGATTCTGAGGCAGTTTGGTTACAAACAAACTGTTTAGAACTTTTACAATAATTTTGCCAATGTGGTGGGAGACCTTAGCTCTTCAGCAATTAAGGCTGTTTCTCAAGGTTGGGGTTCTCTTCCTTACTTTGATCACTCCAGGGGGGCGAAACGTTTGTCAATTGTATGGACCCGTTTTCTCAATTATTATCTGAGGCTTACATGAGTTGGCTTTGGCCTCTCATTTGGAAGAAGGTACTGGCTTTGGAGAACAGACTGAGGGTAGAACTAAATTGAAATTTTTTGAGTGCTTGTGAAATCAAATGTTAGGAGCGAGCTAAAGAGGAAGCTCATGTTACAATAGGTTTAAGGCCCAAGTTACCTGACTATGGTAGATCTTTTCACATTATAGTTCAGATTTTTTGTCGTCCCCAGGCAGAAGAAGACGTTCGGGTCACATGGATCCCGCTGTCTTACATCCGTTCCCAGGTGTTCGAAGATAAGTTTGACGTAGACTGGAATTCGATATGGCCCTTGCACATTAACAAACCTCGGAAAAGCCATTTCTTGCTGATAAAAAAAAGCACCAAAAGATGCCACTGGCTATCAAAGCTACTCCAAAACATGAAGATGGCATGGATGCTTATGTCGAGGGCCGTTTTGATCGAAAGGGTGCCAAGGGTACAAGATCGGGAAAGTGGACCGAGGCTCAGAAGTTGAAGCAAAAGTTCTTAAGGATATGATTCCGATATACCTTAGAGGCTGCCTTAAGGAAATGTGAATGTTCATGTTGATCATAAATCTAGATGAAGATAATCGTCCTTCCTCAAAGAAAAAGAAAGGAATGTGATGATAATTTACTTTTAGGCAGCTCATAGGACCTAGAATTTTTTTCTGTTGCCCTAACTTTTACCTAGATTGCCCTTTGTCGAGTTTTCATCCTAGTATGCCCTTTTTATTTTTTTTATTATTTTTTGTTTAGTTTTTCCCTAACTTTTGCCTAGTCACCCTTTGCAGGGTTTTCGTCAACGGGCTCTTTTTTTAGTTTTCTCAAGAATGTAGTCGATATCATAGCCAATGAAATAAAAGACTTTTTATTGAAATTTGACCGCACTCAAGGCATCTTTATGGTCTGCCTGCGTACCACTATCGAATGTGTTACATTTACATGTGTGTGCTAAATAGTATTCTTAAATGAGGATTAGGTCGTTCCTAGTTCATTTATGATTCAATTGTATCTAGATCGACTAATAACGCTATACCTCCGATCATGATTTTCTTAATCACATAGGGAGCTGACCAGTTGGGCTCAAACTTTCCTTACGGCTTCCAGATTTGTCCGACGTTCTCTTGCAATACCAATTCTCCTTCTTTTCAAGCCACATCCTTTCACTCGCTTGTTAAATGTTCGAGTAATCCGCTTCTAGTAACCCTGAATGTGGTACAGAGCTTTCAACCTCTTCTCACATGCCAACGCTAGCTCTTTCGAGCGTACCCCAATCTTCCTCGGCTACTTGGTTCTCCAATAGTACCCTAAAAGAATCTACTTTCAATTTTCACTGGGACGATGTCCATACCATAAACCAGTGAGTTTGGGGTAACCTCAGTTGATGTTCTCACTGATGACCTATAACTTCAGAGGGCATTAAGATGTCTGGCAGCAGTCCGGTCGGCTATCAGTATCCACAAGAATGAGTACAAGTACCGAAGGATTTAAATGATGGCTGAATACACTGGGAGTCATTGATAGAAGGAAAGAACGTGTACGCGGCCAGTCCCGTGTGACTGCAAGTGTAGTGATGGGAGCGACCCCACCCCCTACTGCCCTTCCACAGACACAGACAGCAACACCGACACACATCGACAGCGGATAAGGTACAAAATAGTTAGAATTATAAAGTCAATATGTAATACCCGCATATATATATTTTAACGGGTTAATTAAAAAAATTTAGCGATGATTTTTTTTAGTTTGCATCGATATTTTAATTAGCAACTTTTAGCGACGGTTAGTGAAGCGGGGTTATGTAACAAACCGGTTTAAAATTTTCTAGCACATAAATTATAGTATATAATTATTGTGGACCTGTTTGTAATAATAGAAAGTTGCAGATAAAAGTAGAATACCTAATGAAAGTCTAGGGGGCTTTTGGATAATATTCCAACCTAGGGTTTTATTATATATTATAAAAAAATTCTGCCGTTTCAACCTCCTTGTTTTCTTCTCTTTTTCATCTGAAAACACGTCTGAGAGAGAAAGAGAGACGGAAGAAGATTTTTGGCAAGATTTTCTCTGGTAAGTCTCCTAGTTTTTCTTCTAACTTATTCATTTGCTTGGGGGGGGGGGGGTAAAAGTGGCTAGGATTCTGGTGGATCAGTGTGTGTTTTAGTGTGTATTTTGTGTAATAGCGTGATGTTATTTGTGGGTTTAATGGCTGCCAAAGGGTGTGAGTGAGGGGAGTGTTTTTGTGCGAGTTAGTACGTGAAACTGTGTGTTTTGGGTGAGTGAGGGACTGCAACGGAAACCATGGAAGAGGGGTGAGTGCAGTGCTCGAGATTGAGTGCTTGTGTGTGTTCATGGATGTGTAATGAGGGAGGAAGAAGGGCTGCAAGGTAGCCGTGAGTGTGGGTGTTATATGCGAGGTGTTTGAGGGTGCCGAAGGAAGTGAGTGAGAGGGGTGTTATGGTGGGTATTATGTGTGTGCATATGTATGTGACCATGTGTTTATGTGAGAAGATGGAGAACACCACTGACTCACGGCACTGGGTGCAATGGGTGTGTGTGTAAATTACAGCATGTGTGTTGTGTGCGTGAGTGTGCGTTTGAGTGTGTTCATATGGTGTGTGTAATGAGTGAATATGTGTTTTGTGTGTATTGTATGTTTGCATGTTTTGTGTGAGTGTGTGTGTGTGTGTGTTCTGTATGTCATTGTGTGGGTGGTGCGGGTATGAGTATATGTAATAGAGTGTGTGTTTGTATGTCTTGTGTGTGTGTAATGGGTTTGGGGGTGTGCATGGGTGACTGAGAGTTGAAAAAGAAAAAAAAAGACCCACTGTCGTGAGGCAGTGGGTGTGGGGAGCTTTTTTATTTTTTATTTGTGTGTGTGTGTGTGTGTATGGGTGGGTGTAAGAGGGTGTGGTGTGTGATATTGTGTGCAATAGTGTGTGCGTAAGTGTCGTGTTCATGTGTGTGTTTTACTGCGTGCGTGTGTGCAAGAGTAGGGAGAAGAGGGGCTGCCAAACAGCCCCATGAATCTGTGTATGTGTATATTTGTGCGAGTAAGTGGGGTGTGTGTGTGTGTGAGTATAGTGTGTTTAGGGAGTGAATGAACTGTTGCGTGAGTGAGCTTAATTCTGGGAAGGAGCTGTGCACAGAGATAGAAAGGAAGAAGAAGTGGGTATTGGTCATAGTAGCGGGTAGTACCCTATGCAAGCACAGGTGTACCACGGGTTAGCGTTAGATACGTCGCGCGTATTGGATAGCGTACAGTGATTGTTAGCACAAGAAAATTTTAAAGTATAATACTTTAGGTTATATTAGAATTTTCAATGGTACATGTATTCAATGTTACCTGTATCTGTTTTATCGTACCTAAAATATTTTGAAATGACTACTGATTGAGGGATTGAGTTGATACTCATCCCTATGTCTATATCAAAATGCTATGATTTTATTTGAAAATTCTTTTAAAAAAAATTAGCATTTGACTCTATATATAAAAAAAATTATCTGAACTGTTCTGTTATTTTTTTTCCTTGGTCGACCTTACTGGACTCTCAAAAGCTCACTTTATTCGACTTCATTTTCGTAGGTGATAACCAGCATTAGATTGCCTGAGTATGGATTAGAACCGAGTGATAGAAAAGGGATCTAATTTTGGTATTGATCGATAAGACCCCTGCATGAGTGAACTTCTGTAGCTCATTATCAGATTTAAATTTAGTTTATCAATCATGATTGTGTACTCAGAGTAATACATTAATTGATGGTTAGTTGCTTTGACAGATTGATGGTATTATTTGATTAAGTTTGAGGTATTATTATCTTAGTGTAGATGATCGAGAGAATGTCTAACGTTCCAAAAATTTCAGGATGTTACAAAATACATGAATAAACACAATATACAACAACTAACGACAATGTGTGCGTGCTTTAATATAGGACATTATTGCTTCCCAGTCCAAGCTGGATCCGGATGACACCCCCGTGGACGATGACGAGCAGGGTCCAGATCTTTGTCTTGACGAGCTCTGAGCTCTCCCCTCCCTCATGGAAATTTGCTCCCCTCCCCTCCCATATTTTTATCTCCCTCTCGCTCTTGTCCCCGCCTCCTGTTATATTTAGTTCACAGCTCTAGACAATATTGTATATATTTTGTGTTCAATTATAGAATTTGTATATATATATATATATATATATATATATATATATATATATATATATGGATCAACAATTATTTAACTCTATTGTGGATTAGGAATTGTTTGTGGATATATATATATATATATATATATATATATATATATATATATATATATATATATATATATATATATATATCAGCAATTATTTAACTCTATTGTGGATTAGGAATTGTTTGTGGATATATATATATATATCCACAAACAATTCCTAATCCACAATAGAGTTAAATAATTGCTGATGGATCAACAATTATTTAACTCTATTGTGAATTAGGAATTGTTTGTGGATGATTGTGATTTGGTTGTAAATTGTATAATGTGTGACTGGGACGCAGGTTTGGGTATAAAAAAAATTATATTAATTTTAGTGGCAAATTTTTTTCATCGCTAAAAGTTTACAAGGACAGTGTTGCGAAAAAACTTTCCGTCGCTAAAAGTTCCTTCAGCGAAACCTTTAGCGACTGGAAAGTCAGTTGCTATAGATTTTTGTAAAATAATAATTTTTAAAAAGAAAAATTAAACTGTAAAAATTATTTTTAGCGACGGAATATTCGTTGCGAAAGGAATTTATAATTTGTCACTAAAGTTGGACCTTTGGCGACAAATTTGAAAATTTTGTTGCCGAACTTTTAGCGACTAGGTGTCCGTGACTAAAAGTCTTTGGTGACGGATTTAGAGCTTTCAGCGACAGAATTGTCCATCACTAAAAGTCATTCTCCTTGTAGTGAACTCCGACGGGAATTCGTCATTCTACTCAGCCCCATTGGTCTGCCGATGGTAGGGTGATGAGTGCTGCCAGATTATACCATATTCTTCGGCTAAATCTATGACTTTTCCTTCAAAATGCAACCCGTTATTGAAAATTAACTTTCGAGGCACTCTGTACCGACAAAATGATGTTGGTCCGAATGAACTGGGCCAATTTCGTGGCATTGAGCATGTCGCACGAAGCGGCCTCCACCCACTTTGTAAAATAATCTGTTATTACTAATATAAACTCATTCCATTAAAAGCATTAGGACTTATCTTTCCTATCACATATATTCTCCAAATTGAAAAGGGTCATGGAGATGTCATATCGTATAACTCTCGATGAGGGAGATGCTGATTTAGTCAATCTAATCAAGACACAATATTTTATTTATATCTTTAATATGTGTGTCAAGTGAAAATAGAGCAACTAAACTCGGACGAAGGGAATATTTTTTTAGAAGCTATGTATAGTGCCCTAGTGAAATTAGGGCACTAAATTGACATTAAGACAAGCAGTGATGAAAATGTAACAAAAGTAGTGAATGAAACTTTGATTATGACAATTTGAAGTGCCAAATTGTGGTCCCACGCACGTAATCGACATGGATTTCATCTCCAACACCAAAAGGTGTCATGTCCTCACCAACCAAAAGTCACACGATGGATAGAAGCTTGCTAAGAATTGAGTCCCTCTCTTTTCATATGCTCTTGATGATGCTTTCCACACTATTTATTATATGAGTCCAAAAGGTGAGACTTTCGCTTTGGTGACGTTGGTTCCCTCTTATGACTAAGTAGTCGGCCAACTTCAGCATAACTATTCTGCGTCAAACTTCTCCTCCAACCCTTCTTTTAAAAAAGTTATCACTTTTGTTTCTTTTTATTTTTTCTCTTTCTTCTAAACTTTTAGCATTTATTATCTTAAACATAAAGCTTACACTCATTTTGTCACACAGACATTATTTTCAATATCTCTTATCCGAACATTTTTTTTCAGCTTCCAACAGGTCTCGCCAAATACCGATTGATCTCCGTAAATTTGGGTTCAAAATTAGTCTGAGTAATGAAAGGTGTTTGGATGAAGTGTAATAAAACGAGTTTGAATGTAGCGAAATGAATAAGAAGTGTAGCGCTTCAATAAAATATACTAAAGGTCTTTGTAATTAATACGAATGTATTGGTACTTTACCTCATCAAACCTGATTATAAAAAAAAATGATCATTTTCACGATTCCCGTGTTTATGGATTATGATGTAATCAGTGTTTTACCTTTTGCACGCTTATTCAATCAGCTTTCTATCTTTGCAAACAGTCTACTTTAGTCCAAGTTTAATCAAGTTGAACCATCCCATAATCAATACAAAATCGGCTGATTTAACCAGCTTTCTGTCTTTGTCAAATGCCTAACAATCTGATTTAGTCTAGTTTAATTGAGTTTAACTATGCCATAATAAATCCAAAACATACCATCGATGAGTTTAAAAGACAATTTTAACGTTATCTATAATACGTTTTTGACAATCAAACGCAATCGAGCTGTAAGAAGCACTAGGCAGAAGGTGCATTTTATTTGGGATGCACCATGCATTTGATAATGGACAGGAACTATGAGAACAGTCGTAAATCTGTCGAGTTTCACTGAAATTATTTTTATATATATATATATATATATATATATATATATATATATATATATATATATATATATATATATATATATATATATATGGGAGCTGATCCATTGATAGCGCTAGCAAATGGAGTTAAGTTGCTAGCGCGATCTGACCGTCCATCCTGAAAGATGGACGGTCCAGATCGCGCCTTTTTCCAAAACTGATCCCCGTCCGCGAGACAGTATGGCGGACGGGAGTTTTACCTTTTTGCCCTCCTCCCATGTCCGCGAGACTGTCTCGCGGACGCCTTTCTGTTCCTGACATGTGTCAGGAAAAAGGCGTCCGCCATACTGTATGGCGGACGATCTCTAGGCTGACACATGTCAGGGCCTGTCCCCTCGGTCGCCTATAAAGTCTCGGGCGTGAGCCCCGAGAACTGTCCCCTGGTATCTGTATGGCGTCAACTCTCTCCTGCTATAAATATTTAATCAGATCGGGGTATTTATATTATTGTAGCGGACGGCGTCCCCTCTCTCGAACATCTAACCTAAAGCCGCTACCCCATCTACGGCGACTCACATCTCCGGTCACCCACATCTCCCCGCCGACACCACCGTCCTCACCTCAACGACGATCTCGATGGCTTCTGGATCGGAGACCACCTACGCCTACGATTATATTGGCAACTTGCACCTGGTAGGCAAACACTTTTTCAAAGTCATGATGCCGGGATTTGAGCATGAACTTGTAGGCTATCCCTCTTTCTCTTTCTCTGTATTTTCGTGTGTTAAAAGTTTGATCTTTTGTTTTTCTTAACCAAAACTAACCTATTTTTTGTATTTTGTGTTTGGTAGGACATACCGGAAGCATTTACCAATCAATTTACAACAATTCATGATAGTGCAAGATTATATAGCCGCAAGGGGGCATGGCAGGTTGAAATCAAGCTGAAGCCCGGCCGATCCCAAAAAAAGGAATTCGCAGAGGGTTGGAACGTCTTCGTGCGCCAGCATGGCCTCGAACTCGGGGACTTTGTAGTGTTCGAACACCTTGGGTGGTGGGATTTTCAAGTTGTAATCTTTGAACGGAGCGCTTGTGAAAAGCTTTCGTACCCCATTTGTGAACCATAGTTTATTATAATAAAAATATTTATGTTCTTGTTTATTATGTTTTCAAATTTTTTCTTGGTTAATTGTGCCTTTTTTTGTTGCCTCGATATATTGATATATTGAGATCGTTGATTATGAATTGTACATTATTTTTTGGAAAAATTGAGATTGTTGATTCCGTCGCTAAAACAAGTCTTTGGGCGTCAGTTTATTAAAATAGCATTAACGTACTATGTCGCTAAAACAAGTCTTCGGGCCAATTTATTTCAATTTATTAAAACTGCATCACGGGCGCCAATTTATTCCAATTTATTACATTACGCCACATTGTATAGTTCTATATATATAGCGGATATAAGGGGCCCTCCGCTTAGGCCGGGTTCGGGAAGGTCGGGAACTAAGGCCCCGTTTGACAAAAAATTTTTCCCTCTTTTTTTTTTCAGTTTTAAAAACTGAAAAAAAATGTCTGGTCCGTGCCAACCATTTTCTGCGGTAAGTATATCCGCGATACTATATAGCGGACAGTTTGGACTAAGTGTAGAAAAAACTAAGTGTTGGAGAGGTGGAAGTAAGTGTAGAAGAAAAAACTAAGTGTAGAAGAAAAAACTAAGGCCCCGTTTGACAAATTTTTTTTCCCTCTTTTTTTTTCAGTTTTAAAAACTGAAAAAAGTGTAGAAAAAACGAAGTTTTGGAGAGGTGGAACAAAGTGTAGAAGAAAAAACTAAGTAGTGGTATTCTAAGTAGCGGACGTAGAGAACACAACCAAAAACATTCTGCGGGGCCGTCCGCTATACTATGTAGCGGACGTAGAGAAGATGTGTCGTCCGCTACATAGTATAGCGGACGTAGAGAAAACTACCAAAAGTCTAGCGTCCGCGATACTATATAGCGGACAAGGAACAGACCCGCGAGACTATATAGCGGACGGCAAATGTATATTGTCCAGCGGACAGCAAATATATATATTCAAACCCAAAAGAAAGTCCCCCTATAACTTCTACACTCTTCTTCTCCCCGTGTTCTTCCTACTCACAAATATTCCCAGCGGCGTTGGCAAGCAGATCTGCGCAATTTCTTCATAAGAGCAGCTTTAATCCCCCCCTAATAGATCACGTAAGTTCACAAAATCAATCCTTTACATGTTTCTAATCTATAGTTGTGATCAATATTGCGTTTTATGCGTGGTTTTGATTATGCATTGAGCATGTGCTAGCGGTGATGAGGATTTATATATGTATGTATTTATTCATGTGCTAGCGTTTGTAAAATCCAATTCCATAGTTTCAGTTGCAAAAAATGGAATTTATCCCTGGACCAGAAGATCCATCCGTGTTATACGACCAAGCCAACCATATCAGTACGCTCATATGGGATGGTGGAGTAAGATACATTATTTATCAACTTTCTTATTATTACGAACGTTGTTTTACCAAAAATTTTGCTCAAATTGTATTTATTAATAATTCGTAGGAAAGAGAACTTCTCACCACCGTAGAAGTATCTCGCGAGTTCACGAGATGGACCTTGAACAATTCCCAGAAAAGCATACTGCGTGGAATTGGGTTTGGGATTTTCACGCATGGGCAGATCTTTCAACAGCTTGACCGGGCCTTGATAGGTGCCCTTGTTGAGAGGTGGAGAAGTGAAACGAATACGTTTCACTTCCCGATCGGAGAGATGACGATTACCCTAGAAGATGTAGGGTTCATCTTGGGGTTGCCGGTGACGGGGCGGCCGGTAATTGCTCCTCCGTCAGACGCAACGAATAAGAGAACAGCGCGAGACTTCTTCACTTCGATACCCCAGGATCAATTTAGCACTGGTGGTATAAAGTTGAAGTGGTTGGTAGATACCTACGGGGTTTTGCCGGAAAACTATACGGGCCGTGAGCTTGTGGTGTACACAAAGGCCTTCCTCTTGTGGGTGATGGGAGCAATTTTATTCCCAACGACGTCGAAGAACACGGTCAGCGTGAAATATTTACCGTTGTTGGGTAACCTGTCGGAGGTTGGGGATTATGCCTGGGGTGCAGCGGTTCTTTCGTATCTGTACCGAGCATTGCACAAGGCAACGAGGCCCAACTCCAAAGCCATATGTGCATGTCTCTCGCTATTGCAGGTATATCATATAAATCATGTCTTCGTTATTGTGTTTTATTTTTGTTGAATCAACGATATAAATATAATTTTTTGATGTTCTCAGGTGTGGTCTTACGAACACCTTGCTCCCGGTGCACCAACGCGTAGGGATGGAACCGACAAAGTCTGGCCTCGGTTGTGTGCTTGGGAGTACAGCCGGAGGGCTAGCCACTACAAGAGGAGAGTCGATCCCCATCACAACATTACGTACTATCGAGGGGAGTTCGACCGTCTATCTCCGGGCCAAATGCGTTGGGCACCGTACATACGTTTGGCGCGACGGGTGGGAGAGTCGTTCGTCTTCACGCTCTCCGGGTTGCAGCGCACACCCCTGATCCATTTCGAGCTCGCAGAGTGGCAGCTGCCCGACCGAGCAATGCGCCATTTTGAGTTGGAGCAGGGTTTGCCAGTCGATGCCCCGGATATGAGGGTTAACAGGAACCCACCGGATGTCGGAGTGTTTGGCACCGCCAATGCGTACGAATTGTGCGCGGCCGAAATAGAGCTTTGGACTTCTTGGCAGGACACACTGGCGGCCATCGTCTCGGAGCCAGACCCCGTTATCAGCATCGATCAGTACGATGAGTGGTACTACCGCATCACGCGGAGGAGAGTAGCCCCTGTAAACTTTGAACGTGGGGAGAGGTATGCGCCTAGGGGTCAGATCGATGAGCGTATGGCATACAATCTCGTAAGTTGCCCAACAAGTCTGACTTGAACCAAATTAGTTGAATATAAATGTCTGATTGAAGTTACTTAATTTTTTATCTCTTTGGATGTAGGTTAATGCCTCGCTTGCATTCTTCCAGAAGTTGAGTGAGCGGAGGGATCTGGTGAGCGCAATGGGCGAGGATCTTTGCCAACAGGCTGCGACATTGGCTTTAGGCTGCGGGAATTTTTTGCGCCAAGCATCGGGCCAGTCTTCGGGAGTAAGCCCGGGAATGGGTTATACGGGCGTCAGCCAGGGATACGGTGATCCCTCTGGACAGGCTTCAGGGGTGAGTCAGGGAGTTGTTGGTACCTCTGAAGCGGGGATGGGACAGGCTCAAGCGTCGTGGGGCGATTACAGCGGCCCCTCCTTCAATTTGTTCCCGGAACCCCTCTCTCAAGTCACGCAAGACTTTCCTTTCGGAAACTACGGTTTCTCCGAGGCACTGCCCATTGTCCCGTGGGCGGGACCAGTTGGCGGCCCCGAAGGGGAATATCAGCCGGCCGAAGAAGGAATTGGAGGCCAATATCCCCCGATCGACCCCCGAGGGCAATATCCGAAAGGGCATCCAGCCAGGCCCCTAAAGCCGCATAAATGCGATATAATCCGAGCCCGTTATTTTAGCGGGGCCCCCCAAGACGGAGCGTCGTATGACGTGGATCACCCCGAGGGCTTGGATTACAATGCCTCTTGGACAGAGATCGCCTCGCTGGCGCCAGGATCTTGGTTAGACAGCGGTGTCATCTCGCACTACGTGCAAATTCTGAGGCGAAGGTGTCGGGAGCATCCAGACATCGGTCTGCGCGTGTTTATCTTGGATGCTTTTTTCCATCAGCTCCTAGTACAAGAGTGGCACGACTGGGGCAATGCAAGGAAGGGGAGAGGCATGGCCCAGTGGAAACCGTCCCCTAACCTACAAGCATATCTTGCTAGGGATAGTCCAGTGAGCGCAAGTGTTGCCGACGTGTTTCTAATCCCCTTTTTAGGGAATGCGCACTGGTACTTGGTTTGCTACGAACCATTACAGAGCACGGTTTCAGTCGTCGACAGTCTCTACGACGATACCGACGTGATGCCTGTGATTGATATGTACCGAGGCATAGGCCAGTTGGATGCCATGGTAAGATCCTGTTTCCTTCTTGTTGTAACTTGCATATTATAAAACTGATTAATCTTATTTTGCTAGCTATGTTTAATGCTTATTATGGTTCTCGCAGAATCTTTTTGCTGCCCTGGTCAATGGTAGGCGTCGGGAGAAGGTATCGCGCAGGCCGGTCCTCATTTTCCGATTAAAGAGGAGTAGGCCCAAGCAACATAATTCCTCGGACTGCGGCGTCTTCCTCTGCATGTACATGGATTACATTTGCCGGTCTGAGAGCCTCAAGAAGACTGTCTGGAGCGAAGAATGCATACAAGACTTTAGGTATAGGATTGCTTGGCAAATTATAAATGGCCGGCCTAGAGCTATTAGGTTTATTGTAAATCCGTGTAAGGAACATAATTCCTGCGAGAGATGATGTTCCCCAATTCACATTGTAACGTTACAACACTTTTTTAACCCAAAAAATTTATTGAATGCGATTGATTTTATTGACCAATGTGATTTAACGGTGGGAAACCAAGTGTTGGATATCTGTCTATCTGCAGGGCAAGTGTTCAAAAAATAACAAAGTGATCGATAATATGTGTATCTGCGGGGCCGTCCGCTACATAGTATAGCGGACGCAGAGAAGTGAACCAAAACCAAAAAAAAAAACTAAGTGTTGGGGTCTGCGGGGCCGTCCGCTACATAGTATAGCGGACGCAGAGAAGCGATCCAAAACCAAAAAAAAAACTAAGTGTCGTAGGGGGGCCGTCCGCTACATAGTATAGCGGACGCAGAGAAGCGATCCAAAACCAAAAAAAAACAAAACTAAGTGTTGTAGGGGGCCGTCCGCAACATAGTATAGCGGACGCAGAGAAGTGAACCAAAACCAAAAAAAACTAAGTGTTGTAGGGGGGGCGTCCGCTACATAGTATAGCGGACGCAGAGAAGTGAACCAAAACCAAAAAAAACTAAGTGTTGTAGGGGGGTATTCTGCGGGGCCGTCCGCTACATAGTATAGCGGACGCAGAGAAGTGAACCAAAACCAAAAAAAAACTAAGTGTTGTAGGGGGGTATTCTGCGGGGCTGTCCGCTACATAGTATAGCGGACGCAGAGAAGTGAACCAAAACCAAAAAAACTAAGTGTTGTAGGGGGGTATTCTGCGGGGATGTCCGCTACATAGTATAGCGGACGCAGAGAAGTGAACCAAAACCAAAAAAAAACTAAGTGTTGTAGGGGGGTATTCTGCGGGGCCGTCCGCTACATAGTATAGCGGACGCAGAGAAGTGAACCAAAAACAAAAAAAACTAAGTGTTGTAGGGGGGGTATTCTGCGGGGCTGTCCGCTACATAGTATAGCGGACGCAGAGAAGTGAACCAAAACCAAAAAAAACTAAGTGTTGTAGGGGGGTATTCTGCGGGGATGTCCGCTACATAGTATAGCGGACGCAGAGAAGTGAACCAAAACCAAAAAAAAACTAAGTGTTGTAGGGGGGGTATTCTGCGGGGCCGTCCGCTACATAGTATAGCGGACGCAGAGAAGTAAACAAAAACAAAAAAAACCTAAGTGTTGTAGGGGGGGTATTCTGCGGGGCTGTCCGCTACATAGTATAGCGGACGCAGAGAAGTGAACCAAAACCAAAAAAAAACTAAGTGTTGTAGGGGGGGTATTCTGCGGGGCCGTCCGCTACATAGTATAGCGGACGCAGAGAAGTGAACAAAAACAAAAAAAACCTAAGTGTTGTAGGGGGGGTATTCTGCGGGGCTGTCCGCTACATAGTATAGCGGACGCAGAGAAGTGAACCAAAACCAAAAAAAAACTAAGTGTTGTAGGGGGGGTATTCTGCGGGGCCGTCCGCTACATAGTATAGCGGACGCAGAGAAGTGAACCAAAACCAAAAAAAACTAAGTGTTGTAGGGGGGTATTCTTTAATACCTTAGGTTTCTAATGTTGTGCTGCGCAGTGTAGCGGACAGTGTAAGAAATCACGTATAAAAAAATGATTGTAAAGGTTATTACAAACGAGTCATTACTAAAATATTATTACAAAATGTCCGACACTTTTGATGGCTCATAAAAGATTATTACAAAATATTCAGTACACTAAAGTTCCACTGCAGCTTGTTCGTCCTCATCCTCGGCATCATCTTCTTCCCCGTCTTGCAAAGGCACTGGACTTATCCCCAGTGCCTTGTAATGGTTCCGCTTGTCGTGGTCTGTCATTTTGTTGCACAATGCACACCTTCTTAGCTTTTTTGGTTGACTTGCCGTCTCAATAGAGCTTTTCATCCGCGTAGATCTCTTGCGGCCTTTCGTTTGCGATATAATTGGATCCGAAGGCCGGATATCATTGTCGGCTCCCTCCCCCGGCTCGTCATCTTCTGATCCCGTCGTAGGCTCGGTGTCAACCGCATTGCTGACTGAAGCTGCTTCCAATTGGTCGACGATGGGCTCTTGCTGCTGAGCTACCTCGAGGAGATGTTTATATCCGACCATTGTAGCAGCACCCTTTACGGACAAACGGGTGAACATCGTCACCAGATGATTATACCGCAACGTCTCTGATTCTTCAAAGTCAGTATACGGGTGCTCCGGAAAGGAAATGGTCCCGTGCAACCTGTTTGCACCTTTCGTCCAACGTGGCAGGACGTATTTATCGGGGATTGTCCTGATATTCTTCTGTGTGAAAAACCGCAGAATGTGTCTACACAGGATGCCATGGAACTCAAACTTCTTACAAACACATGTCACCGAGTCCGTCAATGTGTCGTGGGTCACCGTATAAATTCTGCGCAGCTTCTCAGGGACGAGGTCATTCACGAGCGAATAAACCTTGTACTCACGCGACGACTTTTCTGCCACCTTATATATACTGTATCGGCCCGATTTTTGCAGCTCTACTTGGTATAGCAGGAAGATCTCCTTCGTATAGACTTTGGCACCGTTCAGCTCCAGCGGGGTCTCAAGCAACCTTCTCCTTTGCTTGTACGTGGTTGCAAAGTCTGCAGCCCTTTCTTTCACGAACAACGACGCAACCGCTTTTTGTGCTGATGTGACGAAACTCTTCAAATTGGTAGCTGTACCCACATAATTATCGAACGTGGCATTCATAGATTCACTCCTGCCCGTCGTTTTCATGCCCGCAGAAAAATGACTTCTCGTGTAAACACCAATCCATTGCTCTTTGAGCCCGTACAAGTGCTGGAGCCACTCGTTGTCTTGCAATGAGTAATCCCGAACAAGCTTTTCCCACCTCTCCTCGAATTCCTCAATCGTTAATGACTTGAGGACGCATTTGTCAAAATCCTGTTTAAAGTCTGGATACCTTGCGTACATGTGATGCAGACGTTCAGGGTATTTGTTGCTTATGTGCCAAGTGCACAAGTTGTGTCGAGTATCTGGGAAGACGGTAGCAATAGCCTTCTTCATTGCCAAATCTTGATCGGTGATGATAACAGTCGGTGCTTTGAAGTTCATTGCTTCCAGCCACACCCTAAACAACCATTCAAAAGAACTCTCGCTCTCGTCCCTTAACAAGGCGAACCCGAACAGGATGGAGTGATAATGATGATTGACGCCCGTGAAAGGAGCGAACGGCATCGAGTACTTGTTGGTACGGTATGTGGTGTCGAAAGTCACGACATCCCCAAAATGCTTATAAGCTAGCCTCGAACGACCGTCGACCCAAAAAATTGTGCTAACTCGATGCTCGTCGTCAAGTTTATAGTCGAAGGTAAACTGCGGGTCCTCCATCTGCATCCGTTTCAATAGGCTCATTGTCGCTTGCGCATCATTGAGGTCATACGCGGCTCGTCTATGGGTTCGGACCGCGTTCCGAACGTCTGTCGTGTTAAAGTTTAAATTTTGAATTCCCCCAGCCTGTTCAGCAAGAACATTAATCATGTCGGTAGGTCCTAGCCGCGCATCGCTCATTGTGTGAATTAGGCTCCTCGCGACCTTACCCACCTTCTTGTGTTGATGCATCTGACTCACCTTAGAAGGGGTTACTAACGGGTGATTGTGTGCCAGTTCCAGGCTGGTAATAAGCCAATGATCTTGTTTGGCTTTATAGCTTACGAACATCTTGACCTGGCAATTCGTGCGCGCAAAGCAATCCCGTCTTCTCCGCGCATACCCTATTTCGTCATCATCACTGTCATCGTTGCCTACGCGTGTCTCATTTTGCACTGGGTTTCTGCCCCTATGACACTCGTATAAGCGAGAGCATATCCTTTTCGATACGCTGCTTGTTCTTGTAGTTTTTATTCTAATGCCAAAACCAACCCTCAATGAATAAGCTCGAAAACATTCTCCAGCTTCTTCCAACGTTTGAAAGGTTCGTCCTAGATACGGATCACTAGCATCTACGGGGGTGCTGGAGCTCGATACGAAATCAGACATTGTGAAAAAGACCTATGTAGAAATAGAATACGCTTATTATCTCAAAATTATCTTGACGATTAGACCGATTTAGGATACCATATACATAATCTCAAAAGTGTCTCCTATTTTGCTAATTATATATTTACTGAACATAACAAATTAAAATTACTAAGATAAACGGTAGCAAGATCACAAACTTTACCTTGCTTGAGTGATGCTTGAACCAAAAGTGTGTTACTCCAAGAAAAGCTTGAAGGGTGCTGAAAATGGAAGCAAGTGAATCTGAAAGCCCCGCATAAATTTTGCTGAAAGAGCCGAGTAGGGATAGATTCTAGGATACCAGGGGACAGTTCTCGGGGCTCACGCCCGAGACTTTATAGGCGACCGAGGGGACAGGCCCTGACATGTGTCAGCCTAGAGATCGTCCGCCATACAGTATGGCGGACGCCTTTTTCCTGACACATGTCAGGAACAGAAAGGCGTCCGCGAGACAGTCTCGCGGACATGGGAGGAGGGCAAAAAGGTAAAACTCCCGTCCGCGAGACAGTATGGCGGACGGGGATCAGTTTTGGAAAAAGGCGCGATCTGGACCGTCCATCTTTCAGGATGGACGGTCAGATCGCGCTAGCAACTTAACTCCATTTGCTAGCGCTATCAATGGATCAGCTCCCTATATATATATATATATATATATATATATATATATATATGGCACGTGCAATGACCACGATCTAGACACAGATTATTCTGTTCTGGACGCGGAGCCTCAGTTAGCATTTGTTGACACCCGAGTGCCTAAAGAAGATGGCAGAACCAACAAGAATGGTGCGTCTGTTTGTGTGTCTCCAAATTCAATGGGTTGAGAGAGAGAGAGAGAGAGTGTATGGAGACGTACAAACAGAGAGTCATAAAAGAATTTGGGAAGTACCCACAGCCGTTGGTTCACCGCAAAAGATCTTTGCACCATTGAATTCCAAATATACACTGGAACACTCCCACTCTTTATCTTTCAATGCCCCCTGTCCGTCCGTATCGAATGTATTCATCCTCTCATAGTTATATTCCATTCGCCAATCTCCTTTTACACGCAATAGCTACATCCAATTTAAGTGTTATACTTCTCTATGTAAGACACATGGGTCTTTGATTATTTTCCTTTTCTCTCCCCTGAATTGGGTTGTCCGAATTCTTAAGCGTAGTAAGAATGGTCAGCCGTAAGGAGTTATGGAAGAAGAAGACATTGGTGGGTCTTGTTTTGGGGCAGTTTCTCTCCCTCTTAATCACTTCCACTGGGTCTCGTCATCTGAACTGGCCAGGAGAGGTCTGTTTCTCTTTTCCGTTCCACTCTATTTGAAGATTATTTCCTTTTTGGATCACAGATGTTTGTAAAGAAAACAAGGCAAACGAACTACGGGAATGTATTTAGCCTACCTTATATTGGGATTACGACTAGTATGTTTAATGTTAATACTTAAGAAACATTTAGGTGAGGTTTATATGGGTTTTGCTGCTTGAAATCGATATTTTGCTTTTAATACAGCTCAGCAACCAAAAAAAGGTTGCAACAAGAGCGCTGCCCTAATCTAATCACCCTTTACATGTTTGCTTCAGTGCTATTTTTTCCCAATTGATTTAATGTTGTTCTCTATTTATTTACTTTCTTATGCTCCTTTAGGCAAAGTATAAAGTTAGCAGAAACTAGAATACTACGATATCTTATGCCCTCTGGACTTTTCTAGGATAGCTCTAATCTGTGACTCTATGTTCTGATCAGATTGCTATGTACATATTTCTTTTTTTTTTTTTGTAGAATAATGCAAAACATCGCAGTCTCTTCTAAATTATGTTCTCCTGGCATTAGTATACGGAAGCGTTTTGATATACAGGAAGAAAGCGCTTAAGGTTAGTTATCATCCACTTGATTATCGCATGTATATATAGCACTCTGATTGCTCAAATGTTATTTTAATTCCTTACATTTCTATGCTTGAAGAGTCTGCCGAGCAAGCAGCTGCTGAATTCTAAGTATTTTGCATTGTCATTACGACTATAACCACGAATATGTATTTGTCATTTCTAGCAAAAGAAAGAATTCCAAGCATTTTTGATAGTTTAACAGCCTGACAGGGTAGTTCAGAAATAATTCGACCTTGAAATGTTCAGTGGGAAGTTACTGGTTGTTCAATGTGCCAAAAAGGGTGGTTTGATGGTAGATATAGTCAGATGGTAAGGTTATTAGAAGGTGGATGCCAGATGGCCTGCATATGCTTACTTCGACGTGGATTTCAAATGAGCTGTAGCTGGCTAGCTGGGATTCTTGGTTGTTAGTGAGCCGAGAGCTGTACAATTTAGGGCGTGATGCTGAGCCCAAAATATAAATTCAATGCAGTAGTTATGAGGGTGTTGCATTCAGACATTCTTAGAATTTAGACAGAAAAAAGATTTTTTCATGCTCATACACACACACTCATATATATGTGTGTGTGTGTTTGTTAGACAGTAAAAGATTTTTGCATGCTCATACACCCATATATGTGTGTGTGTATGCTGCGCCGCGTGATGCATAATTTGGTTTTGGCAGTTAAAATTCTGACCTTGTGCAGAATCCCATATTGGCGATCCGTTTTCAATAAATGGCAAGTTAGTTCTCGACTTCTGTCTTCTTGATTATTTGCCCTACTCTAATTTCACTCTTGAACCAGATTCTCTTGCGTACTCGGGGATACTATAATATAAGACTGTCAAGGTCAATTTTTGGTAGTTATAATTCTTAACTTGCGAAATTATGCCATATTGGTGCTCTGTTCCAGTGTCAAGTAAAGTTACTTCTCGATTTCTTACTCTTCGGATATTTGGGTGCTTATTTCCTGTCTCAAATTTTCTCAGGCAAGTGCAATTACTAAGTATTTCTTGGATTGGTAGATGTCGAGGCCAAATTTATTGGTAAGTAACTGTAT
>JAVXUP010000690.1:0-372225 GCA_033070095.1 Escallonia herrerae
GTTTATTTGATTAAATGGAGATAGCTTAACAACAAATTACTGAGATCCTAAAAAAGCCAAGTGAAGACAAACTATGGCATGACAGTTTAGTAAGACCAGGGAACAAACCACAGCATTTACAAAGTGTCATTTTTAATGGGCAACAATTTACTACCTCTGTCCCTAAAGAATTGCCCTCCGCTCTACTTTTTGGACGTAAATGACAGTAGATTTTCCACAACATACCCAACAGCACTGATTAGTTACACAAAATTCTTACGCCTCATGTCATTGCTAAGGATACCAATGGAAATGAAAGAAATCAACTGACATTCATCGCAGTTAAAGATGATAGTGTTTCAGGAATGGATGGAGTATAACAGTTCTATAGTAATCAACATGTTCTGAGCAGTTTGGAAGACCTTTTACGTTACTAAGGCTTAAAACAAAGCCATTCTGAACTTTCTACTCTTCTTTAGCACTATTCTCAAAAATCAGAAAACCAAAATATTTCTAATCAGATGTTGCCCACAAAAGAAGAAAAAGAAAAGGGCCGACCTCTACACGTCCGGTATTTGCAAATCTCTCTCTCACAAGCGCAGCCATGTACGGGTCCTACAAGAAGTAGAACAAATCAGAATCACTTCAATCCACATGTTACATAAATTTTTTCAACTGAAACCGACCTTTTCGATGGCGATAACAGTGGCACCGGAATCAACAAGAACATTGGTCAGCGAACCCGTCCCCGGCCCAATTTCAAGCACCACATCCCCCTCCTTCACGTCCGCTGCAGCCGCCAGTTGTTCGTTCACCGCAGAATTCAACATGTAATGCTGCATAAACCAAACGCCCAACAAGTGTTCGATAAAATGCGCAGGAGAGTACTTAAAGTAGACGTTTACTTCTTACCTGGCCGAGGGATTTACGGGGTGTGCGGCCTTTGGAGTTGAGGGCCTCGAGGGTGGCGTGGTAGTCATCCTCTTGGCTTCTGGTCTTGGCGCCGGTGCTGGCTACTATTTTGAGGGCATTCTTTTGTCTTCTTGTGGTGTTGTGCACCGAAGCTGAAGGATACCGGTTGACTTCAGGCGGAATGAAGGCAGAGATTTGGGCGAGAGATTGGAGTACACAGCACATTGTGTGTTCGGCGATGTGGCCAATCGAAGTGATAACTGTAACTATATATAGGTACGCACGTAGAAATACGGGTTTTGATAAGCACTTTTTCACTTTATTCAAATTTCATAAAATATATCGCTATACAAAGAAATGAGTATATTTAAGAACGGTTAATCGTCTCTATATAAAGAATTGTATCTATTTTTTCACAACCCGTAATTAGTGTAAAGCTTTCGTCTTTATACTTTTTCTTGCTTAAACGACATGCACGATAGCGGCACTTTTTTACTGTATAACGGTCCGAGATTGGTTAAAAATAAAGTTAATTTTCATGCTGCATCAAGAAACTGAGGTGATGACGATGATGATGAATGTTAATTTTCATGTGGTGGGGACTTGAAATTTCCACCTTTTTGATCTTCCTGTTGGTTTGCTTATTGCCTTGGTTGGTTAGTTGCTTGCACAGATCGATAATAGGTCGTACAGCAAGAGGACTAGGAAATTTCTTGATCTAATTCACCCAAATTTCAATTACAGCATTTGGTTGATCTAACAACAAATGTACAAGTCTAACGAAAAACCAATCAACTGACAAAGAATGATCCACTAGCCCAGGTGGAGTTAGTATTCACAGGGTTGATGCTATAACCCGGATAACTTAAAAAAGAGCATTGTCCAAATCAGCATCCCAAAACATTTTTGGACTTCTGCTCCCCGTCCCGTCCAGCAGAAAATTTAGGTCCATGTCCCCTCCAAAGCTGCTAAACTCATGTAGTTCTGGCGGCAGTGGTGGCAGAGAAGCTTCTTCCTGGGGAATGGTGGCTGAAATCTCATTTCCGGTTGTGCCTAATGGTGGCAAGAGGTTTTGCTGGTCATTGATGCGGTTAACAAAAGCCGAAGGTTGCTGGACTAATGTCTCATTCCCCAAACTCCCCAAGGATTGAAAGTCAGGTCGGATCTCAGCAATGAGGTTCATGAATGTTGAAGGGAATTGGTCTAAACTCACATTCCCAGTTGACCCTGATGAAGGAAAATCATTTTGTTGCTGGGGGATGAAGTTGTTGAGTGTTGTATTGTGCTGACCTGAAGACTGTAATGGCTCAAGGAAAGGCGATTGTAGTGGTAGGCAGCTATTGAAAGTTGAAGGGGATTGGACAGGATTTTCTTTCCTAGAAGTCCCTATTGCTGAGAAATCCATTTCCAGATCGCTTCCAATGTTGTTGTTACCAGGAACTCGCGTTTGGCCACCAAAGTCAACTGATTTTCCATCACTAGCCAGTCTAAGCCCAATGAAAGCTCCACCAGTATTACTAGAACGGGCAGGCTGAGTATTATTGGTGGTGGATGTCCTGATATTATCTTCAATGCTGAAAAGAACATTCTTGGTTTGATCACCATAGACTCCAAACTTTGTTTGCGTATTGCCATAATTTTGTTGCACTGCATCAAAAGAAGGCGCACTGCGAGCATATGGAAATTGTAGTCCAAGCTTTGACTCGCTAGTCGATCCTTGAGGATAAATAAAAGTAGGACTACTGGAGGGAGGCATGGAACTGGTGCCACTAAATCCTTGTCGAGAAGGCGTGAAATCTTGCTTCAGCTGTTTGGAATGGCCATATACAGAACTTATATCAAATGGAGAGTAGCACCCTGATGGAAAGTATGGTTCCCTGAAATTGTTTGTCATGTTTACTCCATAAAGAGAACTTGAAAACCCTTCTTGAGCTCGTTTCACGCACATGCGATATTTCTGCAGAATGCACACAAATGATTGCGAATCAATTATTACTCGTTTTCAAGTGGAAAAAAAAAAGCATGTTGATTTGCATCCAGAATTTATTATTTGTGACATTGTGGTTGTACCATGCCTTATACAACATCTTAATGCTTTCAATAACCAGATTTGAGTGATTATAAATGCTGATATGGTGAATTTTCTTTAAATGGTAGCGGAGATTGAGTGATTACTCTCGCAGATTTTCTTGTAATTAATAGTTCTCACGAGTCACATTTTTTTTCACTTCACCATGTAGCTATATCATTGTTCTCTGAATATTTTACAAAAAACTTATGCCTGTTCAGAAGTTTTCCCAATCTTTCGTTTACGTGTGGTTTAAGAAAATCCATGTGCCAACTAATTTCTACAAAATTGGAAAAGAAGCAACTATACTAATCAAAGAATGCATGAGATTGTCGAAACCTGAAACTTAAACATACCTGCAAATGACTAGCAACGTTTTCTCGGGTCAATCCTGGAACATTCATGAGTTCAACTATCTTCTTCGGAAAAGCCCCTGAATCCAAATCATCAATTCATGGTTAAATAAAACTTTAAGGTCAAAAGAAGCAGTTTAAGGAAGAAAAATAAGAATAATCTATGGATCAAAAGCAAAAACTGGTCTTACTTTCATAGCCCAACTGTTTAATGGCTTCCAAGAACTTTTCATGCATCTCCCTACTCCAAACAACCCTGGGCTTCTTTTCCATAGGGGAATCATCTTTACTACCTTCATTTTGTTCACTGACATCACTCATGTTGCGCTTGAGATTCCCCCGAGTCACCTCGCCCTCTGATGATGAATTTGTCAAATCTGCCTCGATGACATTCTTGGGGATGGACGCCATGTGAGCTTTGTCTGCTTCCTCAGCCACAACCATTTTGCCTTTCTCTATTGCCGATGCATGTTGCCAAAGGTTGTTAATCTCATTCATGCTCAAACCTTTCATGAAAAGTACTTTGGCACCACCTACTAGGTCTTTTGACAAGATTTTCGAACTATCATTCGCGGTCATCACTGCATTAGAGACAAGAACAACTTATAGGAATAGAATCTTTTAACATGGCATGGTTGCCATTAAGCCATATCACCAAAGGTTGAAGATGATAGAAGCATAAAGCATGCTTCTCAACCCAAAGTTACAAACTCTCCATCCAAACAACCACCCAAAAACTAGAGAGAAAAGTGGCACTTACAAAAGATTGGAAGCTTGAATTCCTTTTCAACATGCTGAATGATCCCAAATCTGCTGTCTGTCTTCTGAAGGTTTGTCAAAATGAGTTCTAGTCTGTCTTTTCTTTCCCAGATGGCGTTTATAGCACCTGTGGTGCTTTTAAACTTATGAACTGCACATACAGAGATAGAGAGAAGTTGAATAGAGTTCAGAAGAAAAAATTTCAGGAACAAGCATATGTGACAGCAACAAAAGTATGTAAACACAAGAAACAAATCAGGCAATTGCATGCAAAAATCTATAATGAACAACAAATAAACTGCATAAATCCTATATAAAATATCATCTGAGGCACAGAAGTTGTTCAAGGGATTTCTCATTTAAATACCTTCACCATTAATGGAGTGTTGAAGCATATAGGCGGCAATATTGTGACATACATGATCATCATTCACTAACAGTATGCAAATCTCCTTGGTTCCCATAGATTGACTGGATTTTCCAACTGAAGTAACTCTCATTATGTGCATGCTTGATGGGGGTGTATCAGCATGTAAAGATGATATCTTAATTTGGAGCTAATAAGGTGGCAGACAACATATCTTGTGAAGATTAGGAAGGGAAAAGCGCTTAAATGTTTTATACATGAGATCTTATATGCCTGCCTCCTAAACTTGCAGCAATTTCTGTCACGCGTAGGATGTGGACCGACTTGTATTTTCCCTCGTAAGAACTGTTGTCAGAGTTGGCGCAAGTCGGTTATCTTAGGCTATAAGAAGAAAGAAATCCCCCCATTGATGATTTCAGTAAAGTTTTATAATTCAAACTTTGTTTTGCTGCCGGTCCTAATAATGATTTTCTCTTTCGGAAAAAAAAAACCTAAGGAAAGAAGAAAAATGTATTGAGATTAATTTACATCAGGGTGGTGATGAAAAATGTGAATAGCTGTATATTTATAAGACTATTTACATGTGTAATAGGTGAGGCACACAAATAATTACTTCCACGTAACCAATGAGGCTGAGCCGCGTCATTTGGTCCTGTGCCTCCGTTCTTCAAGAATTTCAATTAGTAGAAAATAACTAGGAGAATTCTCTCTGAAACGTGTGGGAAGAACAACATGTGAAAAGGGCTGCACTTGCTCAACAATATTTGCAGCAAGCCGCAGGAGTAAATCTTACTGCACTCTGCCAAATTTGGAAATCATCGCTGACGGCGTTAGTTTGTGACCTCTGGCCCCGTGTTTAGGTCGCGTTGAGGTGCATCTTATCCCATCCAAATTACTGCAGAAGAACTGATTTTCGCATGCTGAATTATGATTTGGGAAGCGCACACACTTCTTTCCTTCTTTGGTCACGCAAACACTCTTTCGAAATTTTACAGTTAGTATTCATATAGTCTTCGGAACAACGAGTACTTCCTATTTAATGCAGAAGATCCATTATAACTCGCGCCATTAAGTTCTACGCCATCAGGGTTGGGCTTTGCGCTTTATTTAGTGTCGAAGAAGCAGGATTGCGGGAAGACGAGGGCAAAATCAGCAAGGACAAGGGGGCACCAGTAGTCACTAATGAGACAATCTGTGAGCCCTTGTGTCTATCAAATAAGAGCTGATCAGCCAAACTGTGAGAGTCCAGTCTGGTTGCAGAGGCCTATTGTTGTAAGTTGGTAACTAAGATGGAGTTTCCAAGCAAGTGGCCGCCTCCAAACCAAGTTCAAAATCATTCACAAAGCAAGCAATTGTCTTCAAACCCCAAGGTAAACACACACATGAAGCTGGATCATGCTCATGCATGCCCGGCTCTAGAGCTTGTACAAGAACAAATGAATCATGAACTCCTGCCAAAATGGCTAGTCTCCAAGTTTTGTCTCTGTGTGTGTGTGTATGTGTGCGTGCGTGTGTGTGTGTGTGTGAGAGAGAGAGAGAGAGTGAACTGCATTGGATATCAAAATAAAGAGTTATACAAGTGGCTTGTCTCCAAGTTGCATCATGCTAACCATCAACTTTGTACACAGCCTTGTCTATGTAGTTACCTAAAGGCCTTATCCATCTATTGAAGAAGTGCATATCGTTTGTTGAATGAGATGCAACCCTCAAGGTTTAACAACCTTTTATTAGGGGGCAAATAGAGCGTTCGCCCATTTTCGTTAATCCATGAACAGGATTCCTCGTCTCTGAGGGAACGACCGATCAGCCCATGTTGGTGAAATCATCAATTTTACTTTTCTCTCGGATGATCCCGCTCGGATGCGCAAGTTGCAAATATAGAGGGGGAATATCATCTGAGGCCACACACCTCTGGTTGGTGAGCACAGTAAAGCAGAAGAAGAAGAACAAGAACAAGAAGACACGAAGCCGTGCTCCATTTTTTTCGTGTTCCTCTTTTTCTCATCTGCACGGCACTAATCTCAACAATTGAAGCTAAGGACTTCCTGGCAAGAAATCCGAGCTGGATTCTTTGGTAAGCCTTCTGTTCCAGCGGGGAATAAGTAACTCATCCCTAAACGTATGACAATCTATCAACACACTTCATTTACAAAAGATGGAACTCTGATTTCACCTGATATTAAATCTGAACCGTCGCTTTCGAAATCGCAGAAAAATTTTGACTAGTTTTCCTTGATAATTGGTGTAATATTTTTAGATCTTGTTGGATTTGGACAACCGGAAATTTTCTATAAAATGTTATAATTTGCTGAAACCTTGAGCCACAAATTGTTGCCTCCGATACACTATCGTTGGCCATTGAGAGAGAATTCAGCTCCAAGAAAAGTCACTTGAAGTTCACTGAAGGCCTCTAAGAGCAGTTTAATGACTTTAGCAACCAGTGTGGAGCTAAAAGGGCACAATCTAAAGCACAAATATCACGTTCCTGTCGGTTTTTTACGTTGCTTTTAGACACAAAGGACTCATGCGCGCCTGCTCTTTTAAGTACCGATATGAAAGAAAACACAAAAGGAGATGTCATACAAAATGCTGAATTTGAAAACATTAAGAGGTCTCATTATTCCAAAAATCTTAAACACAAGCAACAGAAAAGCACGCAAGCAAAAGCCACAGCAACTAAAATCAGGAAACCAGAATTGAGGACATGAGAAGATTGAAACAGCGCGATCAGATTCCCGGAGAGGCTTTGTTGTTGATCCACGAACTCGTTAACTCTTCGCCACTGTCACGATGAACCATGAAGAAAGCGCCTTAATAGCGGGAAAACATATGTTATACAGTAAAAGGTTGAAGGGGATTATCCTAGAAAAAGCCTGAATATAGGCCATCAAAAGAAGTGTACAAGCCAATATCTACCTGTTACTGGGATGGGCCCTCTTTGTGATCTCTAACGCCTAGTCAACACTGCTCTGTGATGGCGTGAATCCGCATCACTAGAACCCTCTGCAAGGCTGGCTGTCGTATCCTCTTCAAGAATGGCGTACCTGCTACACTCTCTCATATCACCAACTTCGACAGCCTTAGCTGCAAAATCATCGGTGTCATCTTAGCAAGGGCAAAGCTGATTAGACATCTGAATTATCTAGAACTTCAGGCTTCACCAAAAAATTTATTAGAAACAGAGAACCAAAAAACAAGCACGGGATTATGATGACACTAATTCAACTGAAATTGGCCTTCAGGTCCCTGTTGGAAAATAACTGGTGACAAGTTCTCAGGACTTCAAGCCAGGTACTAGCACCGATATGGACACCGTGTCCAACACCGACACCAACAGGGACAGCTGAGACCGCAGTTTCCCAAAAACCAATTTTCGGACACCGCTGAAATTTGTATTTTCAAATATATGTGTTCTCTACGGTTCAAGCACATTCGTATTGAATTGGACCACAAAGTCAAGTTTCCTCCACCTTGAGCAGCCTCGCTACACTTTGTTACAAATCTCCATAAAGATTTACCTGGTCATCTGCCCTAGCTGAACTTACTACACACCACTAGCATGACTTGAATCCATTTCCAAAATCAAGAAAGAAGCAAATTTCAGCACCAATTTCAATAATAGTGAAGAGAGGAGAGAGCTAATAATTGAAGAAGTTGATAATGAAATTAGAAAGTTGTTTTCTTCTTGGTTACAAAAGAAAGGATAGGGAGAGAAAGAAACAATATGGAAGAAAGGAAAAAAAATAAGAAATAAGAAACAGAAGTAACAGTCTATTAAGACGAAAAAGAGAGAGATACAAACGAAAAAGAGAAAGAAAGAAGATGCAGGCAAAATCCTCCGTCTCCTTTGGCTTCGTCTCCCTCTCGGATATGCAGCATCGCCGCAACCAATGAAACAAAGGAAAGGATATACAATCTGTCAACATTTTATAGTTTGGCTGATCTTTTATTCCTAAAAAGTGCCCCAACATGCCTAATGTTTTGACCCAACCCCGATAGTGAGTTTCAAATATTCATTTCAGCCCCATATCTGTCTGAACTTCTACATGAAGTTTCCGACACTTCTTGAAGAAGTGTCTACACGGTGTCCCATAATCAAAAAAATAATTAAAAATTTGTACACCTCCCAGAGGTGTTCGACATGTGTCCACAGTGTCAATGAAGTGTCGGGTGTCGGTAATTCCGAAAATGATACCTCGACCCCAAAGAGGTGTCCGTACTTCATAGGATTCAAGCAATCTCCCTAGTAAAGTAGGTGATGGGGACCATAGGTTACAACATTTACATATCAATGTACCTGTCTCAGCAGCATGGACTGCTTGCTCCCACTTCAGGATGAGCCCATAATTCTGCAAAATTAACATCGGCAACATAATCTCAAAAAACAGACATCAACTACACAGTAGTTAAATTCTCCTGAAAGAGACTAGATTCAACCAAGATTTCTCGTAATATCACTCCTAAACCACTATGTACTTTTGTATGCATGATCAAGCGAACATGATATGCCTTCTGTTTAAACCTCTGTTATTTGTATGGCAAATAAAAATAAAAATCCAAGATTCTAACAAAAGAACAAACCTGCACACGGTTCAAAATACTATCTTCTGTAAGTCCAGGGACAGTCATATACTTGAGTATTTGCTTAGCATCTACATCAATGAAAAGAAAAAAGAATGAAGAATGATTACCTAGAAGCATTGGGGGAACAACATGGAGAAAAGGATTTAATTTGGACGTGGAAGCAAGAAGGCACTTACTCTCTATGCCTATCTCTTTGATGACTTCTATAAACCGTTCATGTAGAGTGTCACTCCAAACCGGCTCCGGATTCATCCAAAACATTGTGTTGCTCCTATTTTCTTCACTGCCTTCTTGTTTCATTCTTTTTGGCAGGTGGAAACTCCTCTCTTCTTTAGTGGCTACCTGTTTTTTTAACCGCTCCGCATATGCATACTGCCACAGATACTTAACCATACAACCCGAGAGTGGCTTTGTTACATACAGAAAAGCACCCTTCTGCATGCACTCTATTACTAGCTCATCGCTGTCGTCAGAAGTTAAAACTACAAAACGAATAAAACGATCATAATGCAATCTAAGAACCAAGTAAGTCAACAAACACACACAATGGCAGATAATGAGAATGCTGAGACAGCCCCTGGTACGCGATACACACTGATAACAGGCGACGGCGTATGCTTTACGATTATCTCAAGGAAACTAAGTCCATCCATGTCAGGTAGATTAATTTCTGTGAGCACAAGGTCAATTTCTTCTTTTCCCTCACGTATAAGGGATAACGCATCTCCAGCTCGTTCAGCTGTAACAACTGGAAGTAAAATAGAATAGAAATGTGTAAGAAAAAGTTCACTACCATATGATAGTTACAAGATCATATTGGCCAAGATGCAAACTTATGCTTTGTTTGGTTGCAGACAAGAGAGAAGAAATCAATAATAGAAAATAGTTTAAAACTGATGAACTCAGATTATGTCAATAGTATATTAACAATAGCATTTGTTTACGTAATGGATCAACATCTCTAACTTTTTAGCTGTAGTAGCACTTCACAATTTCAAAGAATGTGGATACAGCCGTTTAGTTGTCTTCAAAGAGTTCAAATTGTCTATAACTTGCTCATACGTTTAAAACTAAGCAGAAGTGTTTCTCTGTAAAAACTAGGAGAACCATCAATTTCATGCTTACACAAGCTAAGCTGATGGATATAAATAATCCACAGAATCATGGGCATCGCTAATTAGCTAGTCTAGTTTATTGAGTTATCAAGGAACGTTCTCTTCCGGAGGACAACAAAATCATGATATCTTAACATCATGTGATGTCCACTTTAAAGAACAGTCAATGCAGCCAATATAGTTGTTTCTTTTGCTAATTTACTCTACTAAGCACATTCATTCAAGCCTTCATTCACTGAAGGTAAAATTGATGAGGCTAAAGAATTCATTCCATGCTGTTGGAAATTTCCTCGACAATTTCTATTATCAACAAAAACTTACAGTTCTAGAAAATAACTACAGTATGGAGTTAAAAAACCAAAAATCAGGCATAATTCAGGCATTAATTAAATGGATCCCCAAGATTATCAGAACCTCCATCACGAGGAACAGGAGCTACGAACTTAAATTGGGTGGTAAGGCAAATTATGGAAACGCTAATTATTGCAAAATTGAGAACCAAGCACGTAAAGAACAGAGTTCATTTGCTAAGCATTGAAGAGTTAAATGAACAAGCAGATGAGCAAGTCATATTGTATAAACTGTTGATTCATTTCCTAAAAGGTTTCACGATTTAAAAGGACACTGACATCAATTGACCATGGTCTAGATTTTTCACTTTCTATTGATAATCCTAAAGACAGCGGCAAGATATACAGATGTTAAATTTGAGACAGATCAGGCAATATAAACTGCCTATTTATACAAAATTATTAGTATACTATTTAGAAAAATAACTTCAAATATATACCTTTCTGAATCTTCATAAAGGCTTTAGAGATATAATGGTCTAAGGTGCTACCAAGCCAATGTTTTCAGAAACAATTCTATCAAAGAAACAAATGGAGGCACAAGGTTGATCCCTGATCTTTCATTACCCTTTGTTCACATGACTGCCTTAAAGCAGTTTTGACTGTAACTCCTTAAAAGTTTATATCAAACAATACTCCCCTATATAGATATATGTATCTATGTTCTCATGCACACAAATATGCGGTGATATAAACAAGATACAGAGTCTGTGGATCTCAAAATTGGCAATGCTAACAAGAACATCTTACTGAATTTTAAAGAAGCACATCAGAAAAGTGATGTCTATCATATGGCAAAGTGCAAACCAAGAAATCGAAGTGATTTTTACCAAATACCTTTGTAGTTACGAGCAAAAAGCATCTTTGCCACAACTGTAAGACAAGTTAAGTTCCTATCCACTATCAGCACCCGATAGGAACTTGCAATTTGACTACTAGATGCAACCGATGTCGCTCTGTTGCAGTCCATGTAAATGATCCTCAGCCTGAGATAGGATTATGAAGCACAGAGAGAGACAGACAGAGAGAGAGAGAGAGAGGTACCAATGGATCTCGGTTGATATGCAATTTAACCAGAACGGAAAGAGATGTAGTACTTGTGGAGCCCTGATCTAAATCAGATTACAGATTGGCAGAATCTGTAAAATACGTCCATTTTCTTCTGCCGTATCAAGAATATTTTGGCGCGTGTAACTACGGTCTAAGTTAAAAATATAAATATCTATCAAACGCCTCCCTAACAGCAATTGTAACATAGCCACCATTGTCTAACTATTGTCAGAAACAATTATCAAACAAGAAAATATCATCATTAAGATGCTCTTGAAGTGGTATAGATCGTGTTATGTCAAATTGACAGGTAGTGGCAGATAATAAAGATCCATAAGAAAGTATCACTAATACTTCAAAACACACTTATTAGTATTTTCCAACTGCAAGTATATTTCCAAAAAATTAATGCTACTAATAAAGAGTTAGTTTGCAAAACCAAATGCTTGTCTACTTCATTTTAATCTCTGATGATGGAGTAACTATGTTACTGATAGAAGTTGCAGTTTCCTCCTTCGTACACAGTTGTATAGAATGCAATTTATCGAAGAATAGAAAGTTTGTACAGATAGTGCAACAAGTTAAATGGTAAACGGGGGGTGAGTGTTAGCACAAGAGTAAAGTTTCTCCATTGTGACCAGAGGTCACATCTTCAAAAAGCGGATACAGATAGGATAGCCTAATACCTTAACCCTCCCCAAACTCGCAATGGTGAGAACCTCATGCAGTGGGCCTGCCCTTTCTAGGTGCAAAAAAGACATTCTAAACATGGTAGATTAAGCATATGAGAAACATGAAACTACATATGACGCATGAAACAGTATTATCAACCACATTATGGAATCTGGAATGGCACTACTCAATAAACAATGCAACAACCGCCATTGAGCAGGCTCCACAAAGCTACAAGCGTACATATGTGTGCATATACATACATTCTAACACTAAAAACTGGTCAGCTACATTAGTGATTGATGGAGTAGGCAACCTAGGATTCTACTTGTGCTAATTGTGGGCTTACATTCGTAAAATATCAGAAATTATGAGTCAATACCCTGCTGGAAAACGTATTTTTCATAATAAAGAGTAATTTTCCATGAGGTCACAACATCCAAAATTTCATGCCTTCAAAAGTTACCTTCCCATTAAAGTGTGACGCACTCCTCTATTTAACCTGTCAAGACAAGACTGGTTAGCGTGATATGTTCAAAATTTTCATGGAAGTGAAAAACTGCATGCCAAAAAACCTTATAATAAAGCTATGATCTATTCCTGAAAGTTTAAAGCACGGGATGATCAATGGAGTGGAAAAAGCCTACATTATTTACTACCTCCATCTAGACCCTCATGTGCTTGGTGGAATAACAAATTCAGAGCAAAGCAACAGGAGAGCAGGCTCCTCAAGTTTTATCTAGTAAAAACTACACTCAAATATGCAAGTTGCTACTTATAACGAAAACAGCTGTACTGCATTAATATTAGAAGGAGATAGCAACATAGGAAGTCTATCAATGCTAATAATGGGGCACCGCTAGATTCATCATAATGATATATTCCAAGCCATCGCCTCACTGGATAAAGAACTTTCATAGTGAGGAGGAGTACATTAACAGCCACAAGGTCCACGACATCCAAATTTAATGCCTTCAAGCTTATGTTCCTAGTAAGTATGATGCATGCCTTTGTTCAACCTGCCAAGACAACGGTTATTAGTTTGATTTGCTTTAATGTCGTCGTAAAAGCCGACAAACTGCATCCTCCCGCCACAAAGGTAAGAGGAAGAATAACTACAAACCTGAAAGTCAACAGCACGAGAACAGTGGAGTGCCAAAAACTAACACTAATTACAATTTACAAATCCTAATTTACACCTTAGTGAGCTCATCGGAGCAACTATTTAAGAGCAAACAAGATACAATTTACATGATAATTTGCAATTTCCCATAGTTGTCAAATGTCAGATGGTAAGGGGCATTATACATGCTCTAGCCGAAAAGAAGGCGACGCCGAGCAGACTTTGAAAGGTTTGGACTACATTCAGTCCTTTTTCCTTTAAAAGAGCCACTATTACTCTCTGAACTCTTTGCAACATTCTCTGTTGGCTTTGCCTGACACCTTATTTTAGATGAACGGTAAAATTCAGTTATATTGAGCTGCACACTTTTCACTTTCGTAGATTCTGACTTTTCCGGAGTTTGTTCTGATCTTATGCCAATTCTTTTCCATCTTGATTTCTGTTCTTCCACTTCCTGAGAGATTTCAAACAAACATGTACATGAACACAACAGCACAAAGAGGAAGAAGGCATAGATGGGAAAGACAATGCACCTTTTCTTGCAAGAACTTTTTGACTTTCTCTGGAAAAGCAGCCCAGACGAGCTCCATATGTTCATCAGTGGACAAATACAAGCATCCGTCTTCCACGTGAACATGTGGGGCATCAGGTTCATCCAATAGATCAGAAGATTCATCATGTTCCCCTCGCTCTGCTTGAATATCTGACCCTTCAGAAGGAACCATATGCATTGCATTGCTAGCTTTCTTCCACTTAACCACATAAAATTGACACCCATATCTGATTTTCACGCGCTGAACAGAATCAAACTCGTATTGACCATATAACAAGTCATTTGTCGAATTTAACGCCACTTTTCTCAAGAAGATAGTGGAAAGCATTGGAAGCATTATTTGCCTTATGTAGGATGGCTGCCACTGCTGATAATAGGCTAGATAGTCTATCAGCATTTCAGTTTTTGGGCTTTCCCATGACATATGAAGGCCATCATCAACTGCAGACCAACAGAAGACTACATGAGTGCGAGCATAGCAGATGAAATTTTTGTGCCCAAAGCTTAGTTGCAGGAAACTCCAAATAAGGTGACGTTTCTCTCGCGGAAACTCGCTTTTGAGATCCCAAGTTAGGAGTTCCATGGGATCCCGTCCCAAGCTAATATGGGAACTCGATCCCGTTAGCTGGATAGAGAGATGCATGGAACAAGTGAGAGAATACCTGAAAATCAAGCCCTTTTCAACTCAATGCCTTGTTTCTCTCCTTCTTCAGTCCTTAAAGCCTCCTTGTCTGTTGTTTTTGGCTATGTAAACTATACTAAACAAATGATAATACTCTTTACGCATTTATTTATTCAAGCCGCTCCCAACCTCAGATTCTTCTTGGTGCTTACGCTCCCCCGCCCCCGCTTTGTGCAACTAAGGCCTAAAGGGAGTGCAACAACAAGTTTTTATGTCTTTTCGTTATCCCATTATTTTTTAGTTCCTTACCCTTGTTCCTCAATCCTTCCTAATTTGCATGATATAGATTAATCTCTCACCATTCCTTGAGGAGAGGGAGGGGGAGAGGGAGGGGGAGAGGGAGAGGGAGGGAGGGAGAGAGAGAGAGAGAGAGACGTGATAGAGTCCGACACTAAAATAAAAGTTTGGAACTAAAAGAAAACTCCTAACTGAAAAAAATATCTAACAGCCACAGTAGAAAAAAAGCCTTCATTGGGAAAAAGCACAGTACGGACGGAGACTATAAGTCTACAAGTTCAATGACTTATAGCAGTCCGAGATTTGCTGCTTTTATCTCAGAAATGTAATGTTCCAACCACTTCATGATGAGAAAAACCATTGCCTCCTTGACCATATAGTCTCATGTCCGAAAGGGTTGCTAAGCAAACATGCATGAGATTCTAAGTCCAGTCATTGTTACCTGAGTGGTTCCCTTTGTTTTTGTTCAAATACAATTCAATAATCTCATCATTCGGGAAATTCTGTTCCATGGCAATTCTTTTGCAAACTTTCGTTTGCCAATTTTCTTCCTTTCTCTGTACCTTATCTCTTTGAACCTGCCATTGGAAAAAAATATTCCTGCTTTAACTCAAACGAATACAACTAGTCCAAAAAAAAATGAGACCAAGAACATCAAAAAGTCATTATACCCAACATAAGCTCAAGCAGAAAGAGATTAAAAGTGTTGCGTAAAGGCAATACCAAATCACAAGGGGGGCAGTCACATTCGAAGCAAACCGGTTTTGGCATGCAACCCTTACTCGAACTGCAATACTCACACGCAAACTTGAGATGATCCCTCTTGCTGCCTGGATGCCCACAGAAGGAACAATGAGGTAACTTTGTCTTTCTTGAGTTCTTGTCAGAACAGGAAGTAAAATCACCAACATAGTTGATACTGCCCTCAAACTGCAACGTATTTCCTCTGCCAATTTCATGTAACCTGCATGACAATCCAATGCCAGTCACACAGTTAGACTACTCTTTCAGTGCACATAAACAGTTCCCCTGACTGCTAGAAAGGATACATTAAACAGGAACCAGTAGAAAAGCTGACCTATTCAAAATCTCATCCTCGCTGAAAGATTTGACAAAACGAAGTGCTGTATCAAGCCCAATCCTTCGCACACCATTTAAATCATGGTCATTCCCAACCAAAAGAGAAATGGCTATTAAGTGTTCTCTCTTTAATCCAAGACCTGCTTCAATATCTGACATATGGTAGCATTCAAACGGTTCCTGCACCATGAGATGCTTGAGCTATAAATCGAGCCAAATGGTATATGTCAATTAAATACCAACTAAACAAAGGAGCAAGTAAAACTATCTTCAGTGGTGCAAATTGTTAAAGAGCAGGCGCACACAAGGCACAATGGTCTCTTGGAGCCTAGGGGCAGGCACGCGCCTACTCGAACCAAGTCTCATACTACCGCATTAAAACCAAATACAATCTCAGTTCTACATGTTACTTGAATTTCAAAACTCAGATCTGCTTAAAGTGGGTTTATGCACTTAAGTCTTCTTCCGCAAACACTCCGGTTTGCCTCTTTCTTTATGACTTACCTCCTTAATCAAGATCATATGTGCCTAGTCAGAGCTACTTATCTACGGAGTCCAACTAAAAAACTCATTGAACCATGTCTTTTAAGTAAATGATGAAGCAAGCCTGAAGTGGCCTAGTGCCCTGTGCCTTGGTGCATAAGTCACACGCCTTTTGGAAGGGGCTAGGCAAGGCGCTAACTTTGCCTCTGGCTGCATCTTGTGCCTAGGCGTGCCTGTAATAACTACAGTACTGCAACTACTCCATGAGAAAACAACTGGGTCAAATGTCAATGCAGTCACTACACTCACTACAAATCAAACAAAATGCATGGTAAATATCTCTAATGCGAGCTTATAATGTAAAAACATCTGACATCTCACACAGGTTTTAGCATGGAAAAAGAAAAAGAGAAAGAGAAATGTCTGACAAATCCAATTTCTTGATAAGTGGCTAAATATGCAGCTCTCAAAGTTGCTGAAAGTTCAGAAAAAATCTACATAACCTAACTTACACTGTGGCCAAAGTAATAAGATATGTGAAAGTCAACCTTGAACTTGGAGATCGGGAGCTGATTCAAAAGCCCTGTTTTCCTCTCCAGTGAGAAGACAACGTTTTACATTCGAGAAAAAGATCTTCCTCGAGTCTTAACAAGGCCACTACAAGGTTGTGCATCACACAACAAGCCGCAAAATAGCAATCAACAAGTCCCACACAGCCCTTACTGCCGCAAGTGCAACAACGGATAACCAAAACTATTGCCATCATAAGAAGCAGCAGTTCAGAAAATTATGTTACACTTTTGCAAACTGTCCCGGCCAATGCTGCCTTATACGACAAGTCCTAAGGCAAAGATCTCACCTTATGCGGTGCCAAGATACCCCAGATCACCTTCCACAGGAAGAAGAGAAATCTTTTGCAAAAAGCAGGGCATAACTGAAGTGGAAAACCCATCTTAAGTAGGCCATGATGCCAGCTATTGTAATCTAATTCAAGGCTAATAAAAAAAATAACATCTGAAGGAAAACCCATCTAGACATCATGTCATATGTATACAAAAAGTGCAACATCTGCTTCCAACCTTATTTCACTTTTCAACACATTATTGTTGCTAAAAAGTGCATTACAGACTTAAATATAAACCTTTTAGCAACAAAATGAGGCATAGGATGTGGAAAAACACATTTTCAAGTTACCAGACGGAATCCGAGGATTCTTCCTCGGAGCAAATACTTTGCTTGGCATTGGGCTTCGATATAGCTTTCTTATGTCTCTTCCTATTCCTAACAAGGGCCTTTAACAGCCCCTTGCGGTACATACACCGATTGAATTGATTAATTCATCCTATTATACTGAGATATCCATCTGTGTGTAGAACATTGGCTCCATGTCCAACGTGCTCGTTATGAAAGCTTCATTCTCAACCGGAAATTCCGTAAATATTCCATTCCAAAAATGGAAAGTTCGAGAACGATTGGAATGAAAACTTGGTACGTCAAGCCTGGTTCTCCGGGCACTGCGGTAGGACGCGGGGATCCAACTACAAAAAGACAAGTGGTCTGAGACACAGGCCGCTACTCCTTCAGAAAGCGGGAATCCACTAGGAATCTCTCCAGGGATTGTGAAAGATGTTCCAGTCCTGCTATTCCCACTCCTATTCCTTCACCTCTATGTAAAGAAAGAGAAATGCTACTTTGGACCGGATGGCTTTCCTCTATAAGTTGTGACTGACTTTGTCTTGTGTGATGTTCCTTTTTCGGGGCTTAGAGGCCTAAGTCCTCTCTGTGGACGCACCGGAGTATGACCCGGGACGGGCCCTTTTTCTTGCTTGTATGCCTCTATGGCATCTAGACCGACAAGCGGATCCACCAGTGCTACCAGCCTCTACTGGGTGGGGGTTATTACCTTAGTTGCAGGAAACTCCTAATATGGCGACGTTTCTCTCTCGGAAACTCGCTTTTGCGATCCCAAGTTAGGAGCTCCATGGGATCTCGTCCCAAGCTAATATGGGAACTCGATCCCGTTAGCTGGATAGAGATGCATGGAACAAGTGAGAGAATACCTGAAAATCAAACCCTTTTCAACTCATTCCTTGTTTCTCTCTTCCTTCAAGTCCTTAAAGCCTCTTTGTCTGTTGTTGTTGGCTATGTAAACTATACTAAAAAAGTGATAATACTCTTTACGTATTTATTTATTCAAGCCGCTCCCAACCTCAGATTCTTCATGGTGCTTACGCTCCCCCTCCCCCGTTCCCGCTCCCGCTCCCGCCCCCGCCCCCGCCCCCGCCCCCGCCCCCGCTTTGTGCAACTAAGGTTATTACTCATTTTTGGGATGTCAGCCCGACTAGAGATAAGTTTGCTAAGCTATGTGCTCTAAAAGCTTAAGCTGTTGGAGGATGGGCAAACAATGAATACTATACTTGACATATCCCTGCAAACCCACGACTACAAAAGATAAATCAAGGTGCACCACCACTAAGTTCACAAAAAATGACATGAACGTAGCACCATATATAAAGGGGGACCAAAAGTACATGGGAAGAATACCCCCAATACCTTGCGGATGGAAAGCTCTGATACAACTCAGATACCACGTTAAGTTACGATCTACTCAAAAAGCTTGCAGAGTGGACCCAACAAGGGATATCGTGCTTGGCAGATACATGTCCCCTCCGGCCTCTGTCCCTAAAAACTAACCATCCTTCACATTTTTGTATGTCCAAAACTTTTGGTCCACTCCATTCGTTTGAAGTCAAAGAGGAGACTTTTCCGGGGAAGAAGTGTTCCCAAGCAATGAATTGGTACTCAAACATCAAATAACAAATCAGAAGACGACCTTATGCCCTATGTTACGTGGACTCTTCGGTTTGCGTGAAGTACCCATGTCGGACACTCGACACTTGGACATGGGTATGGGATACGTGTCCGACACATCTCATAGGATATGCCATTATGATATTATCTTATAGAATTTTGTTTAATTAGTTATTGCTTTGAAACGAGACAAGTTGTCAATTAAAACAAATGCATCACATAAAACACCTTTTTGCCTTCGAAATAACTAAAAAGCAATAACAAATATAAACATTTTGCCGTATCCCCGTGTCTTGCGTTTTCAAAATTAGACGAGTCCGACACTTTGACACGTATCCGATCCAGACACTCGTACCAAGTCCATGTAACATAGCTTATACCTAAGCATCTGAAGTGATAAAAATCTAGAGACAATTGTGAATGCATAAATTGTCCCTTTTTCTTTCCTTTTTCCCTGCAAAGCAAAAAGACATATGAATTCTTCAAGGCACCAAAGTTGCTTTACAGCTCCTAACAAATATCCTCAAGTCCATAACCTAGAATCTTGTTTTCTTTGATGTTCCAGTAACCCTTTTAGAAACTTCAGGAAAAAAAAAGTGCACCAATGTGAAGCAACAAAAAGTAACTCATTACTCACCCCGCCAGACCTACCCCAACCTAAACGCAGGACGCCAACCCTTTCCTTGATCATTCAACACTTTTCTGACCCACATTGAAGACAATGCGGGTCAGCAATGTGGGTCAGAAAAGTGTACAATGATAACATTGCGCTCAAAAATCACATCAAATAGAATAGAACTAAAGACATCAGCGGATAGAACACCCAGTTGACCTGAAGTTGTAGAAAATGCCGAACCATTAGTGAATTGTGAAGAGAAACGGCATTTTAAAGAGACATGTCATGCTTCATAATAAAACCATAACAATTTGTATATTATAAACCCAAGATCATCTAGTTCCACCTTCAAGAAATAACAAACAGATCAAGAACTTGTTTCTCTAAGTGAGAGCCTTAGTCACAGAAAAGAAAATCCTCATTGATAATAATGTCTGGCATTGCTCATCCAGGGCATTGTGCATCCAAGTAGAAAAATAACCTCCAAATTACGAAACCATTGGGGGATAGCTAGGAAGCACGGACACCTCTTCTTGATGGCGGTCTCTTGTCTAACACCCGGACAGATGGACAACTCTCGGGCCATGTGTTGATATTTTACATTTATTTTTCAATCGTCGAACACCTTACGCAAAAGAGTCGGACACCTATGGGGCAAAACTGCCAAAATTTAAACTTAATTTGAGGGTCAGATGGAATATTAGGGAAAGTTGGGGTTGTGTGTAAATCTAGTGGTAGATTGTTTTCTTACCTTTTGTTCCGGTCGACTGCCTAACCGAGAGGGAGATGAGGCCCTTGGACAATCACAATCTAACGTAGAAGACAAATCTCTCACTTGATGAGATTGTGCAAAGAAGAGGTTGATGATAGAGGTCTAGAGGACAATGAACATAATGAGGATGGTTGAATCTTGGTGGATGGAAGAAAGGAAAGCCAAAGTTTGTTCCATTTGGCTTGTCTTTATGGGATCTTACACCACCTTATTATCTATCTTCCGTAACTTGACTTCAAGTAAAATTTACTTATGGTTTATCAGTTGGTGTTTTACTATTATGTGAGCAGAATGTGCTTGAAACATATATAACCATGCGTATACAGGAGACATATATAACCATGCCCAAACAGGAAACATATATAAGGATATTTAGCAGTGTCCTGCAGTGTCCCAATATCGTTTTTTCCTAAGAATTCCGGTGTCTGGTGTTCCTGTTGGTGTTAGAGTTGGACGCAGTGGCTGGGCTACTTATGGTGATAGCAGTAAAAGAGGTGCCTTTGCTCTAATGCCTAAGGGATTATATGCAATTTTATTTTCTAAAGAAAATAATTTGCCCGAAATTGCACCAACTACATGGAAACTAAACACTCTACCCTTGATCCTTGAGACATGACCTCCGGGTCGAACTCTAGGCTTTGTACCTACACCCTTCATAAACTAGCCTAATGTCACGTAAGATCGTTTCTAAAACACCACCTACACTTTCAACTTCAAAGTACATGATGCGCATGTTCCAAAGGGAATAATATAGCTTGAACATTTATCAAACTCAAACTGAAAGGATTTTGTCTCCAATGTCTAAAGAAGTGCATTCATCTCTATCAAGTGCACTTATGAGATAAAGAACATGCTGTGTCGTGGATTCAAGTGATCTAGTTGCAGCACTTCCGATCAACCAAAAAAGTCATTAAATAGGTACATAAACTGACTAAGCAGAAAAACTTACTTTGCAGTAGGGCCTAATGTGTTTTATGGTACATTCTGCTCCAAATAGGAATGAATCGCTGTCAGCTGTAATACAAGCATATACTTGACCTTCTCTATTTAACTGTGCACAAAGTGCTTCAGCCTCTCCTCTTGCTTTCAAAACAGGCATTCCAAGAAGCTCAAGCAGCTCCTAACCGGTACAAACATTGATGGTCATTTGTCACTCCACAAGTCAGGCTACCATAGTATGACAATTTAGCAACCATATTAGAAAGAGATGCAAAGAACCAGGGAAAGTTTCTAATCTCCTGCATGTGCTAATTAAGCAATTAAAACTTGCCTTCAAGAATGCAAGTTTAATAGTAGTACAAAAATAGTCCCACCTTTGCCCCAAATGGGACCAACGTTTATGAATATGACAATTTTAACTGTCCTTGATAGTCAAAAAAATTTGTCGCCAGGAATGAACCCTTGCTTCTTGATATACTATAAATAACTATGTGGAAGTGAAGATCGAAACAAGTTAAACAGTCAACGCAGTTTAAAAGCAACAAAACTTAATAAAACTGACAATCTAATATCCCCTGCTTCTTAGCATTGTGTACACAACTTTAAGGAAGAAAAGATCAAAGCAAGTTAAAAGGTCCGCTGCTCAGTTCAAAAGCGACCAAACTCAAAAGAATGCACAATCATCCCACCCATAATTCATAAGAGCGTCACCATAGGTTCGTTTTCTCCTCAAATTGATGCCATTAAACATACTGATTATTTTTGTTATGCCCTGCAATTTTGCGCCACCATGTAATACATTTGAAACGCGTTTAAAACAAGCATATATGATAAACAAAACGCAGCTGCTTAGCAACACAATGGTACACAGGAAGTCCTGTCTGTCCTAATCACATTAGAGTATAACTTCTATCACAAGATAAAATGTCAAACTCACTACGCCTTCGTTAACGCATTTCTGAAAAGCCCCGTTTCTCTCCACAGAAACCCCCTCCTCGGTTACCGGCAAACTCAATGAATCAATTCCTGATAGTCGGAAGAACTGTGCAATCCTCGTCTGGGACTTCAAAGGCAATGGGGTTCCATCAACTACAAATACCGGAAATGCCCTAAACTGCACAATTGCATCAAAAACCACAATCAACACAAACCCACTTCAAACTGAGCTCATACCACAATTTTTTTTTTTATAAAACTAAAATTGCACAACACACAAAAATCCAAGTAGTTGTTTTCTTTAGTTAGAACTTAGAACAAGAAAAGAACCAGTACAAGCGAGACCCCACCTACAGTAATCCTTTGCCCCCATATTTCCCATATGGTACCCCAATTACAATGACACCGACTCCATATTCAGATCGCAAAACGAAATTAGACCTGCGTATAGCATAAAACACTTATTTGTGTTTTCTGGAATTGAATAAAGGAAAAATGTAAGCCAAACCCAAGCTAAAAGTAAACTCAAAAACATCATCCTCGCCTAACATTTTCCTTTCTGATCCCCAAAAATTTGCGAGTTGATATAAACGAAATCATATAGTGCTCAGACAACATTACAGAATTAAACTAGCAAGTAAGATAAAACCGCCCCCCAGAAAAAAAGTTCTTATCTTTGGAACTGGATAACAGAAAAGCACAAGCAATAACCATGCCTTTTTTAACCACAAAAAGAACAGTTTTCCTCACCATCACAATTTCCCATTTATTCCAAGTAATTGCCTTTACAAGACCCATGATCCCACCCCCACTCTTCTGCAAAAAACCCATTCCCCATTCTGCTCCCCCCAACCCACCCTTCCCACACCCCCACAATCCCCAGAAGAAATAAACATTAATCTAACATAGCCACCTTATATATAGCCTTAACAACAACTTCTCTTGCAATCAAAACAGCAAAAAACATAAAACTGAATAATGTACTTCTCTTTCCTTCACCCCCCACAGAAAAATTCCCACTAAATCAAAAACCCACATTATAACGACAATTTGAGCATATATCCCAAAATTTATTCGCATGCGAGTAAAGGACAAACAGAAGCAAAACCCGAACTAAATTCCGTCAGAAAAGGGGGAAAAAGGTAACTCCCAATGCGCTCACCCCTAATACTTCCCATCTGTTCCACAAATACCACCATACAACAATATTAAACATGGAACCCATTCCAAATTTTATCACAAAAAATATTGATACAAAAACAAAATCCCATTATCATCAACTCAAGCCCAGTACATCCCATTTTCTTCCACTAAATCGCCACTAATACAAGACACCACCATACACTGAGCCGAAACAACAATACTCCCTCCATTCCATAACGGTGGTAGTGTGGTACCATTTGACTTCTGGAGAACCCTTAAATATAGAATCTTGACTCGTCAAACAATACTTATTTTGATTTCCAAAAGTTAGCAAAAAACCTTAAAGGTTACCACGGTCACGGAACGGAGTATGAAAACGTTAACCCAAAACTTCAAATTTTCTCTTCCTTGGCAATGTGACAACTACCTTGGCAAAAAGGTTGATGGTACGGAAGAAGGTGAGCCTGATGTGGGGATTACGTATGTGGGTTTTCACGGCGGTTTCCTGCTGTACAATCCAGTGGGACAGATCGACGGCCACCCGTTTGTCCCGCAGGAAATCTGGGCCTTCGTTTTTGGCGTAGGGTTTGAGCAAATCCCAGAAGTGCCCACCCACCCCCATCTCTCTCTCTCTCTCTACAATGGAGGTGGTGATTGCCAGTGACTGGAAATCTCTCTCTTTATGCTCCTTTCTCAATGGCGAAGAAGAAGACGAGAGAGTGAGCGAGTGGCGTAATTTTTGAATGCTCGGTATTTGAAGGCTGTCAGATGGGCCTGGCCCCGCGTGGGTTTTTGGACTACGAGATCCACCTTTAACATCCAAAATGGGCCCAGGCTGTCAGATGGGCCAGGCCCGGCTTGGTTTTGGGCCACTGGTAAAGCCTCCACTCTGTTTTCTAACATCGGAAATGGGCCTAAAGATCTCTTCAGACAAATAATCCTGAGCCCAACAATGAATCAAACCGCAAAAAGGTTTGGAAGATACTTCTAAATTCTGTGTACAACAATAACTAATGATTGTTACATTATGTTAGTTGTTGCAGCTAAAAACTGGATCGGGAACCACTCTAGAAAGCAGGCCTGCAAAAGAGAACACGGAGTGACCGCCGGGTGGGGTTCCGGCGGGGGAACGCTCCGATGCTTAAGTCAGAGATAGCTAACAATATAGAACTCTGAAGAAGCAGTAAAACACAATGTGTTATTGTGTGTGAAGTTGAAGTTGAACATACATGAGGGGTTAGACTCCTTTATATAGTAGTAGGAAGGAGAACCCTAGTAGAATTAGGTCTTGCATAACTTCAATCAGGATCGAATCAGGATCCTAGAGAATCACATCTCAACCTTAGCTAATGGAGTTAGAGTCCTTTTAGGATTCTGCCTGGTGACTGATATGGCAAGTGCCTATTCAGTAAAAAGTTAGTTTGGACTACGTGTCATAAATGTCACGTGTCGTTTGTAGATTGGAGACGTATTTTTAACTATATCATATGCCCCCTGCTTTTACTAGCGTTAACAAAGCGGGTGGAAGCACACTTTTTCCCACTTGTGATACTGAAATATGCCAGAACAGAATTGAATCTGTTTTTATGACATTTTAAATATCCAAAGACAGTTTTGCTCAGAAAGGTTCTATTTGGAGCAGGCTGCTCGGGCAGAATCCTGCTCAGACATCATTCTGCTCTAGCAGAGTCCTGCTCGGACACAATTCTGCTCGACTAATGATTATTCTGCTCGGGTAGAGTGCTCGGGCATAATTCTGCTAAGGCAGAATTGTGTTCGGTCAATGGGCATTCTACTCGGGCAGAGTGCTGGGGCACAATTCTGCCCCGTAGAATTATGTTCGGCCAGTGGGCATTCTGCTTGGGCACAATTCTGCTCGGGCAAAATAGTGTCTATCCATGGGCATTCTGCTCGAGCAGTGTGCTTGGGCAGAATAGTGTTTTGGCCCATGGGCATTCTACTCGAGCAAAGTGCTCGGACACAATTCTGCTCGGGCAGAATTGTGTTCGGCCAATGGGCATTCTGCTCGGGCAGAGTGCTCGGACACAATTCTACTCGGGTAGAATTATGTTCGACAAATGGGCATTCTGCTCGGATAGAGTGCTCGGGCACAATTCTGCTCGGGCAAAATAGTGTTTGGCCCATGGGCGTTCTGTTTGGGTAGAGTGCTCGGGCAGAATTATGTTCGGCCAATAGGCATTCTGCTCCGGCAGAGTGCTCGGGCATAATTCTGCTCGGGCAGAATTGTGTTTGGCTCATGGGAGTTCTTCTCGAGCACAATTCTGCTGGGGCAGAATAGTGTTCGGCCAATGGGCATTCTGCTCAGGCAGAGTGCTCAGGCACAATTCTGCTCAGGCAGAATAGTATTTGGCCCATGGGGGTTCTGCTCGGGCAGAGTGCTCGGGCACAATTTTGCTCGGGTAGAATTCTGTTCGGCCAATGGGCATTCTGTTCGGACAGAGTTCTCAGGAACGATTCTACTCAGGCATAATCGTGTTTTGCTAAGAGGCAGTCTGTTCGGGCACGATTCTGCTCTGGCAGAATCATGTTCGGCCAAGAGGCATTTTGCTCGGGTAGAGTGCTCAGTAACGATTCTGCTCGGGCTGAATCATGTTTGGCCAAGAGGCATTCTGCTCGGGCAGAGTGCTCGAGCATGATTCTACTAGGGTAGAATCCTGTCAGTTCATTTTTACGTCTCCCTTACAGCCGTTAATGCCTTTAAGTGGAAAATTTTCAAAGTTTCAAACTTCTCTTCTCTTAGGTGGTAACACGTAAGGGGTAGATAAACCATCGGGAGTCCAAAGAGACGGTTATTTGGAGTTTCCTCTGTAAAAAGAGATCTCCTTTTCATTGTTACCCCACTCGAATCATTTGGAAGCATCCTTCTCTTCAAGTAAGTCTATCTTCCTCTCCTCTTTTTGTTTAGCACTTCAAGTTTCCGTAGTTTCCTAAGTTAGCAATAGAAAACATGTTCGAAACTTCAACGTCTTCCGAAGAGAATATAGTCGTGAGTAATAGTTCATCTTCAAGTTCAGAACAGGTTCCAACTTTAGGAAGTGAAGTTAGGACTTCAAATCCATAAACCTTCAACTTCGCAACCACTGCCCCATTCATCCTCTCAACCTTCACATTCGTTGCCTGCCAAGAATGCCTTAGGAGATGTGAAGGATCAAGCCGATCGAGGATAAGGCTAATCCTAAGCCTTGGTACACTGCAGATGAGAAGTTAAGTAAGATGTCCACCGAAGATTTTTTAGAGTTGATTTTTGAATATCCTCTTTCTAAAGGCTAGTATGCTCGTCTTCCTGGTTTGCAAGAACCAGCTAATTATGGAACCAAATTTAAAATTGGGATCTACGAAAAGTAGGTGAAGTCTGGGTATAGGCTTCCTCTTCACCATTTTGCTCTTCATTTCTTCAAGCATTATCACATGGCTCTCGGGCAGCTTGTTCCAAATGGCTGGAGGAAGCTTGTTGGCCTTATATATTTGGTTCAGACTTCAAGCTACAAACCAGACCCAACAGATTTTATGAGAGTGTTCTTCAAAATCTGTTTTGTCACGCTAACTGCTTGGGATGGTATTACATTCATAGTAAGCAACGACTTCTGAAAGGTGGACCGAAGTCGAATAAAGGTTGGCACTCCAGATACTTTCTTGTGGGCCGTCTGGACAAAGGGCAGCTTCCATTTGATAAAGACTGAAATCCTTACTATAAGGATTTTGAGAACCCAGGCAAGCCCACTCCTAACAACCTTACCAAGCATATCCTTAGCCACATCAAACTTCAAGGAGGGCTTTTAATTGATGAACTTTTATCAGAGCAACCGTTAGAGTGGGTGAGGATTATTCCACGCAAGCCTGTTCCGGCAAAAGCTTTGATTCATCCTCCTCCTGCTATTTCTACTGAGAGCGTTCCTCTAGGTGTGCTTTATGTAGGGTTTTTAGTTTCAGTCTTCGTTTCAATGTCTATTTCTATATTGACACCTTTCTTTGTTGCAAAAATGGCAAGTGGAAGTGGAAAATCACCTCAAGGAGGCTTTATTGGTGTTCTGTAGAAAGCTAAGAGGAAGAGGAAAGAGAAGCAACCGAGTGTCGAATTATCCCCTGCTCCAAAGAAGACAAGAGTTACTCTTCCTGACCGTTCCACTTATTGTAGAAAGAGTGCCTATAGACGAGGATCCCATCGTCTGTCCCCGATGGACTCTCAGGAATAATGACATCGGGATGCCGGACAGTTAGATATCAGAGTAGCATCTGGTTCACGGAGTTCTTCCTCGAGACAAGGAGGTTTTCCAAAACCAGACCCACGAGACCTTTGCCTATTCTTTTGCTCAGGCTATGTGTACTGTAATGCCCTTTCTTCTAACTAATCACATGTTTCTTCCTTTCTACCTTCATTCATCTTATCGTTCTAATTTTTATTTTAGATGTATGCTAGTGGGTCTGCAATGCTTTCTCGCTTTGAGATGGCGAGGCAAGTGGCAGTGGAGGAGGCTCAGCAGAAGAGGGAAGCCATTAAGGAGGCAGAAGAAGCCACTCGTCGTGCTGAAGAGCTGAGTAAGCAAGAGGCAGACTATCTTGCTCAGATTGTTTCTTTGGAGAAGAAGTTGGAACAAGCAAAGAGGAAGGTGGCAGAAGAGGCGGCGAAGGCTCGAGACCAAGGCATCCGTGACTTCTTTGATGGAAATGGGGGGGAAGAATGGCTGAAGAAGCGAACGGATGACGGCTTAGAGATCTATGAGATGTGCCTCACGAAGGCGAAGGAGATGTTTGCTGAGCGCTTCGCAGACATCCCTTTGGATGACTTCGTTATGCTTGCAGTCGTGTCTTCATTAGGGGAGACTGTCGTGCCCTCAGAGGGAGGTAATGCCGCAGCTTCCCATCCTCCTGAGGAAGGTCCTTCTAGCCATGCCCCCGAGCCTTAGACTTTAGTCTTAGCATCTAGGCTCTTTTGTTTTTAGACCGAGTTATTTTGATGCCCCCTTCAAGGGCTTTTGTAAAACTCTATCTTTTTATTTCATGCTACTTTGATTTACTATGTGTTTCTTGTGGTTTATGTTTACCATTCACACGATATCAACTCTGACTCAAACCCTGTATTTGTCGCGTAAAGAGTTGGCAAAGAAGTCGAGCACCCTCGCTCAACCTAAACTTCGAAGAAACAAAAGCTTTAGTGGAGTAACGATGCCCCCATTAACTTTTGTTTCTTCATGGACTTAGATCTGCAGCTAATCCGTTTGGCATACTCTTGTATTTTTATAAAAACCAAGAGTTATACACTCTACTCGGGCAGAGTGTTCGGCCATCATTCTGTTCAGACAAAATGTTTTATTTAAATTTAGCACTCTGTTTGGGCAGAGTGTTTGGCCATCATTCTGCTCGGGCAGATTGTTTTGGCTAAGCATAGCACTCTGCTCGGGAAGAGCGTTCGGCCATCATTCTGCTCGGGCAGAATGTTTTGGCGAGGTTTATCCAAGGTTTATCCAACCTTAAAACAATGCTTAGAAAATAACTTTATTGCTCGAGCAAAAGATAAAGTTTACACTGGATTGCTTAACAACTCATTTATTCAAAAAAAATCTTCTAAAGACAATTTCTAAGAGATTGGGATCTTGATAAGGTCTGGGCCCTTTATCCCTCTAAAAAAGAAGTGTTTTGCCTCGAGGCAAGACGCTACTGGTAGAATCTGCGCAAGTTCTCAGCATTTCAAGTACAAGGGATGGGTTCTCCTGAATGTGTGCCCAGTGTGTAGGCACCCTGTTTGAGCACCTTTATAACACAGTAGGGTCCTTCCCAATTTGGAGATAACTTTCCCGTCGTTGCCTTTGGATCGAAAACTTCTAACTTCCGCAAAACCAAATCTCCTTCTTTAAATTGCTTGGATCGAACTCTCTGATTCTAATAACGTGCGACTCGTCATTTTATAACAATGGATCTCTCATGGGCTTGAGTTCGAGCTTCTTCTACCAAATCAAGATTTGCTTGGAGTCCAACTTCGTTGAAGTGCAACACCCGTATTGTTGGAACTCCTATCTCGACTGGCAACATTGCTTCTATTCCATAGCAAAGTAAGAAAGGTGTTTCTCCTGTGACCGAATGTGGAGTTGTTCGGTACGCCCACAACACTTTGGGGAGTTCATCAACCCATGCGCCTTTAGCTTTATCCAGCTTCTTCTTCAATCCTTGTAAGATGTTACTGTCACGACCCGAACCCACAGGCAGGCCCGCGAGCTAGGCACGTGACCGGCCGCAGACCCAATGGACTCCAACCAAGGGCTCTGCCAGGCCTTATTTAAACCTGTCAACAAATTCTAATATCATGCATTAACTAATACCATAATATGACTTCTAAAAAGGTCCTTATAGATCTCTCCAAAATTATCTCAATTAAATTCCTCCATAATGACTAATATAATTTATTTAAAGGAAATCTCCTGGAGTTACACTACAAACAATTCTAGAATAAACCAGTAATATCATAATTTCTCATCGAACTTAATTCAGCCTCCTAACGAGCATCTCCCGCGACTTCATTCTCATTTTCCTCGCAATACTCATGTTCATCTAGTTGATCGCCTGAAAACATTTATAAAACGGGGTGAGCTTGGGGCTCAGTAAGTACACATACCATATCCCTAAAATAGGTTTTGGGGTTCATAAAAACATGCCAAGGTTTTCTTCAAATTTAAACTGATAAATATTTTCACAAGAGATATTATACATATACCTACTTTATGAAAGCAATTCATCCAAGATTCACAGTAACGATGCATGACATCAAGAAGGCTCATAACAACTATCACAGTTCATCATAACATAGGTATGTTGCGGTCAGCGTACATTCCCCCCTGACTAGGGCCCACAATCCCTACTCCACCCGGGATAAATATAATTCGGTCCGGGTATGCGCCCCCGACTAGGGCCCACAATCCCTCCTTCGTCCGGGATACATATTGTTGTGGACGCAAGAGCGCACCACGAGTAACAGTACTGTGCGTAAACGTATCGTCTCGTTGATCAGGACCCAACAATCCAACTTTCCCCCGTGGATATGGGGCGCAACAACCAAGCCAGGGTACCGTCTCATTCAACGTATATAAGCCAACTTTAAAATACTATTCATAGAAAACATTCCATGGCATTTTGATGTATTTTCTCATCAAACAATTTACACAAAAACAGTAGCGTGCAAAAGGCTTTAAACTTTTAATTGAACAATTCATTTGTACATATACGTAGACGAAAAATAGGGTATATAGAGAAATATGGCAGGAGTACTTACCTTGCTCAGTAATTGGTTCTTGAGCTTGATCAACAGTCGATCCTATCTCTTGACTACCGAAACCTAAATGACAAACCACAAGGACGTCTTTGATTACCGCTCGAACACGCCTAAGTATTAAGTTTCTCTTAAGTGAGTAAAGTGTACCAAACCGCCCCTCGTACTTTGTAAAATTTCATATTCGCCCCCGATGCTTAACGTACCATTATCCACTTGGATATAACCTAAAAGAATACATTTAAACCACTCAAGCATCATAGTAATTTTAGATCACTATAAAATTCTAGGTTTAGAAAATCTTGTTTACTATGTTAAATCATTCAAAAGCCTATTTTGAAAATAAAATTGTTTGAGACACTTCCCATTCCCCTTTGCACCGCTTTCACACACACATACACGTAGAGGCGGCAGAGCTCCCATAACCTATACATATCCCACTTCTTTGACCAACCCACAATGCCACCACATAACATATATAATGAAATACCCAACACAAGCCCACGTAGACACACACACACACACACACACTACTCAGCCACCACAGCCCTCACCGTTGCCCCTACACTCACATTCTTACTACATAAAAACACACCCACAGGCTACCTATGTGATTGCCTCTCTCTTCTTTCCCCCCACACATCCACATCCTCATGCACACACACTGTATACTACATTGTACACTCATTATTCCCAGCAGTTTTACCCTTTTCCCCTTTCACATGCAATCCACTTTACACCCAAACACATGCACAATATCACAGCAATTACCTCTCCCTCTGTTGTTGTTCCTTTTTTTTTCCACCTCTACACCTACAAGAATAACATCACAACCCCTCATGCATCACTGCCATACGACAGTCCACAATTTCAGTAGTCCTCCCCTCTTCCAAGACCCATTTCATAATCACACACTCAACTCCAACAACACTTTGCACAGCCACACCCACTGCCTCACGGCAGTGGGTTTCTTCTAGCAAGACACACGCAGGTTCACGCAAACCATTTAACAGCAGCCCTTTCTTCCTCTCTCAAGCACCACAACACACTTATATACATATATTATACACCTTCACTCACAAGACACATAAGACAACTCACTACACATTACACTACACCCACATGCGTCAACCCGTACACCGCCGCGCGCCATCGGACCATGGCTGGTCCATTTCAGCCACACTCTATTTTAATAGGGCAGCCATCATGGCTACCCTCAACCCCCTCACAATTAACCACACATAAGGTACACACACCTACCAGTACACAACCCACAGATACCCACTCACTCAAATACATACATGCTGCCTCACTACTGCCTCCATCTCTCTAACTGCTCCACACTACACCCTTTTTCATCTTCCACTCACACGGGTTCACAAAATGACACCATTCACTCAGGTTTTGCACTTACCAACACTTACACAATTGCATGCATACACTAACATGACACAACACGTCACACATTTACCTTCCATGCCCACTGCCGTGCAGCAGTGGGTCTTGTTCTACTTCATTTTTTTTTTCTTTCCTTGCATCTATTTTACTTTGAACTCACCAACACAATACCCAGGTCCCCTAAAAAACACCCTTGTTACAGGTTGCACTACGGCAGCCCATGGCTGTCCAGCTTTTCTCATTTCCATTAACTCACCATACATACACTTATATAGCTACACACACAGACCCGTTTCACACACAAACACCCACATAGGCACAAAGTCACAGCCTTGAACCCTTTATTGTTCCCAGTATCACCGCTTCTTCCCACGTCCCTAAACACACACGACTATGCTTATAGAGTCACAGCCACAATGGCTGTGACCTGCTTAGATTAAAATCCCTTCGTAGCCCCCCCTAATCCCATAAACCAGTGAGTAACATGAGGGAGAGAAGGGTTAGGATCTTACGTGAAATCTCGTCAAAATAATTCGGTTTTCTTCCTTCGATCCCTTCTCGTTTCTCTATCGGTAACTCTCTCTCGGCTGCATAACTTTAGGTGTTAAATGATAGGGATGGCTGCCTTCTTCTCAAAGCTCTCTCTCTTTTTCAACTCGTGGTTTGGAGATGATACAGATGGGGAATGGCTGCTCCCTTTTGCAAGCCTTTATATAAAAACCCTAATAGGAAAAGATCACAAAAGACCCCTAAAACTTTCGTTAGTCATTTTAAATTTAACCCACTCTTTTTCTATTATTATAAACATGTCCAAAATAAATTATTTGTTACAGTTTATGTGCTAGAAAATTTTAATGGGTTTGATACGCTATCCAGCTTCCTTATTCGTCACCAAAGGTTGCTAAAAAATATTGACACTAAGTAAACAATATCGTCGCCTAAAGTTTCCTATTTAAATTCGAAAAATATCAGGGTGTTACAGTTACGGTTCATGTTTTCTGTCTGACCATTGGATTGTGGATCAGCCACAGAAGTGAACCTCAAATCGATAGAAAGATTTGTATAAAAGGTTCGGAAATTATTGTTGTCAAACTATTTTTTGTTATCAATGACCAAGGCTCTTGGTACTCCAAAGCGGCAGACGACATTTTTCCAGAAAAAATCTTCACATTTGGCTGAAGTAATGGTGGCCAAAGATTCTGCTTCAGTCCATTTGGTGAAGTAGTCTATTGCCACAATCACGAATAACCGTTGTCCTGAGGCCAGGGGAAAAGGGCCTAGTAGATCCATCCCCCATATTGCAAAAGGAATTAGAGAGACAACCAAAGTCAAATGAGTGACAAGTGTATGTGTTACTGGGACAAACTTTTGACATTTGTCGCACCTTCGTGTGAATTTGATGGCGCCTTTCTGCATCGTAGGCCAATAATATCCTTGCCGTAAGATTTTCTGAGCTAATGTCCTTCCTCCAAGATGTTGACCACATATCCCGTCATGTACCTCCTGTAATGTGTATAAGGATTCTGATGGGCGTAGGCACCTGAGGTAAGGAAGGCTAAAGGATTTCTTGTATAGAATCCCTTCAACTAATGCATATCTAGCAGCTTTGAGACGAAGGTTCCTCGCCTCATGTCTTTCACTTGGTAGTTCGCCTGTGGACAAGTATTTGATGATCATGTCCATCCAACAAGGTTCTTGAACTACCATTCCAACATTAGTTTAGGAACTGATACTACGTTCTTTTGGAATTCAAGAAAGACCAAGCGCCGAACATCTGTGACTTCGGCTAAAGCCAACCTCGACAATGTGTCAGCTTACGTATTCTGATCTCGGGGGATTTGCTGAATGGTGAAATTTTTGAACTTCGTCGCCAAAGTCTTGACTAAATGGAGATATTGAGTCATTCTTTCATCTCTGGCCTCATAGTCTCCTAAAATGTGGTTGACCACCAGTAAAGAATCACTATGTACTAACAATGAATCTACATTCAGGGCGTGTGCCAGCCTTATTCCCACGAGAAGGGCCTCATATTTCACTTCATTGTTTGAAACCTGGAATCCAAAACGGAGGGCACACTCAACCATGAAACCTTCTGGGCTGATAAGAATGATCTCGGCTCCACTGCTACCAACAGCTGAAGAACCGTCTACATAAAGATTTTAAGGATCTGGAACCTCAAAAATCACCAACCGAGGGGGGTCTTCAAGTAATGTACACTCGACAATGAAATCTGCTAAGGCTTGAGCCTTAATTACAGTGCGAGGGATATCGAATTCCCCCAACTCAACGGACCAATTCACCAATCTTCCTGATGCCTCGGGGCTCAGTAAAACCTTTTTAAGGGGTTGGTCCATCAGAACGACAATGGTGTGAGACTGGAAATACGGTCATAGACCCCAAGCTGATATGATAAGGGCTAGTGTAATCTTGTCGATCCTTGGATATCTTGTCTCCACATCTTGTAAGACTTTGCTGACGTAATAGATGGGTTTTTGGACTCCATCCTCCTCTCTAACTAAAACAGTGCTGACTGCGACTTCTGTTACCGAGAGGTATAGAAATAAGTCTTCTCTGGGAAGTGGTTTTGAAATTAAGGGCGGAGAACTCAAGTATGTTTTGAGTTCTTCGAAGGATTTCAGACAATCGTCCGTCCAAATGAAATTTTTTCTGTTATGATGGCTTTGAAGAATGGCAAGCATCGTTCAACTGATCGAGCCATGAACCTTCCCAAGGCTGTAACCCTTCCTGTTAACTCTTGCACTTATTTGATGGTTTTTGGGGAAGTTATGGTTTGAATGGCTTTGATATTTTCTAGGTTTGCCTCAATTCCTCGTTGGAAAACCATAAACCCCAAAAATTTCCCTAATGAAACTCTGAAAGTGCATTTGAGTGGGTTCAGCTTCATTTTATACTTTCGAAGGATGTCGAAACTTTCTTTCAAGTCTTTGACGTGGAATTCAGATTATGTACTCTTGACGAGCATATCGTCGATGTAGATGTCCATATTCTTTTCCATCAAGTCTCGAAAGATCATGTTCACCAGGCGTTGGTAAGTTGCCCCGGCGTTCTTGAGTCCAAGGGACATTACTTTATAGCAGTATAACCCTCTCACCGTGATGACAAAGTTTTGGAGACATCATCTTCATGCATCATGATCTGGTTATAACCAGAATATGCATCCATAAAACAGAGCAGTTCGTGACCCGAAGTAGCATCAATAAGAAGGTCGATCCTCAGAAATGGGTAGTTATCCTTCAGGCATTCTTTGTTAAGATCTGTGTAATCAATACAAATTCACCATCTGTCGCCTAGTTTAAGAACCATGACAACATTGGCGATCTAATCTGGGTAATAGATCTGTTCAATAAAATTGGCAGTTGGGAGTTTATCTACTTCTTCTTCAATCTTTTCCTGTCTTTCTGGAGCAAAAGTCCTCTTCTTCTGCATGACAGGTTTTTTGGATGGATCGACATTTAACCTGTGGGTGATGACCTCGGGATCAATTCCAGACATGTCTACGGCTGTCCATGCAAAAAGATCTGCATAGGTTCTCAATAGGTTCACCAGCTTGAGCTTGGTGTCTTCCTTAAGATTTGAACCTATCCAAAATGTCTTGTTTTCTTCTATGGGATCTACTTCAATGCTTACAAGATCTTCAACTGGTTCTCCCCTTTGCATCTTTGTATCTTCTCAGAGGTCTTTGATAATGAGTGCTTCCCTGTTCTTCAATTGGCATGCAGTCATGTAGCACTGACAAGCTGTATTCTGGTCTTCTTTCACCTCTCTAATCCCATGTTCTGTGGGGAACTTCATCTTAAGGTGGTAAGTCAACACCACAGCCTGTAACTGATTGAGTGCCGGTCATCCCAATATGGCATTGTATGCGGAGGGGACCTTACCACCACAAAATCCAGCATGAAGTTGGCTTGTGTCGGAGGTGTACCGATCGCAATTGGGAGTGTAATAATACCTTCGACTGCAACTGGATGGTTGGAGAATCCATACAACGATGTATCTATCTTTCAAAGACGGTCTATCAGAATGTTCATCTTCTTGAACGCATCGTAAAATAAAACTTCTGCAGAACTCCCGATATCAACCAAAATTCGTTTTAGATCAAAGTTTCCAGCCTTGATCGTGATGACTAATGGATCATCATGAGGAGGCTTTACATATTTTGAATCTTCATCGTAAAAGGTGATCATAGCTACGGGTACAATCTTCTGTTTCTTATTTGGGGGTTGGCTCGTTATGCACACTTCCCTAGCGTATGCTTTTTGAGCTTGTCCTGATGAACCTCCTGCGGCTAATCCCCCAGATATGGCGTTGATCGTACCCGCATTCTGTTCTTGATCTTCTCTTTTCCATGGCCAAAGGCTTCTGTTGTCATCCTTCTTTGTGAGCTACAAACTTTCTCAACTAGCCACGCTTGATAAGGGCTTCCATTGCTCGCTTAAGTGACCCGCAATTGTCAGTTGTATGGCCATGATCGTTGTAAAAGTGACACCATAAATCTTTGTTCCTCTTATTCAGCTGAGATCTCATCTTATATGGCCACTGGAGAGCTTTATTGCCTTTGATCTGGTGAAGTATTTGTAAGGTTTGGCATTGAAGGGTGTCAAATTTTCCAAGGCAAACGGGTCTTTGGGATGCTGTTCGTCTCGTTAGAACGTTTTGTTGGCTTTTTCCCTTGGGAAGATAATTCCCGAGATCGTTTCTTTTGTTCTTCCCTTCCTTCTCCACGTCGTCCTCTGTGTGTCTCCAGGTATTCTTCAACTTGGATATATTTATTAGCCTTCTCAAGAAGGGCTTTCATATTACCTGGAGGACTTTTGTTAACAGAGAATGCAAACTTTGATGTTGGTCGAAGGCCTCGAAGGAAGGCAGTATACTTCACGGATTCGTCTAAGTCATCGATTTCCAAAGTGGCTGCGTTGAATCGTCTGAGAAAGCATGCCAAAGACTCATTTTTCTCTTGCACAATGTTAAGCAGACTCGCCGAGTTTTTCCTTCGGGAGCGACTACTTACAAAGTGCTTCTGAAAGAGATCCGATAATTGGGCAAAGGAATAGATCTCGGCTGTAGAGATTTGAACCATGCATGTGCAGCCTTCCTCAGGGTGGTAAGAAAGGCTCTGCACATGACAGCATCTGATACCTAGAGAAATAGCATGTTTGTTTCAAACTGGTAAACATGTTCTCCTAGATCTCCAGTTCCGTCATAGAGGTCATATTGAAACATTCAAAAATTGGGAGGTAGTTTTGCCTTCTCGATGGCCCCGGATAATGCATATCCAGATTCTTCCCTCATGGGAGATCGTTCTAGAGAATGATATCTTGGGACAATCTTCCAGGAGTCCCATTCTCCAAAATGAAACTCAAGCGTCCTCCTTCCATGAATAGGTCTTCAAAGGGTCTCAACTTTGGTGACCTGTTTGGGAGAGCAGTTGGTACTGCCTTCGACTGATGGATCACGACAGTAGCATGATCCACTCCTGGTCATGTGCTCTCCGCTCTTCTCTTTGGGATCAAAAGTTGGATCGACTGCTGACCTGTATTTGCGACTGTAGCTTGATCTGGAGGTGAGACGGAGATGAAGGTCGCTGGGGTCAAGATGATAATTGTGAGTGGACGACGGACCCACTGCCATGTCGAGCTTTCATTGAAGAGTGTTCACGACATCTTTCAATTCGTGGATTTCTTTTGTAAGGTCAGCATGGGGTGTTTTGAACAGTCGACAGTTCAAATGATGATAGAGGTCACCATTTTTCAGAGTAGATGTTTGAGATTGGTTTCTCTGAGATCTGGTTTCTGATTCAGGAGTGATATGTCACATTAATATGGACATCTTCTGCGGAACCGATACGACGACGTGAAGGTGTTAGACGTTGGTCGCGAGAACGACTGAGTCGTTGAGAGCTATGACAGTTTTGAGAATGACTTCGTGAAGAGTCACTAGATGAAGAATGATTGGACATGTTCCTTCTCGTGGTCCCACGGACGGCGCCAATCTGTTGCAGCTAAAAACTAGATCGGGAACCACTCCATAAAGTAGGCATGCAAAAGAGACACGAAGTGACCGACAGGTGGGGTTTCGGCTGGGGAACGCTCTGATGCTTAAGTCAGAGATGACTAACAATATAGAACTCTGAAGAAGCAGTAAAACACAATGTGTAATTGTGTGTGAAGTTGAAGTTGTCCATACCTGAGGGGTTAGACCTCTTTATATAGTAGTAGGAAGGAGAACCCTAGTAGAATTAGGTCTTGCATAACTCCAATCAGGATCGAATCAGGATCCTAGAGGATCACATCTCAACCTTAGCTAATGGAGTTAGAGTCCTTTTAGGATTCTGCCTGGTGACTGATATGGCAAGTGCCTATTCAACAATAAGTTAGTTTGGATTACGTGTCATAACTGTCACGTGTCGTTTGTAGATTGGAGGCGTATTTTTAGCTATATCATTAGTGATATTTATTTGATACTCTAAGAAGGCAATGTTAAAATTGTTTGCTTAAAGTATCAACAAAAATGTTATTAAGTATGTCTAGCAACCATTAGCAGTTAAAAACTATTCTTTTCCCCTATGATCTCCCTAACGCATCAAAGAAGTTTACCCTTACATTCAACGAGATACATCTAAAACTTTCTTGGACCCAAATTTAGGAACAATGGAAAATTATATCTGACAAGCTCCTTTATAAAATAAAAAAAAGGGGGATTGACGTCTGCATTCCATTTTTTGATACACAAACTCCACTTCATTGGTAGGCGGAGCTGGAAACTTGTTATGAGGTGGGCGCGAAAGCTTAAAGGTGTCTTCACATGTTTTATACAAGAACAGATAAGATGTAACTTATAAGGTGGTTATGATTAAAATCGCACTCTAATTTTGTATTCGGCAGTAAAGTTAATTAAGTATAAAAAAAAGAATATAAATGTTTAAATGTAAATCCGGCAATAGAAGTAAAAGAAAAGAACATGGAGTGTCAGAATTTCTTTATGGTATTTCGTAGAAGTCAATTTGTATTTTGGATAAAGAGCAATAGCTTCAAAAGGTTCTCAAAGACTATAAATTCTATAAGGGACATTAAAATAACAAAACTAGAAATATACGGGTCATGGTATCAAAAACGACTTCTTGCCGAGGGGCAAGGCTGCGTACGAACCGACTGTGCCCTCCCTTCCCCCGTCACCAACTTTTATCACTATCATATACGAGAACCAATGGCGGAGCCACAGTTGTACGAGGGGGGGCTAATGTACCCCCTCAGATTTTGAAAAATATATATATATATATATATAGTTATTTCAGATTTTTTTCACTCACTCTCTCTCTCCTCTCGGTTTCCACTTTCACGACACGACCTCACTCTCTCAGTTCTCACCCAACCTACCATCTCACGGCCATTGTCGCCTGCCTTGCCTCACTCTGGCAAATCACAGACAGTCGACGGTGGCCAGTTGGCCACGACACAAGTTCACGACCGAGCCACAATATGTGTCTGGATCTGGAGATCTAGATCTACGGCCGATGGCGACGATTCCAACGAAGTGACAACCCACAATCACTGACAACCTCAAGTCACCTCAACCACTGTAACACCCCGAAATTTCCGGAGCATTATCCGGTCAATCCATTAAATCCTCAATTGCCCAATTAATTTAGTACTACTAATGATAACCCAACAACATTCAAATCAGAGCACTACAGTCCATCAACTAACTTAACAAACCGTCTCAAAACAATGATAAAGTACTTAAATTATCAAATTACATAATGGTTCTCTAACAAGACTCAAATAACAATATTGTAAAAACATAATCTACTCTAAGATTTAAGCTTGTCCGTCCCGAAATCTTACTGATGGTTATTTCCTGTAGAAAGGAACAGAAAAGGGAGTGAGCTTTTGAGAGCTCAGTAAGGTCGCTCAAAACTCAAATAAGAGTACAAACGATTTTTTGGGAAAATTTAATATCAATGATGAAATGGAGAAAATATTCTCAAATTCAAAATTCAATAAGTACACTTTCAATTTCACTGAAGCAATGCGGATAATATTGAACATGAGTATGACGCAAAGCCACAAAGGCAGTGCAGGGTAACACTTAGCAAAGCCACACAGGCAGTGCTCACTAACAATAAGGTTGATATGCATATGAACACTAGCTAGACCCTTAGGGTACTAGCATCTCCTGACAATAACAGACCATCCTTATATCACCCCCGATACAGACCATCCTTATAACTCCTCAATACACTAACTCATGTCAATATTCAGAGTGCAATAACCGATAAATCAATGATAAATTCGATGCATAATGAGAAATAAATACACAGCATCGAAAAGGAATTTCAATAAACATATAAGGCTCAAAGCGGGGTATTAATGGCAATCGATGCAATATCATCACAATATAAGTGAGTCCAATGAAAACGTTAATGACAAACCAGAAAGAATATTATGATATCAATAGATGAATAGGGTTTCGGAAGAAATCCCTTACCTCGATCCAAGCGCTGAAGCTAAAACGTTTTCGAACAAATCCTCGAAGTTAACCTAGGTTGGCAAAGTCATTTATCAGAACACTTATTCATGCCACTAAATTAAAATCTTAATATAATTATCCATAGCGTACCCATTTCTCTACCCGGATACGATGAAACTCGGAGCGGTTTCTCACACGGCCAACCTACCCCGAAGTTCGTCACACGTCCCGAGACTCAGAAATATCCCAAAAATGTTCTAATCGTTCTTTTAACATTATTTATAGCTTAATATAGCATATGGGATAAAAATATAATTTTTGAATATTTTTGAATAAAAAATAAATTCCTTAAATACACTAAAACCAATAAATTGCCAAAATTTTCTAGCTGGAAATAAAGGCTCATAATTTTTGTAATAGCTTTAGAAGACTTATAAAAATTTCTGAAACTGAAATTAGAAATTAAAAAGTGTTAAAATATTTTTAAAAGCTTCATTTTTGTTAAATTCAATGCGATAGAGAAAATGATAGCAAATAAACTCTAAAAATCACCAAATTTACACTGAGTCTTCATTACACTATAAAAGTGTTACTGTAATTTTTCCTAGAACATTTTTAGGGTTTAAGGGCTTCAAAATAATTTTACCATTCTAAGCTTACAGAAAATATTAAAAATACATATGATCTCAGAAAATTATGAAAGTTTACCAGTAATTCTAGCATAGTCTCAGGTACTATAATATAAATTGTTACATTCTAATATTCACTATACGCTATGCAAAGTTCGTGCTAAGCCTAACGTTAAACTACACACACACACACAGCACAGCACAGCACTCTCGCAGCACTTCTCCACTCCCACTGTTTTCTTTTAGTTCAACTCACGGCTGGTTTCAGCCCCTCAACATGGTTTCCATTTCATTTCTCAAGCCCCATGCATTACCTTTTCTCATGGCTGAAACCCAGCCTCTCTTCCCTCTCTTGAAACTCCAATATTCACCTACTTACACACTACACCACAAGCATTAAACTTACACAAAACTCACACAGCTACTGCCTCACGGCAGTAGCTTCTCTTCTTTGTTCCAACCACACTGCACTCACGGATACCCACACATATATATACCCATATATGCAGTTCATCACACTCCACTACACTGCACCTACCTATATATACATCCACAACACACATTACACTCACACAGGAGCACATAACTCACACAACCACACTGCTGCCTTCTCGGCAGCCTCACCACACACACATAAACACACAACGCACGCACACATATACACATAAACACACCTAGTTACGCACTTTCACGGCGCGCCCAAAACATACACAAACACAACGCACACACAGCTCCCTTCGGCAGCCTCACCACATAAGTATTTACCATAAATCATGGCAGCCCATGGCTGCCGCAGTCACCACACTCGCACACCTTCGCACACAGCTGTACAACAGCCCGCACAAACACCCAACCTGCCAAGACACATACCGTTCACGGTAGCTCACCAAAACCCACATGCACGCTGCCCAGCGGCAGTCCCTCTCTCTCACACTCCTATACCGCAGCCCATATGCTGCCCCACGATAGTTTTCTCCTTTCTTGTCCCTTGAACGCGCACACACAGATCCCTAGTCACAGCACCATGGCTGTGACCACCCTTATTTCACTCACGGCAGCCATCCTTTCTGGCAACAACACCATCTCACAGCCACTCAAGCAGCACAATATACCCATCAGTCATATATATAAATATATAGCAAGTAAATCAAGGAAAGCCTTACCGGAATGTCTCGCCGGAAAATCCCTCCGATCTCGTCCCTTCTTCTCTCGTTGAATCTCTCTTTCTCTCTGTGTCACGTACTAGATGAGAGTAGTGCGGCTGCCCTCGTATAATAATACATATATATAATAACCCTAGATTGGAAAGTAACCAAAAGTCCCCCTATATTTTCAATTAGTCACTCAACTATTAACGAAACCTTTTATTTTTGTGAAATGGTCCAAGATAAACATTCACGCTAATTATATACTACAAAGATTGATTAATGGGTTGTTACGCTATCTCGTTTCACAAATCGTCACTAATAATATTACAATGCTGAGATATTTATTTATCAGTAGAATACACGTTAATGCTAAGCATAGAATATCGTCGCTAAAAATTTCTGTATATAAAAAAAAGAAATGCTACTATAAGAACTTCATCGCTAACAACTCTTAAAATACCATTTACACTAATTGTCACTAGAAGTCGTTACTTAGTACTTCAATGCTAAAAGTATTTTTAACTATCACTAAAAAAAGAAATATTTCAAATGCTAAAATTTAAATTTTGTCGCTATTTATACCTATTTAATTTATTAAGAGTATTTTAATGTTTTGGGGTATTACATTGCGTCACAACGAAGGATCTCTGGTCTTCTTCAGTCTTCACTCCTCCACTAGAAGCCAAGAACCCACTGCCAGCGACAAAGGTATATCTGAGAAACTGTTGACTTCAGTTTTGGGATATTTTTAACAAAAAGAATTCAGTTTTCGGTGATAAGTCGAAGATATGTTGTGTACATTGCAAATCGACATGCTTAAACTTGTTGGTTCATTGAAATGCTTTTTTTTTGTTTACTTAATGTACTCTGTTTCAATGTTTTGCTTAAAGCTGTGAGCTGGGTTTTGCTAATTTGGATGATTTGTGGATGTATTCTTGTGTAATTCCTTGTGTTCATGTCCAATTATGTAGTAATGGTCTTCTGTTCAACTTGTCGACTTTTGGAGTCGTGAATTAGTCGTGTGGACAATCTAACAGATGGAAATAATGTCACTCGATATTTGTGAGTAATACTAGGTTCAATGTTACAAGGAGTTTTCAACAGTCAATTAAATAACCAACTTCTGATTTATGGTAATGTCAAGCCATTTCCTTCACTATTTTTATGGAGGAGATTAACATATTTCACTGAAAAGTGTTGTTTCCCCCGAATCTTGATGATGATTGTGTTCTTAATAAAACAAGACATGTTTACTTTTCTGCCGTAGGTTGAGTGTAGAAAAGGATTCAAAGCTGATCATTATGGGCATTTTTGGGTTTATAAGTTGGAAGTTGTGCAACTCTTTCTTTTTAGACATGTCTGTCTACACATGATCTCTGGTGTTTATCTGGAATGTTGCTTTTGCCAAATAAAAAAGCATTGCAGCCTTGCAGCAGGTAACCAAATGCCTGAAGATGCTGAAAGCATTAGCTATTTAGCTGTGATTATGCTATATAGAAACTAACAGCAAGTAAAGAACTACAACAACCATGTAGAAACTAACAGCAAGCAATAATTGAATTAGCACGTTTGATATATCAAGCGCTACCAATCTTTGGCCTCTCATCGAGTAGTTATTTAGTATTTTCGTTTGTAAATTCTGAAATATCTATTTTGTATTCTCTTCTTTTGTACTGTAAAGAGTCTTTAGTAGTTTTTATGAACCTTAATAAGACTTTTTGAATGTTTTTTTGTATTTTTTGTTTATTATTGAAAAATATACTCTTTTTTGTGTTATTTTACTTATAATTTTTTTTATTGATTTCGATATATTTTTAGCATTCCCTGGAGTGAAATACTGACTCTGCCGCTAATGAGAACAGTATCACCAACTTATTAAGAAGGCGTTAAAGACCTTTAATACAGTAATAAAAGAGAAGTGTAGGCGTTAAAAATATATAACGCAATTATTCGTTTCAACTATTCGCAGTTGGTACGGGAAGAAGAAAACATTTTCTTTGTGGTGCTTTGCGGTGGGGAGCCAACATGAACACAAGATTCCGCAAAGTGTGCAATCAATTGAAACATCGGATACCTTTGTTGTTGTCGGGCACCAAAACAGTCCGTGAGCAGAGCCAAGTGCACGTGTAATGAGATGAGCTATTCATGGTATTCATCACCAAATTATCAATTTCTGCTGCTGCTACTTCATGGAGACAACTTCCATTTATGGTTGATAAATGCCCCATACCGCAAAGCATGTCCTCGGCACTTCTTTACGCCGTAACATGTTAGTAATTGCTATGGCTGATCTTCAATAAAACTATGTTATCTTCACCAATGAATGCTCTTCTAGCTCAAAACTTGAGGAAAATAATAAGGTTATATGAAGACTCATTTGTTAGGGAATCTGAATGAGACTCAAATTACACCTCGAACGGTGAATTTGGGGCTACGTTCGTCTAACTGATTAGACGGGCCAACAAATGAAGTCTTAACGACGTTTTATAATTTAAACTTGTTTCTTTATACCAGTTCCTTAAGGAGTTTGCACGTCGTTAGCTATGTCAGACAAAATCTCAACCATTTTGACGGACATTAATAGAACCTCTCCAAGACCTACTACGTTACTAATGCTCCCTCTCTCCGGACATTTCATATGTTCATGTCCCTGCCCCTACTTCGTGCAGTCGAGTGAGGAACTACCAAATATGATTTTCTATGCCAAGTGGTGATGGGGAAAAAAAAAAAAAACCCTCACTACTGAGCCAAAATACCTATTATCGATCAAGAGAAAGTATTTCCGTTATCTAAGTGTCTTTCCATGCTAGTTAAGATCGTCTATATAAATCTTGTTCTTTAAACAACCAAAAAAGAGTTTCTTGACTTGTGACAATTAACCAAGTCTACTCTCACCACTTTCTTCTGATCACAATTTCAGCCCAATAGTTGCTATGAAATAGTTATTGAATATGGTAACCACAATGGATGCAGGTTGGTTTTGTTGTCGGGATTAGAGCCCAGTGATTTGCCTGCAGGTACCTTGCAGCTTCTTCTGGCCGGCTCTTTGCATGTGATTAAGAACTTAAAACAAACATAGTAACACCGTACAACACTATCAACCAAGATCAATCAATAAACTACTGGCATGCATTGTATGTATATGCCAGCCTTGTTTCAGTCTCAGTCCAACCCACATCAATTTCCTCTCCGACATCCTTATCGCTCCCCAATCTTGTTCCCTACTAAAATATGCAGTAGAGACCTGATCTTCAAGCAGAAAACAAGTAAAAACTCGTGGTAGATGAGAAGCATCCATGCTTCTTCGTCTGCACTGTCTCACTGTCTCTTTCTCTTCATTCATTAGTTGTTTCCTTCAACTACGAACCCTCCTCTCAGTTTCTTACCCCCATTTCCACCTTCTATATATATATTTCTCCTTCACCCAAGCACTCTACTCTCCCAACCCAACAAACCCTTTAGGAGTTTAGCCTCTCTGTAGAGTTTTCTCTCTGTAAACCTCCCTCTCTTTCTATCTCTCTTCGTTACCAACTTCTTCATGGCGAACCGCACCTTGAAAGACTTCCTCACAGACAGTAGTGCAGATGTGTACTCACCAAAACCATCGAAGTTATTGAGAACCAGATCAAGAGCAGCTTCAACGACCATTCTTGCAATCCACAAGGCGTCTGAGATAGTTTTCAACGCGGTTAAGTACCTCCCTTTCGCCTTGGACAAGTCCCCATCAATTCTGCCTAGGAGCATTTCACGTAGACTGACCAGAAAGAATGACTGTGCTGGTGAGGGTGTAGGAGAGTTGACCACGGTGACGGTGAAGGACATTTTGCGGTGGAGATCGTCTCGGGACTTGGTGGAGGAGGACGTCTCGCCGTTGGATTTTTCCTCCTCGCCGCATCACTGCACTACCGCCACAACAATGTCCACCAGTACTGCAACCAGCAGTGGTAGCTCAAGCTGGTGCGAGAGCGATTTCTCGTCCGAAGATTTACCGCTTTGGTGCGGTGATTCTGATGAACAACCAGATGTGGGTAAAAAGTTTTTACCCGTGGATGGTTTCGGCATTGCTCCTCAGCCTCAGGTGAGAACATGCATTGTGATCTTTTCAGTTAAGGTTATTATTCATAGCACCTATTTTGGCAGTAAGTTCTGGGTTTTAGCGGTCTAAAATAAACAAGAAAATAAGATTCTGTCCTTCGTATCTTGTTGTTCTCTTGCATCTCGATCTTTCAACGGGTAAATAGAAGAGTTAAATTCGTAGAAATGGTCTCACCCATTTTCGACTCTGTAAGTAGAAGATCCAAATTCCTAGAAATCGTCTCGCCCATTTTCTAAGGGTGATCGATAGGAATTTCACAACAATGTCACTAATGACTCAACCCATATTCTAGTCAATTAATTTGTTCATAAAGGTACCTTAAGAGGATGATTGTTGGCTAGACGCACCCATATTATGCATAAGATACCACAAGTGAAGATTCCCATCTGACTGATTTTGGTTGCTATGAATAGGAAGAATTACCACTTGAGGAGAGAGAACAAAACAGCCCAGTCTCGGTCCTTGATTTTCCATTTGGAGATCGGTTCTCGCGTTTCAGTCATCTGGCTAAGGATGTTCATGCTTTCAGCATTACCGAACCAGAGCCAATAACAGTTAGGAGAGAAGAAGCAAATGTTAACGGAACGGAAGAAAGGGCAAAGCAGCTGGTAAATCATGCCAAAGCCACAACCTCATCCGCAGCTGAAAGCTGGGGAAAGACCAATGTGGAGCATTTACTGTTGGACTTCTTCAACCATGGACTGGCTACAACAAGCAGAAAGCAAAAGGATCACAAGGACTTGGACTGGGAGATGTTGAGAGTAGCAGAAGCATGGATTGTTGGGGAAGACAAAGATGGGGTGTTGGGATGGGAAATGGAAGGAAATAGGGAGGTGTGTGTTAGGGACATGGACAGGGAACTCAGGTGGAACAAGTTTGAGGAGGAGCAAGACGAGGTAGCCTTGAACGTGGAGGGTCAATTGTTGAGTTATTTGGTGGATGAGCTTTTGATTGATCTCTTTACTTTTTGAAAGTAATCAATCTGTACTAGGGCTACATGACTTGTAAATAGAGAAACAAATTGGGAAGGAAAATTTTGGTCAATCTATGTCGCATCAAAATTATAAGAAATGTCAGATGAGACGCATAAATAATAGGGATAATTGTATAAATTATCCCTATAGTTTGGACGAGTTACAAAAAAGACCCGTAACGTTACAAAAATTACAAATAGACACCTGAGATGTCATTTTTGTTGCAATCATTAAAAATATCATCCAAGTTGACGGAGCGTAATCTTCACTCTCTTAATAAGTGCGTTTAGTAGATTCTAATACATTAAAAAGATAAAAATACCCTCCCTTTATTTTTTCTCTCCCACTGAAGTTCCAATTTCTTCTCCAATCCAATCAATCCCTAACCCTAGCCGCTACCTCACCAACGAAAACCCTAAATGATATTTTGATTAGAGCATTCTGATATACCTAATACTAAATGAAGTATAACTTTTTTTTTTTCTGATCTTAGTATTTCTGAATAGTAGGAAAAGTGACATGACTATGGTTCCAAGCTACTCCTTCCATCTCCAAAAAAATTGATCGCATTTCTTTTTTGCGATGTCCCAAAGAAATTGATTAATTTTCAAATTAAGAAAGATTCTCTATGTGCTTCATCTTGTTTACCCTTTTACACTTTTTTTAATTATATTTCTCTCTCCACATTTAATCATCCATCAACCCCCATTCCTAGTTCTTTTGACGTAGGATGAGAAACTCATAAAATATGACTCATGTCCTAAATAAATGGGCAAGTCAAATGTAACTGAATATTTTGGGACGGAGGAAATATTAAATATTGCTATTAGATACTCACTTTCTGAAATTATTCCAAATGATGTCCGTGCTACATGATAAGACTACTGAGAAAACTGTTGAAATACAAAATATTAGCCAGAAAGTAACGTTAGCGAAGATTACTAGAAACCCGTCTTGACACTGTTGAATTGCGTAAATGCATTCCATATCATAGGGGTACTCATCATATATTTGAACAAAGTGCAATGGTGCAAAGCAATAAATCGAGAAACCTTTTTATGCATTGGAATAAAGGGGTGAAATTATAACCAACATTGCCATGCTTTTTAACAGAATCAAAAACGGCGGTATCGCTTTTTCTTTATTTTCTTTTTGTGGCAACAGATAAAAGCCCCACCAGATATAATAATCGTAAAGTAAACACAACATCGTTGATATGTCTGAAAATGACATTCCTATACACACATATACACATTGTGTGTTAATGCATTTTGGGCTCTTAAACCAGGTTCTGCATATATATATATATATATATATATATATATATATTCAAGCTGGTAGATGTCGGATCCTGCAAGAACTAGTCGGATAATGTAATGGGTGTAAAAATTGCCGAGGACAGGCCCACTACTTGGACGGACCTTCACTTTTGGACTTGAATGAACGTTGTCTAGATTGCCCAAGACAAGCCCAAATGAATAATACGCCTAAATGGACTGGTCATAAACCCAAGTCCAGAAGCAAGTTTTTCACTACTACTTTTGATCATTTTGGTCCCAGCGATGCACCACTGTAGCCGCACAGAAAGATAGTCATCTAGCAGCGAAAAAAAATTGAAAAAAGTCTAATGATTTCTTGTACTTTATTTCGGGTAGGATGTTACCTCTATAGTTACAAATTATACGTTAACCTTCCCTCTTATTAAGAAAATGGAGGGAATGTTACTGGCTGGGGCGATCGTAGTGTCTGTAGGTGTGTGTTTGAGTGTGTCCAGGGTGTGTGTGGTGGTGGGCGAAGGGGAGGGAGGGCGATCGTGGGGGTGTCTGTATGTGTGGTTGTAAGTCTAATGTGGATTAGGATTTTTTTGGAAGGTAACAACATTGATTGAGTTTAGATACCAAAACTACTTATGTATCATGAGCCCTCCTTTAAAGTGGCATCCGACAAGGGGACCCCATGTAGCCGTATCTCTTTATTCTATGCTTAGATGAATTATCACGGGATTTGACTCAAGCGGAGGATACGCGACTTATACGTCCAATTAAAGTGGAACGATCCGAAATAGTAATATCGCATCTTTTATTTGCTGATGACATATTGTTATTTGATAGAGCTTCAAAAAGAGAACTGTAGATACTTCATGGACATTTAAAACTTTGTCAGCTCTGTCGCGAGTCTTCACTTCAACGTAACAAAATCTAAAATCATTTTCTCTAAAAATATGAATCGGTACATCTGCCACTTCTTCAAACACACTGCCGCAATTCTCATCACAGATAAATTTAATGCGTACCGAGGGGTGCTGCTTACTCAAGGATGCATAGTGAAGGAGCAATTCTCTCATATTCTGGAAAAAAATAAAAAATAAACTTGCTACCTAAAAATTTAAGTCTTTTCTTTTTCGCAGGGAGGACTACTATGGTTAAAGCGGTCCTAAACTTCATTCATATTTATTCGATGCAAGTGTATATGCTCTTGCAGTCGGTGACAAACCATATTGACAGATTAAGCAAAAATTTCCTTTGGGGCCACTCTGAAACTGATCATAAATGGCACGACATCCATTGGAACACTATCACTCAACAAAAAAAAAAAACATGAGGGGTCTGGGCATCCGGCGAACTAATAACATAAACCATGGTATGTTCATGAATCTGGTTTGGCGTATGTGGACCCAACGGGGTTCTCTATGGGATAAAGTGCTAAATGACAAGTACTTCTTGAATGGTTCAATCTGGACTGCCAAAGCAAAAACCAAGGGATCCAGTTTTTGGAAACAGATCATACGTTCTAGAGCTCGGATGGTGGACACCATTCGTTGGAGTATTAGAAATGGGACAAACATCTCTTTTTCGTACCAAAAATGACATCTCATAGAAATCATTCAACATCAGATGATAGGACCTTTTTAGAGTAACGCCGACATGTTGAAAGTTTAGGATGTAATCAACAACCATACCTAGGGTACTCAAGCCCTTCCCTCAGTCGTTCCTTCACAAATTATAAATCAGATTTTTGACATTCCTATTCCAATCCATCATGACTCGATAGATACCATAACATGGCCCCTTGATAAAGGCGAGTTTACGGTCAGTTTCACTTACAACTCTATGTCGCTACCTGACACCACCTCTCATAGTGATTAGGCTTGGGTCTGAAAACTGCCAATCCCACCACGGATTCAAAGCTTCATCTACAAGTGTAGTCATCAAGCCCTTCCTATCCGATTGAGATTACTGTGAGTACCAAATTATCTATGCCCCCATTATTGCGATAAACTCAAGATAATTGATCACCCTCTACGGTGCTGCCCAGATGTGAGGGATCTAGAAGGTGAAGCAAACTCTCTCTTCCACCTATGGTGTCGATTACTTGTAAATATTCACTCCACAACTGGACCTCAAAATATTCCTTGGATGACTTTATTCGGCTTCCAACTTTATACTATTTGGAACTATTGAAACAAACTGGCCATCCTCCAGACACCATTCCCAATGCTTACGAACATCATCCGGGAGGCTATGGCCTTGACAAAAGACTACATGTTCTTTAAAAAACGATCCAGCACCACTATTCCTCAATTTTTGATCCATCACATCAACTGGACTCTGGCTCTAGAACGGTGGGTTAATATTAACACAGACAGAAGCATCGACAAAACCAACAGACGAGCGGGACAGGCTGCTATAATTCGTGACTCTACAAGCTGGTGGCTCATAGGTTGCTCTGGGAAACTTTCACATTCTAGATAGCCATATCGCGGAATGGTGGGCTATACGAGATGGCATGCACCTCGCTTGAAGTAATAATCAACAAAAAAAATTTACTTTAGATCAATGACGTGTGTGCGGTCCGCTATCTGCTAAATGATATCCTCATATTTATTTGACACTCTAATTCTTGACTGCAAGTACTACTTAAGCGTACTTGGAAGGTTCATGTTTCCCATATTTTTAAGGAAGCAAACTTTTGTGCGGACCAACTGGCAAAGCAGGCAGGTGATCAGCATAATGCATACCAGTTATAGAAGCATGAGCCGATCTTTTTGTTAAATCCACTGCAAAATGATACTCGTGGGTGAGTCACCCCATGATGAGAACTCAAACTTTTATTGCGTAAGTAAAGTATCTCATGTTTTCTCCAAATATATATATATGTGCCTCCTTAATGGATCCCGTCATGCGAAGAGCCATTTTTATTTTCCCCAGTTTCACAGTAATAATTCATATTAACTATTGATAAAGATACAACAAAATCTCGATAAAAATTGTCAAGTAGCAAATTTTATAATTCTCCTTAGAATTAATTCTCTTTAGAGCAATGCACACTTGGCTAAAAAAATTTAGAGAAAGAAAGTGTAAAAAATTGCAAGTATTCCAAAAAGACAGAATTACCATGAATTTATAAGACTTGAAAAGGTGTGTGTTGAATAAACACAGCCATTGGGAAAACAATTACAACGGTTACATATTCAAAACATAACTGTTAGAATTTATTTGATCAAAGTAAATCACCAGTCACAACGTTTCAATAAAAGGATATTTTTCAAAATAAAAATCTTTTTCAAAAGACAATAATGTTATGCATGACAGCGGGAAGCATGCTAAGTGCATCTATACTCCCACTAGCACGTCGGTAGTTTTCAGAGTAGCACATCCTAGTCTTACTACCAAGTAAATTGTAAAAGCTCCTTTATCACTTAAGAAAATAATTTCAAATCATATTACTAAGTAACGTCCGACTAAGGAGTTTGCTTATTTTCAAACAAACTTCTCCTCACTCCAACAACAACCATCTAGTTTCTGGCTCTATAAACGTGTAGATATGGTTATTTAACAAACAAAGCTACTTTGAGTTTTGTCCTTGTTCGCACGCTTAAACGCTCTTTTGAGCTTGATCCATAAGATAAGCAAGCAGACCAGACGAAAAATCATATCTTAAATTATGTTAACATACTGATTTCAGATTGTAAAGCAAATAATTGTGCAAAGATTAAAACTATTGTAGCTCGAACTTCTTGCAGAGTAGCTCAAAACAAACTCTGCATGCATTAATAACTTCGTTATGCTTAAAGAGGCAAGAAAGTAGTACATGCAAAGGGACTTCTTCCGGTTGACCAGCATAAGGGAAGGTAAAGATAGATTTTAAGTGAAAGATATTTGTTCAAAAGTTGACTTATTAAAGGAACACCTTACTTCACTTCAAGATTGCCACTTGGCCGCCCATCAAAATGATTGAATTTTACTAGTAAAGGCAACGCGATGGATTGTGTTGTACGATTCAGTTATTTGAATTCTTTCAGATTCAACTGATGATGTTCAGCGTTTTCTGCATTTCATAGCTCTCCAATGTACTCTCGCTTCTTTTAGAACTATACTATTTTGCACGCACTTTTAAAAATTGTAGCTAAGGTGATGGCATGCAACTTCTGTAAATGCTTAATTCGGTCGATTGTAAAACGGATAAATTTGTGTTATAACCCGGATTGTTGCAAGATGATCGAAAAATTTTATACGATAACAATTGATGGTTGAAGTCAAAAACTACCTATTATAAACTATTTGCTTTTACAACAACATTAACATCAAGCTTCATATATAATACAATAACATGGGTTTAAATACAGACCCTCTTTTACTTGCTCCGTGGCTAAAAGGTCTAAAAAGCATTACTAACGCTTCTTTTAGTGATCAAAAGGTGTAGGTTGAAGTGTGAACTTAAAAAGATAAAATTATAAAATTTTGAATTTAATAACCTCCTCTTTTGTTTATGGACCAGGGTGTCGTATTTATGAAGTTTAGGTAGAGGTGTCAAATGGGCTGGGTTTGGGCCGGCCCAGCCCAAGCCCATCGGGCCTCCAGTAAAACGGGCCGGACCAGATTCTGGGGATATTTGGGCCCAGTCCAAGCCTAGGCCCAACATTTAGGGCCAGGTTTTTTTTTTTTTTTTGCATTTTCTTGTTATTCAAGGTAAGGGTTTTAATTATGATAATTTGTTATTATTGTTTAAGCAAATTGTACTCTAGGCATGTCCAATATTTACAATTTAACGAATCTAATCTTTATCTTTTTATTTCATTATAAATCATATACATTGAAGATAAATGTGTTTATAGGCCCTCCTCCTTTTATCCGGGCTTAGGACCGGCTGCTTGTAAACAAACATGCGAAGTTACTTATTTTTTTATATATATACAGAAAAAGTCTAAAAAGCATTACTAATGCTTCTTTTAGTGATCAAAAGGTGTAGGTTGAAGTGTGAATTTAAAAAGATAAAATTATAAAAATTTGAATTTAATAACCTCCTCTTTTGTTTATGGACCAGGATGTCGTATTTATGAAGTTTAGGGTTATAACATAGTTATTACTTACTTTGTTATATAGTCCCAAAACCTACTTTCTTATCTCTCTTTCTTTGACAACAAAGGATTCCCTTATACTGTATTTTCTTTAATGTAAGTATTGTAAAGTCCATTTTTCATAAATTGGTCGCCATCTAATTGGCCCTCAATCTTCACTGACTACACTGTTGCTTTAAGATTGATTAGCTTAGCATTCAAAATAGTTACTATTTTTTTGTTTAGCTTTTAATGTTAAAAAAAAAAAAGAACGTTTCGCAAACATTTATTATTTTTTTCTTTAATTATTTAAACTAGTTTTTAAGATGGGGCTGTTTTAAAAACTTCGGGTATCTTTGAAACCCATTTCATTTTTTGCTTTTTGTTTTAAAAAAATCAAACTAAAACCTCTTTGAGTTTTCTGTTTTTACAAAACTTATGGGTTGTTTGATATGAGTTGTATAATTAGTTTTTGTATAATTGGTTTTTGGTTTTACTCCCCCCCCCCCCCCCCCCCCAATTTTTCCTATCTTTTCTTTTCTTTCATTTTTCAATACTTGAGAGTTTTTTCTGAACTCCTATGTTCAACAACCAGAAGCGCCCCAACCATGACCAACACATCTCCTATGCTTCCATCTAACTACTGCTATGGCAATAACACACTAGCTTGCGTATTAGGGCTTCACTGGTATGATTAGGGTTTGATTGGGTTAATGGTTTGATTGGTTTAGAATTTATCTGCGTAAATCGAAGATATTATAGAGCTAATCGATGGATGAAACCTTTCGGTGGTTTTTGTTGTAGGGACAATAGTAGTCTGTACGATGGTGATTTGGACTTAGAAGAGTAGTGGTACCATGATGGTAACCAATGTCAGAGGGTTTGGTGTTCGGCGGTATTAATCAGTGATGGTGGTGGTTGTGGTTATCAGTGACTTTGGTAGTTGGCGGTGCTCGTTTGTGCTGGTCATTGGTGGTGATGGCGACAGTCAATGGTTATTTCTGGCCCCCTTTTTGGCCCTAAGGTTGGCCCTATTTCTGACCCCTTTTTTGGCCCTACACACAGGCCTCTTTTGGCCCAGTATTATTGTATATACACATTATTATATATATAAGTGTGCGTGTCCAACGATAATCGAATGAGCAATGAATCTGAACATGAATTATGATGATTGTTCTTCCTTGGTGCAATAATCAAAGATATGTTTGACCTAAAATAAGAATTAGATTACAAAGATTACAATCGAACCGTGAGAAATCATGAGCCTCCTTGAAGAGGCCTTGGCAGTCTTGGATGAGCCAAACTTATTTGTCAATAAATACCAAACAGACTAATTCCATCCTCTTACATATAAATTAGTATTGACACCGTGCGTAAAAAAATAACTGTTAAAATACTATAAAAGCTAGTATTTATATTATTAAATAATCATAACAAAATAGATAGTAAAATAATATTATTATTTTGAATAACAAGTAAAAAAATTTGGGCCCAGCCCAAGCCCGGCCCTAAATGTTGGGCCTAGGGCCTGGGCCCAGATATCCCCTCATTCTGGCCCAGCCCAGGCCCGTTTCGCTGGAGGCCCGATGGGCTTGGGCCAGGCCGGCCCAAGCCCGGCCCATTTGACACCTCTAGGCATATCTTGACTCTAGATCCTAATTTGGTGACCTAAGCATTGGACTTATGACCATCAACCTTATACACGCGTTGTCCGTTACCAAACCTCAAAATCTGTCTAGGTTGTTTGCTTTTTGCCTTTGATGATATCCTTATTCTATCTCACATTCTCATACTTGGCATCTATTGTAGATTATAATCTTATTTGAATATTCATGGCGGCTGCAAAACATTATCAGGAAGCAATTTGAATGGCTCTTTCTACTTTATAGTAATAGGAAGGCGTCTTCATTTGAGGTTGCCGCAGCGCGAAGCTTGCACACTTTTATAAAGACAAATTTAAATGATTTTGGTATGATCATGTTGTTCGAGGGGTGTTTATGTCGATGCTCCCAATTTGCAGCTTTTTGGAGTTAATCGTGCTCCTCTTGCCTTCTAGTACATATAGAATTTTCATGCCCGATCGATTTGGCAACGGTTACATAATGTTCTACATCCGTTCATGAGTGTAATTATCAGTAATTGAAGTCTGTTTATTTTGATTTAAACCCGTATATGTTAGTAAAATATATCAAATAGAAAACAAGTATAGATGGCACTAATTCCGTCCTCTCAAGAAAATAAAGAGAATGTATAAAAGTCTTGACTTTACCGTATTCGTAGTTTTAGCTTTTATGAGTGTAGATAGAAGATACCTTGATCAGAGTCACCCCCACTAGATGTAGGATTGGGACGCTTATGGGGCGCATCTAACAAAATATTGGCCATAAGCCCCTACTTGTAGACTCCACAATCTAACATGCATCTTGGTGACTCCTCTCTCATATGAAGATTTATTTACTTAAAGTATGATGCCTTTACAAAAGTTTGTCCACGTTTAGGGACCGTAAGCATTTTTGCTTTCCGAACCTTGAAAAGTACCGTAAAAATCTGCATAAACAAGTGGATGGCTGCTTTTGAGATAATCACTGCTCATAATCCATTTTGTACAAAAAGATTATGACACGAGCAATGCCGAACCGGCACCGAAACAGCCAATAACTTTCGGCCGAGACAACAACCTGTTCATTTTGATTAATGATTTTAAAATCTAGTTAATTAAGTAGATAAGTGCGGAAAAGATTTGTTACAATTTTTATTTTTTTTTGTTGCAAAAATGTATCTAACCTTTTGTAGCAACGGTGATTTTGTATCTTAATGTAAGGTTATAACCTCGATTGCAGTAAAAAATTATCTTAAAACATATGCTTATCTGGCAGTGGAATATACTTATTAAATACTTTATTACGGAGTACTTTCTTATTGCATTTTTTGATACTTGAGAAGAAGATATTGTTTGAGGGAGAAAAAAGATAGCTTCAAGTACTCAAATTGCATTTTTTGTTTTTTTTTTTGGATTGGGCACAAAATAATTTTCTATTTTAACAAAGGCTAAGAAAGAAGAGTCAAAGCTTCTTTTTATATGACATTTTCACTTAAATTAAATAAAGCTAGTCAAAGAGACGAGCAAAAAGGATCATCCATGTGTAGGATTACATTCATGCCCCCCCACAATCAGAATATTTACAAAGGAAACAGATTGATCGGACCCTGGCAATATAACGTGTGGGTCGAGTCCTACTAAACATGTGACGACACATGTTATGCCGTGCCTCTAGGAATGGAATGTAGAACGCTAATAGATATTTTCATGCGTCAAAATGTATCTATCGATCCGATTTCGATATTTTTCTGAAAAAAGAAACGACAGTATCTCAAATCTCAACTAAAAAAATCCACGTGAGTAACAATATCGATATTAGATATTTTAATAAACAGCTACCAAAGATCAAATTTTGACTCCTACTCGGATTGTATAAATCTTCTTTCAATCCCGTGTATAGTGACAATTAATAATCGCTAAATCTTTCTAGTGACTTTATTAGTAGTACTTTTTAGCGTTACTAAATAAAAGTCACCCAAAATATTTATAAACGATTGATTGTTGCTATACAGGGAGTAGGAGGAAGATTTCTCCAACAGGAATAGCAGCCCAATTTTTTCTGTTACTAAATTCTATAGCTCAGCAGCGGTAATCAAAACCTTGTTACTAAAATAGAATTATGATGATTGCGAGGTCAAATCATTTTCACGTGCTTAAAAATCTTATTTTCACGGATTAGGATTCTCGTTATCTATAGATATCGCTTGATGTGTTTTAGCAACGGAAGATTGTCACTATAATATTTAAGAACGACGACAAAATATTTTGTGTATTAATCTTTTATCGCTAAAAGTTTTACGACATAAATGCTATGGGGGGAGAAGATCCTCGTCCTATTTTCACGTGTCCTATATGTTTCTTATCGTAATTGGACTTACCATGTCACCATTGGCACATCACACACTGATGATGGCCCTGAAGCACTGTATCACTCCCCTATAATTAGCATTAAGAGGCCCCTTAATAAAAAAAAATCTTATAAAAACCCTTCTTAAGTCCCCTAATTGTTCTCCCAAATCCCTCTCTCGGTCTCCCCTCAGTCTACTACTAGTTGTATCCATTTGCTCTGCCCTCCATTTCATTTGATTTCAACCAGACTCCCAAGAGTCCTGTCTCTCTCAACAATTCTACTCTCTCTCAACCCTCTTCTACGTTTCCGCCAATGCCCTCTCTTTTCACGCACACAAAAATACATATACTTTGCTATCGTGATCGTACCGCTACTGATTCTTGAACCTTTCTCTCCCTCCCTTAAAGTCAACATGCAAGCTCTGAAATACCAAGCTGATTATTAGTAGTATAAAAGAGCCAGGTGAACAGGGTCGGCGATATTCAGGATGAAGAACGACGAGCAAGCGCGGTCCCTGCTTGGGATTTCTCTCACGGAAAGACCCAGATGGCAGCAGTTCCTCATTTGCTCTTCTGGCTTCTTCTTCGGCTATCTTGTTAATGGCATCTGCGAGGTACTTTCTCCGGAATTCACCTTTTAGAATTTTTCCATCCCCTGCATTACCCAGAAAAGCAAAGAAAATTTTGGAAAAACAGAGGATCAAGAGTTTCTTCCTCTCTGTTTTTCGTAATTGTACTGGATTTTTAGCACGCCAAACAGGACTTTGTGATTGAATTTTCGGATGGTTTGATTTTTTGTAATTGCCCGTTTTGGCGAGTCTGTTTGGCAGTTTTTTGTTGTCCTATTCGGGCTTTTGCTAGATTTACAGGCTTAAACTTTGTATTAGTCATTGGTTTTGCCGTTTTAGCATGTACAAGGTTGTACAACTCATATCATCGTCATATCATCTTTTAATGTTAAATAATTCTTGTTCAGACTTTTCTTCATATCATACGTTGATAATTTGATCTTTGCATGGGTCCCATTTTGACAATTTATTGGTCTCTAATATTGTCCGGTATACATACCAAATTAGTCTGATTACAGCTATCACCTTTCACTTTTGTGATTCAGTTTTATTGTCATGAAAATTTTCCTTTGTAGTAGTAATCAGAGAATCCCAGATTTTACAAACCCTTATGCTTAATTTGAAATAACTTTTTGACTAAATTAATGTTGATTATAGTAAGAATGGCCTATGCTGTTGATTCTAGTTATCTGTTGGAATATTTCTGTGCAACTCTTCATATTTGGACTGAGGGAGTTTAAATCCAATATCTGCATTTCTCCTCAAAATTAATTTAGTTAATCTTTTCTTCACTTCAGGAGTATGTATACAATCGGCTGCAGTTCAGGTAAACTTCTGCATTTCTTTGTTGCTTCTGGTGATTTTTGCTTAGTTTTGTTCTTCTATGTAATTGTGCTGACATAGGCAGAATTCGTGGAATGTTTGGTTTTGTTGTAGCTTTGGATGGTACTTCACATTTGTTCAAGGGTGGGTTTATCTAGTCCTGATATATTTACAAGGCTTCACCACCAAACAAATGGTGAATCCTTGGAAGACTTACTGGAAGCTCGCTGCGGTGCTTATGGGTTCCCATGGACTCACCAAAGGGTCTTTGGCATTTCTCAATTACCCGGCCCAGCTCATGTTTAAGTCGACCAAGGTAACTAGCAATCCTTGTCAACAACCCTTAATTGTGATGAACTCATATCTGTTGTGTATTTGCCTCGTTCTTTGGAGCGGTTTGTATTGGTCTCGTCCTTAGAGCAGTTCACCTGAGATGAATATGGTTTTCCATCTTTCAATGTTTGGTGCTGCCCAATGTGCTAAAAATTGTCCAACAATGAATACCTTTACGTAACTGTTTCCTCTTTGTCAGCCAGGACGAGTATTTAAAATTGTGAAAATATTTGCAAACCTCCACCTTTGTTTCTTCTGTTACCCTCTAGAGCGGCTTGTTTGATCTGAAAAGAGTTCGGAATATTGAAGTTACCTCAATATAATAGATGATATTGGCCATTAAGAAGCATACCACTCGAGTACATCTTTCGACATTTTTCTTATTTCAGTCGGTCCATGACTTGTCTAAATTTCCCATGACATTGGATTTGATAATTCTAAATGAATCAGGTTTTACCGGTGATGATAATGGGGCCTTTCATACCGGGCTTGAGACGGAAATACCAATTGCACGATTATATATCGGCCATACTTTTGGTAGCGGGTTTGATCCTTTTCACTTTAGCAGATGCACAATCGTCCCCCAATTTCAGCATGGTCGGTGTTGTAATGGTATCTGGTGCATTAGTTATGGATGCCTTTTCGGGCAATCTGCAAGAGGCTATCTTTACCATGAATCCTGAAACAACTCAGGTGAATTGCATGTGATTTCGTTTCGTGTGGGATTTTAAAAGTGACTGCGCAAAGCTTGCGACTTAATTCCATCTTTTCTTGACAGATTGAGATGCTGTTCTGCACAACCGTTGTAGGCTTGCCCTTCTTGATTCCACCAATGCTTTTGACAGGAGAACTTTATAGAGCATGGAATTCATGTTCTCAGGTAAAGATCCAAAAAAGAAAACTTCTTTTCTCACCTCCCCGGACGTGCGTTTCTAAGCGCTTGTTTGCTGCAGCATCTTTACGTGTATGGAGTGTTGGTCTTTGAAGCCATGGCTACCTTTATTGGCCAAGTCTCTGTCCTTTCCCTCGTTGCCATATTTGGTGCTGCCTCCACCGCCATGGTACGCTCACATCATCAAGCTTTTCCTTGGTAATACGTGTCTATTTACGCGGACATAAGATCCCATAATTGTTGGAAACTTTGGCAGCGTTCTATTAGTGGAATATGAAGGGGAAAAATATATATATATTTTGTGTCAATTGTCACTGGAAAGTTTGGGTCCCATCACAAAATTTTCCACCAGGAAACATTTTTTTCCAAAATATCTTCTCACTTAATTATATTAGGGCACTGCAAGAAAGTTTATGCTTTACTTTATGCGAACTTTCATGTCAACTAACACATGCAAGATTATAATTTTCATTAGTTTCTCCTTTTCCAACTCAACTTCACTTCACTTTGCTTCTCTTGGGACTTTTTTCTGTCCCACGGGATATCATTGTTGTAAAGATTTTCATTGATAGCCGTCACACATTCTATGTTTCATAGAATTAAAGTGGGTCTCATGGCACGGCATACATATCACATGATATTGAAGGAACAGAAGCTCAGTCCCAACTTTCTGCTTTGAACTTGCCATGTTCTTCAATTTTATCACAGGTTACAACGGCTAGAAAGGCGGTCACATTACTGCTATCCTACATGATATTTACAAAGGCATTAACTGAACAACATGTGACCGGATTGCTGCTGATAACAATGGGGATTGTACTAAAAATGTTGCCCGATAGCAAAACTCCCAAGAGGTCCCCAACCTCGTCGTCCATGGGCAAAATCGAGAGGCCTACCCATAGAGAAGAGAACATAACTCAAACAGTAAATGAAGATGATGAAGAAAGGAGACCCTTGGTCTGAAGACAAGATACGATTCAATTGTAATGTTTTGGCAGCCTCTTTTTTTTTTTGAGCTCTTGCAGTTTTCCTGAAATTTACTTCTTACTGGGTGACTGGGCTGACAATTTTCAAGCTGGTAATTAATTGCATACCGATTTTAGATGAAACTTGGTTCTGCTCCTTTTCTTGTTCTTCTTGTTGTTTTAAACAAACTGGTTTTGTCATCCGGCTAGAGACACGCTTCCCTTTAAATCTGCAGCATGATCACCATGTGGGGATTCAGAGGAATCGCTGTACAATATTTAATGACGAAGTTGAAAGATTTGGGAAAAACTTCTGCCTGCTAACTGCCCCACCCGCCTCCCTCCCCGTCCCCCCTCCCTTCAAACACGGTTAAAAATGGAATTACTTCTCGTTAACGCTGCAGGCCTCGAATTTCCTATTCTCAAAACGTAGGAAACTATGGTCCATGATAGTCCCGGGCTCTAAATTAGTCCGTTCATCTCCCGAGCTTTTACTTAGAACTTTGCTTATTGAGCCGAGCTGAATAAGTAAATGGGTTTTTAAGGGGTGTTCAAGCTTGGTTTATTTATCTATACAACTCGATGTTGAACGAGCAAAAAAGAAGTGAATTCGAGTAACTTATCTGAGCGATATTGGGATGCTTTTAGAATTTCTATTTTTTTTCCTTTGCATACGGATAGGAGGGGGATGGGGGGAAAAGTGTAGCCATGACGACTTTGGTGACATTTGAACCCTGATTTGGCAGGTGTCGGAGGTACCTCTTTTTGTTTGCCCCCCTTCCCCCTCAACTCCCATGGCTGTGAGGTGGGAAGGGGAGGCCCTCTCACTGCAAATCCTCTTCCTCCATCTCTTTTTGCTCCTGTCCTCCATCACTTTTGTTCCTCCTATCTGGCACCCCATTTCTGCCTCCGTCCGCCGCCACCCTCCGATCTACACCATCACCCACAGATCGGAAACCCTTCAACCACAAACTTACTCCCTTTCACTCGCTATCCTCAGATCTAAAAGGTTTTTTCAGATTCGTCGTGGTCACCGGACCTCCAATCCGGTTGGTTTCGGTTGAGATCTTCGATGCGGGTCCGAAAAGGCGGGATTGTGGTTCGAAGTGGACGGATCTAGCTGAGCGGGATGATGTTCTTTCCCTTCGAGCTGCAGATCTTTCAGATCTGGCCTTAGGTTCCCTCTCCATCTCCATTGGATCCGATGAAAACCGCGGCAATACTATAAACTGTCATCTTATGCGGCTCCTGGAACTAATACTCCGTTACATCTTCTTCACCCTGTTACCATTTGATATGAATTTTCAAAATCCAATAATAGTAATACTAATGTTTAACGCTTTCCTCCAAAGCCATGTTGTTCATGCATGTGCTTTCCGTACTGTACTTTGTTATACTTTACGGAACCAAACATTAGTTTGTAAATTATTGTCGTAGTAATAAAATTTATGTTTGACAAAAAAAAAAAAAACCATTAAAGCTTTACCCACTACTCAATTTTTGGATTTCTACGTAAAGTGGGGAAGTATTATGACAGTTCGGGCATAAGGTGCTTTTTTTCCGTTGCTCCAACTAGCATGAGAGGCGGACCAAATAGTTAATAACGTTATGCACCAGTATAATACTACGAGCGCAGAACTAGATACATATTCGGAATACATCTAGTACTCGGGTGAAATCTTTATCAACAACTGTTTCATGGTAATTTTCTTTTATCCAAAACAGGCTACTCCTATGAGGCCCGAACCTGTAATCTTGAACCGAAATGTAATAAATAAATAAATAAAAAACGAAATCCACGTGGTTTCAATTTTTTGTTCAATTATTGACCGAAACAATGGAATTGGATTAAATAGAACCAAGATCGCAACTCAAATCATGGTACGTAGAAGGATAGAGTTTGAGAACCTTAACCTAGTTGAACTCAAACTAAGCAATTCACTCCCGGGCGAGTTTGAAAACCTTAACCTAGTTTAACTCGAATTAAGCAATTCAAATCCTGGCCAGAGACCTGAAACCTCAAGTTTTGTGCTCAGCTTTGACATCTATTCGCGCCCCAACATCTCACACAACTTCATCTGGCACATGCATGCATAAACTGGGCTCTCTCTTTGCCACCCTCAGTGTAGGACTCTCCTGAGAATCCAACATACTTGTTGTTCTTGTTCTTCTAGGTTAGATCCTCCTTCAAAGATCAGAAATCTCCATGGCTGTTAATGGTGAGCCGCCCATAGTTGAGTTTGCTCGTGATTACAACCAGTATGTTACCCTTGGTCCGGCCGTTCGGGGAGAAGGGGCCGCCATGTACAAGGCCAACTATCTTTCGGTCCCGGAAGACCAATCCGTAGAGGAGATCATAGTAGGGATCAAAGTTTTTGATCCGTACGGAGTTAAAGATATATACAGTCTGACGAAAGAGTTCTACATGGCAAAGCAGCTTTCTCGTGCTGAAAACATTGTTGGAGTTCATTGCTCTTTCTTACACAAGAATCTCCTATACCTTGTCATGCCTTTTGTTCATGGAGTTTCGTTGAAATCCCTTGTATCCTCTTCTTTCCCACGAGGCCTACCTGAATCGGAGGTTGCCTTCGTCCTCAAGGAAACCCTAATGGCTCTAAGCTACATCCATGCACGCAGATTCGTGCATGAAAACGTGTGTTCTGATTGTGTCTTCATTGATGGAGAGAGTTCGAGTCTAAAACTAGGGTTCCGCTTCTTAACCCTTGATAAACCGGATTCGTCCACGGTCTCATCCGATGGACTGATTGTGGCCCCAGAGCTGCTGATGGACAGGACGAAGGCTCGTGATCAAAAGGCGGATATATGGTCGATCGGATTACTAGCGTTGGAATTGCATTATGGCCGGGTTCCGGCTTCTAACCATGGCGATTTAAAGTCCGTAGTCACGGCCATTGGTGATCGAAGGAGTTTGGACTTTGTTCGGAAGATAGTTGGTTCTTGTTTCACTGCTAGTGAGGCTGTTCACTCGAAGAAGATGTCAAGTTCATTGGGAGATGTGATAGCGCTTTGCCTTTCTCCATTTCCATCCAGGAGGCCAACCGCGACTGAGCTATTGGATCACAAATTCTTCAGAGAGTGCAAGCCCGTGAAGCATAAATTGTTCACGAAACTGCAGCAAGGAAAGAATAGCTTTTAGAAGCTTTGTTGTCTCTCATTAGCATCTCTTTTTATCTTGGATGAATTCCTTTTTATCTTTAATGTTACTTTGAGTTGAATCACTCAGGGACGCTCTCTGGTTTCTCTAATTTCGTATTCTTATAACGAGGATCCAACAAGCAAATTAACGAGGATCCAAAATTTGTTAAAAATACGCAGATTTACCTTTCAAAAGTGACCTGCAATTCGCAGTCAAAGCATTCCATGTACTAATGACTTTCCAACAAGATCATAATAAAGAATTGACAAGTTCAATTTTTCCATTCCCATCTTTGGCTGCCATGGGAATTTGCGTTGAGATTTTCAGGAAGATTTGTTGGTGCTTGTATTAATACTTCAAGTACTATCAAAGCTATGGATGATGAGCACGTAAAGAAGATGTCAAGGTCATCAGGGGAGGTGGTCGCGCTGTGTCTTTCTCCGTGTTTGTATTAATACTTCAAGTACTATCAAAGCTATGGATGATGAGCACGTCAAGAAGATGTCAAGGTCATCAGGGGAGGTGGTCGCGCTTTGTCTTTCTCCGTGTCCATCGGAGAGGCCAACGGCGAGTGAGTTTTGAAACACATTCTCCAAGGAGTAGGGGAAGGCAGAAATCTACGTTCTTGAAAAAAATGGGCAGATGAGTCGTTTAGGCACAAGGAACGCTAGAAAATTAATGGGAACAAGAGAAGGATCAGTCTCAGCCTCTTTTAAGATCGCAACTTGCTATGTGCTAACCCATGCTTATAAGATATGGGTATGGCAATTGGGCTGATAAAAAGGCACACCATGGCCATCCTTAGAGCCATTATCTGTGACACAGCTAGAGCTCGTTGCGTCCTGCATCGTGCTTAACGTGTTCGTTGCATCCAACTCCGTGGCACAATATTGATTCATTTCAGGATCTCATGTAAAACTCCGTTTGCACACAAATTGGGTGTTTTTATCTTCGGACGTTCCATTTGCTTACTCCCTGCTTTCTGTCTCGACAAGTATCACAAAAGTGTACCTCGAAGGCTCGAACCAACAAGTTCACCACACAAATAGGGTAGCAAGTACTTCAATCAGCGAGTACGGTACAGAGAGACGCAACCAACATGTGTTGAACTAAGGCCAAACCGAGGGTTTATGCATACCCAACCTGACCCAACCCTCTTTTGAAACTGGCCTAAACTGAACCCAAACTCGTCAAGTTTCTGGGTCAACGGGTTGTGTTCACTTTGGTCAAACAACGGGTTATGTTCATTTTTGCCACCCCAATCGGCAGTATTCCCTTAACGATGCCACAGCACCCGTATGAAACATAATGCCCCACCAAGAGGTTCCGGTAGGATTGGGAGGAGGAATTCTTCAAAGCATCTGGAAATATTTATATTCAGCCTGTCTGCAGACCTGCACTCTTTCTTACTCATTAACTAGCTTGCTCATTAGCTAGATGAATATATGCAAGTAATACGTGAATCCTAAAAATTAATTTAGAAAGAAGGAAAACTAAAGAGGCTAGCAGCTCCTTGCGAGCCTAGTTCAGTATTCAGTTTCCCTCGCTTAAGGCTAAATGCAAGGCATGCTCCGCTTCCTTCAAAAAAAGACGGCAGAGTTGCTTCTGCCCTCTCCGATATATGATGCTAGACACCTTGTTTCTACTCAACTGTTGCTGAACGTCAGCATATTTCTCACTGCTGCAAAAACATAACAAATGGGAAATTGTAGAATGAATATAGATGCAAAGCGTATATTAAGTTCATGGTTCATGCAGAAGATCTAGAATTTTCATCACAAACAGATTTTGCTTTCAGTAATGGTATAGTAGTCAGTAGTAATAACCAACAATTATTCATTCTGCAACATAGAATGACCAGGATCAATCATGCTAATATTTAATTTATTATGTTTCTTGGTTCTTGATATAATAGACGGGGCACTAAAGAATTTTTTGATGCAAGTGCACCAGCAGTTACTTTCTTAATAATTTAGTTGATTATATTCATGCAGCACCAAAAATTGCAAAAAGACTCCTGTTTACAGTGTTCCACGATGCATCGGTAGCAAGACACCCTCTGACAAAGGTTTATCTAATTTTGCAGGCCAAAAATATAAACTACTTAAGGAACTTTAAAGGAACGATAAATTAGAGAAGAAATGACGTCGTACAATTTAGCATAGCCGTACATTCTCTGACAATTTTTGGATTTTTGTTTCAGTGTATAATCCTACAGCCTTAATTTTTTATACCTTGAGCACTTTTCCAGGATCTTTTGGGGGTAGGTCTTCTCAAGTAACTCAGTGTCACAGTTCTCGGTCCCAGAAGCCTCTTCGAGATCCGTCATCCTTGCATGCACAAAATAAAGGAATTTAGGTAGACAGGATGAGATGATTGAAAAGCATGACTGGGACAATATGAGTGCAAACAAGAAGAACCCTCAGACCGTTTAAGTTTGTTACTTGCACTAGGCGGCATTTACAGCATAGAGGCAGACTAATAATACTAGAAAGATAGAACATAAGTTGGCGGCCTAAGATGATGGGACCAGAATGAATCTCTAGACCTTCTAAAACTCCACAATCTAAGAAGCCATATTGTATGCCAAACCGATTAATTCCAAAAAAAGAGAAAGATAAATGATACTTAGGGAGAGCGCTCACACCAAGGCAATTAGAGGAGACGACAACACATAAAGGATGTAAGATGCTCATTTTTTCAACTGAACTTCAGTCATAGCTAATCACAAACTTGTACTCAAAAACGAACGTCATCGTTATAATCATTCTACTTACTCCAAACTTCCTAGACACTGTTGCTAGATTTCACAAAATACAGCAGCGCATGGATTCCCAATCAAAGCAAATGGAACTGAGTATTGACGAACTCCAACATATACTAAAAAGTTAGCTTCTTTATCTTTCATTCTGGTCTTATTGCCAGCCACATTTTCTTCTGGACATCCACGATTCAATCTAGACAAGGATTTTTCTATTCCACAAACGAAAAATTCTAACTAACCACAAACCTTATGTTAGGACCTATGAAGCACCGGTGCGGCACTTAGGGTGAAGTACCGGCACCGGATACGCGTCGGGTGCGGGTGCGCCTCGGGTGCGGCACCGGTGCGTGTCCACCATTTTTTTTTACTTTTTTAATTTCTTAAATCCCGGGTGCGGATCGGGTGCGTATCGGCTCAGATCTGTCACCACCGGCGACGATCGGGAGCTCTGGCGACCACCGGCGACCATCGGGAACTCCGGCAACCACCGGCGACCATCGAGAACTCCGGCAACCACCGGCAATCTGAGAGGAGACACTGGAGAGAAGAAGTAGAAGAAGACGGAGAAGGAGGAGAAGGAGAAGGAGAAGGGGACTTACCGGCGACCCACTGCGGCGTGAGCCGTGCGCCGTGCGGCTGCTTCCAGAGAAGGAGTCGTCGGTATTCTGTGCATGTGTCGATGTTCTTATGTTCTGACTGTTTTAGACATTAGTTTTGCTATATTATTTAAGGACCCCAATTGTTAAGTTATTACATAAACCAACCCCAGTATTTCAAAGAAATAAAAGTAATACCATATAAAAACTTTATTATGTTCAGTTCTACAATTTTTATAATTATAAAACAACCCATTAAACTGAACAAATTCTTACTAATTTGGTTGAAAACTTTAAAATTTACAAAAGAACCCATTAAACTTAAAAACTCACTACTTTAGTTGGAATATTAATATTTTTTCACATATATCAAACGCATATATAATGATTATTAAGATTTAAATTGTTTAAAAATTAAATACTAAGTATACATAATTAAAAAAATATTTATAAAATATGCTGTATCCCCGCCGCACCTATATCCTAAAATTTTTAAAAATGCCGTATCCGTGTATCCGCACCCGTGTCGTATCCACACCCGCACCCGAGTCCGTGCTTCTTAGGTTAAGACCATGGTTTAGACTTGATAGAAGTACTTGTATCAATCACAAATAACTTGCTATGAAAGAGCGTTGGGGGAGGAAAAAATAGGTACATACAGATGTCAGAAACTTTATTATATAATACTATTAGATAATACTAGAACCACTTGCTATGAAAGTGTTGGGGGTGGAAAAAATAGATACATACAGATGTCAGAAACTTTATTATATATTAGATAATACTAGAACCTTAGCATCGAAGAAGCACATGATATTTTATCACCTGCTGCTAAATGAGTACTAAAACAACAAATTTGGAAAGCAAAGTCCCAGACATTACTTCATATTAAGCAGGTCAACAAGCAGTTGCAAAGCTCCAGAATCCCCACAAGCCTCCCATATTGCTGTTCGAACTTCTGTATCAGATGGTTGCCTCTCCCCTTCAGATCCAACAAGCTTTAAACAGAAGAATATAATCACTTAGGGTCAGTAACTATAAAATAAGAAGATAAACTCACAGACAAACGGCTACTATTTTGCTTCAGCACAAAACTAGGGAGGGGGGGGGGGGGGGGGGTTATCTTAAAATCATTCAACATCTGCAAGAATGTTCAAATAGTACTCCCTCCGTCCCAGAAATATTGATCAGCTTTTCTTTCTGGGTTGTCCCAAAAATATCGCTCAATCTCCAAATTAAGGAAGATTCTGTTGTTTTTCCTTTACAACACTTTATCCACTTTTCTTTCACTTTCTCTTTCCTCATTTAATCCATCCAACTATCCCCCATCTCTCTCTCATTTGTCATTCTCTCTCCCCATCCACCACCTAATACCTCCACCGTACCACCACACCGCTATCATCTTCGTCGACCAACCACTGCCCCTGTCTGCTTCGACCACCACCGTCATCTTCGACCCCCTACCACCACCACCCCATCTGCTTCGACCCACCACCACCACCACATCACTTCCATCAATCACCACCAGTATCACCACCTCCATCAAGATTTAAGAATGGAACTTTACATTTTTTTTCTTTTAGTTAGATCGAGATCTTATTCCATATTTCAGCTCCTGAAGAGTTTGTTCAAAAGTTTTAAGTGGAGGTGATAATATTGAGTATGGTGGCTGATTGGGGGTGATGGTGAGGTGTCAGGGACAAACACCACCTAGGCTTTCGCCTTCACTTAGTTGGGTTTGCCTTTGGCCTAAGCGAGCTGAGGAAATATCCTAGTCAAGCTCGCCTTTCGCCTAGTCGCTGGACGTCCGCCTTGATGGCTTGCCTTTTGCTTAGGCTTTGTCTATCGGGTTGGGTATTCTTCTGTCACAAAATCTGAAGTGCAAGATCACCCAATGATTGGTCAGATCTTCACTGATCTGCTGACAATTCAATTTGACAATGGTCGTCGTCCTTGTGTTCAGTTTGACAATTCAATTGGGTTTTTGAATATGATGGTGCTAGTGATGGATATTCTCCCTTCATCCTTCCATGGATGTGTCTTTGAACTGGGTCAAGCTGTAGTGTTTTTTAATATTGTGGTGGTGGCTTCAAATATGACGGTGCTGGTTATACAAATGGGTGACTTTGAATGTGATGGTGCTGATTACACGAACGGAGAAAAGACCTAATAAAGTTGGATAGAACTAAATGGTAAAAAGTGAGCATCAAATCGAGATAAATTAAGGGTAATATAGGAGGTCTAAGGAAATTTGACTAAATGATTACACTTTGCGCAAGACAAACCTGAGCAATTATTCTGGGATGGATGGAGTATTATAGTAATTTGGAGTATTTAATAACACGTGCTCCCATCTTATGTCTCCAACTTAGGTGGCCTACTACCAGTCAATCTTCTCTCTCTCTCTCACATTTACAAACAATTGCTTACTGGTAACTTCTGCAATTCCCAAACTTCCCTCACCATTTCATTTTACCTCTCTGTTTCGACTGCAAGAATTATAACCATGTAGCATGTTCTTGAAATCTAAGCATTTTGGTCGCCTGCTTCTTTCTGGTGATTTTGTGTAATTAAATATATCTGTGGGATATTAACCTTGGTAACTTGATATTTAATGCAATTCTTTATTTCAGAGAGAATGATGCATTTACATTTTCAAATCATTAAAGGTATGAATGTTGTTTTTTTAATCATAAACTAATATATTGCACAAGCATCGCCTGTGCCCATGACCCAAGTTCTTTTTTCTCAGGTAAGAAACATCATATGGCGAATCAAGCAATCCTGCAATCAAAATCCTGAGTATTTCTAAGTATCACCAGCATACCTCCACTCAGGTTCTTGACTTCCAGACCAATGTAACACACACTCACACCTACTAGCTAATAAATCTTGACATAAGCATCCTTTATTAAGGCTTTCTAATAACTGATAAACCATAATGACCTCCCAAAAGGATAACATCACAAGCTTTGACTTCAGACGTACCCCATAGAACCCGATTTTCCCAGAAATGTCATACCATACACTCACAAAGATCAACTTGGTCCTTATTATATGATGCAAAGTGTCCAGATCGTGTGTGCTCAGGTCGACCTGTAATAAAAGTTCCTCCATAGCTTTCGGTCCACAAGCTTTAACTAGTGGAGGCATCTTAAAGAACCATTCTTTGATGTGGGTATGTGTGTGTACGTGTGAGAGAGAGAGAGAGAGAGATACTAGAAACACGGTGAAGTTCGATGGGAGTCATTTTTATTTTGCATAAAGGGTAATTTTGTCCATTGGGCACTTTAAGGCTTATTATATTGCTTCATTCACTAGTGCCTGTTGACTTCAACAAAGCCATAATGAGAAGTAAAATGAACTTCCAATCTATGAGAAGGCCATTAATCTGGTCTTAGAGTTTGCATAGAAAGGGTATTGGCAATTACTGCTAGAAGTAACTTAAAAGGACAGCAATTAAGAAAGAGGGGGAGGGGGGGGGAGCGGCAGAGAGAGAGAGAGAGAGTCCGCACCTCCTCAAGCAATGATGAAACCTGATAAAGCTCGTTTTCCCGCATTGCTATGGTCCTCAAAGAAGTTAAGAACTCCTCCGGGAAAACAAGCCTATTTACATAAGATGGCATCTTCCGCTGACCGCTCCAACTATAGTTGCTAACTTGTGTAACTGCGCAATTCTGATTGCTTCCTTTCTTTGGAGTGCAAGCTGGAAAAAAACCACGATCTAGCAAACTTCTAGGCAAAAGACACCTCATTTCAGCTTTCTGCGAGCAAGTTAAGTTCATCAATAAAATTACATAGCAATAAGAGCTTCCATTTTATCGTATATTAGATCTATACTTATACCCCAACATAGCCTTTCTTCTTGGGGGCAGTAAATAAGCATGAAAAAATAGATAAGCAGGCATACTCCCTCTGTATTCAATCACTCTCGACACCATCAAAGCCATGGTTGGGGGCATCTACACAGGGACTAACTAATGAGCACAGGAATTAACTAATCAGCATATGGATCCATAGGTGACTAAAGCTCTATCAGCAGGACCTCTAATTCTGCTGCGGATTCATCCCAAACATGATTCTCACCAACTTGCATCCTTCACAATGCCCCACACCAGTCTCGTAAACAACCACAAATACGTGAACCAAGCAATAGGGCAATACTTTTCCTTCTTGCCAGCAAAATACTTTGGCCATGGCTGTCACCATCATAGATTTTGGTTGTTGAACATAACTTCTAATCATGGGCATGGCTACTGATAGAGCATGCAATGGTGACAAGTGAAGACCATGTCAAGGAATCAAAGAGAGGTTGAAAATGGGCCTTCCCAGGCTCATTTATGACTTATTTTTTACTCTAATTTTACTGATTAGCATAGCCTTGTCCAAAATAGAGAGGTACGGTGGTATCCTGCTTCCCAATTGGAACATATAACAGACAATTTGACAGAAAACCCTATCCAGCAACAACTAATGAGTAGTCCACCAAAAAAAAAAAAGAATCAGTATATAAGCATCAAAACTTTACTTGAAACGGCATAACATCACCATGAACATATGAAAGTCTGACCTGTGCTTCAAGAAGCTGTATCTTGGATTCTGAAAAGGGGACACTGTGAATAGCATCTGCTGGATAATGAACCTGTGAAAGTTCATTCATGTTACAAAAGTAACAAAAATCCAGGTGGCTCTATAGCATATGATTTTGCTTTAATCCTGCCGGATCACAAATTAAGATTCAAGGGGGTAATATCTTGGAAAAGATATCAATGGAATGCGCTGGCAAGAGATCACACTGGCCTTAAAATACATCAATTACCATTATATAGTCATCCGGGTTATTATCAATGACAAATCCATAAAGGTACAGCAGTTCCTGCATCAAAAGCAAATGACTATCATAAATTAACTACTTGAACAATAAAAGCTTTCAGCAGCCCTATTCAAATCTAAACAAGATTCCTCAGAAAAGGTCAAAGTTGCAATTTTAGTTGTATTTTTCCTTTAATTTGATAAGTAAACTCAATCACCGCTGCTATTTTCTACTGCTACTGGAGGGAGTGGTATGGTTAAGTTACAAGCACAGCCAGCGCAAATTTGCCAAGGTAGGTAATTCGGACAATGTTTAGTGGAGATTGCAAAAGGAACATTGCAGGCAACTGATCATGACACTGGAAGCAATAACTGAAAAGAAAACAGAAAAAGTGAAGTGGCTAATAAAATAAGCCATGTAATCAAGTTGTTTCATGGAGCAAGGCCAAGTCAGATGGTTCCCAGGTAAAAAGGTCAATAAACCAATAGATAGACTATGGCCTCCTCCCTATAGAAACTCCCATCCAACTGCAAGGTGATCTATGCAAACCACAGGTAAATGCACATCACTAATGTATCCAGATAATTCCCCAAGATGAAGGCTGGTAATAGCACCAACCAACATTTAACAGTACCTACTGAATTTTTTTTGGAAACATTATACGTAGTAAATACAACTATACCTCATTTCCTTTGTCTCCATAACTAATAGACACCTCTTTCTCGACTTGATGAGGACTTTGTTCAGCTTTCAAATAAGGGAAAGAGATGACAAAGTCACTAGTCAGATGACAAAGCATTATAAAACACAGACAGTTAAACCAATATACAAAGTATTCCCAGCAGCGAGTAAGAAATCCAAAAAACATAATGGTACTGCCAGAGATGTTAAAGGAAGTCAAAGTTGTACATATGAATCATTGTCTGTATCCTTTGGTGAAAACATCATATTATTCTCCAGGTAATCAGTTTGTACGTCAGAAATCTTCATGACAAAATTCATATTAGCGAATGAGATATGAAGCCATAGAGCTGAAAATTTGTATAGCGGACGCAAAACCAGGATGAGTGGAACTACCAGAAAGAAGATACATGGAGAAAGGTAGGCCAGTTGTTGATCCTGTTCCATCAACTTCCCAAGTTGCTGCAGCCTTCAAATCTGTACAACAATGTTTGAAGCAACAGAAACAGATAACTCGAGGTCCAGCTTGAATCCATGCAAATACAGATATGCGTATGGATATGAATATACAAAAATACAGGGTCCAGCTAACTTGTCCAACAATTTCGACAAAAGTGCGTGCATTATTCTCATCTTAAACACAATGAAAAAGGAAAACAAATTCATTTGTATTAGAAATCTGTCCCGCCACCTTTTCCCTCCTTGACTTGCCTGACACAACAACCAATATTGCTGGAAAGCCACAAGTAACCATCACTCTCTCAAATTCTCTTCTTAGGACTGCCGTAGATTTTGTTTACACTTCATCAAATATGCTGCAATGCCCAAAAATAAAAGGCCCAATATAGTATACTTCTTAATGGGAAAAAGCGGGCCCCTCTGGTAGGTATTCAAACTCGCATCTGACACAAGTGTTAGACCACCAAGTATCTGGCATATCATCTGTTACTGAGTCCTTAAGTTCTACAAGCAAAGGAAGGGGCACACTAAGATGAAGCAGATACATTAACGGGAAAACTCGGAATAGTGCAGAAGGGGCACACTAAGATGAAGCAGATATATTAACAGGAAAAATTGGATTAGTGCAGAAGGGGCACACTAAGATGAAGCAGATACATTAACAGGAAAACTTGGATTAGTGCAGATGGGGGGCACACAAAGATGACGCAGATATATTAACAGGAAAACTTGGATGAATGCAGACTATGATTACCGTGGTTGCAAAAATCAATGCCAGGGACGAGACCCTCAACCCAAACAGTTTCTCCTTGTAGTGTAGTAGATTTGTCTCCAGCTACTTGATTTTCATCCTTATTAACCTCAAGTTCTGAAAAGGAAAAAAAAAAGGCGTGATCAGGTTTCAACCAGAAACATGCCATCTACTGAGAGAAGTTATGGCCTTAAATATATTGTACAGAAGATATAAATTTTTGAAAAAGTTAAAGGAGGGAGTAAAATGACCTCACTTTTCCCATCATCCCCATTAACAAATTCCCCTCTGGACGTATGATTGTCAGAGACCCCATTAGAGCTTAAAAGGGTTCTCTCTTCTGCTTCTTGAACATTTGGAAATACATAAGAACGTGGAAGAGGAATATTCAGAGCACGAGTCCAGAATATGGAATTAGCCCTACGATGTTAAAAACTTCTCAGATAGACACATTCAAGATAGTTGGGAAATCAAACATCAGATAACAAGCATTTAAGAATGATCATACCAAAGGAAGTCTTCAAAGCACACTTCACTGGAAAAATACCAAATAAAAATTGCACCCGTTAAGAATTCTCCAATATAGTTTAGCACACAAAAAATATATAAAAAAAAACTCTATACATTCTCTACTTTTGCCACATGAGATAAGCAGTAGGTGATAGTTTTGTCATTCTTCACCATGTTCCAAGGACTCGTATATAACAGGGCAGGTAGGGTGTTATTTAATGTTTGAGATTCACAAAGCTCAGGACGCAGATATCATTAAAGTAAAACTACTAGCTTTTTCCTGTTATAGACCCCAAGACAAGATATTTTCTTTAGCCTTTCAATGAGTACTTGCCCCTTCGCTTGAAATATTCATCTGTAAAAGGAACCCAATTAGACCAAGTTCTGTTGTGTCGAGCATGGGTACTTTAAATGTTGTGAAGGGCCGCCTAAGCAAAGATTTTGCATTCGGCAAGCTATTATACTAGCTTTGACCACCAAAGTATCATTGCTCACACGACTGAGAAATTTTATATTTGTGGGCTGCTAAATTGACAATGAGCTAGGAGAGCACAATCTGTTTGAGATCAGAAATACGTTCACTACACTAGGTACCCCATCTACATTTTCCAAATTATCAGAAACACCTGGTGGTGGAAACCAAGTTTGATTGGGAGGTTACCTCAGTAAAAGGTAAAATTTTATACATGTCATACATAAATCTGCGAGTTTAAGTACAAGTTATCTCAATCATGTTCAAGCAGTGCTATTATATCGTGCCCATATGTACTTCCTTTAGACAAAAGATCATATGGTTAACATCTTTAGAGATACCTTTCAGAATCTCCTTCAAGAATCAATAGCCTTTGCACCAAATTCTTCACCTTATCATCGTACAAAGACTGCAGCTTTTTCTTCTGTAACATAAATCCGTTGAATGTCATGTGTACTACAGTGAATGTTAGACATTGAAGCACAGGAATATGGAAAAGAAACTTAAATATAGCCGTCAAATGTCATGTATACTGCAGGGAATGTTTTTAATTGAAACACAACAGCAACTTCAAACATAGTCGTAATACAAGTCTAGGTTTGATTACACATGTACAGTATCCATAGCTTATACTCAACAAGCCAATGAGGTGATCAGTAAACAATAGAAGATTCAAAATCCACAACTAAAGTAAGTGGAGATTGAGGCAATTCACCTGCAGTTCAGTCGCACAATACAATGTGGTACCCTTTAACTCCAGAAATTCGTCATTAGTAAACCACAGTGGATTCCCAAATGTGGTTGGAAGCACATCAAAATACCTAGTATTATATTTTTTTTATGAAAGATTAGAATTACAGACAAGAAAAAAACAAAACCAATACATGTTTCGAAAACAAGCCAGTGCATAGAAACGTACGGCTTCCATGAAGAGTTCTTCCGTAGACGTTCCAGCGTTAAAAACAAGATTATCAAGAACCTGTCATCCACTTCACCCTCCTTAAACATGGCTGAGCACTCTGGTCCAAGTGTAGGGTCTTGCAGCACCCTCATTGGTGTTATAGCCAAATCTAGTGGAACCACTAGCAGAACCCCTAAATTTGTTTGTTTCAATAGAAATAATTTATTCAAGCAGTGCTTTTTCCGGTTACCCAGATTCAAGAAACACCAAGAAATGGAATTATTGTAGAAAGGAAAGGGTTTAGATTACCATCCGGGGCAGTATTGGACGAAAAGATGCCAAACCCTTTACTGGAATCGGTGTATATGATCTTGCAATTACGTAGTTCGACCCCGTTCAACTGAATTTCAAATTTAAATGTTCAAGATTGGTTATAAATCTGGTATTGAAAAATTACGCAGAGATAGCAGAGATAATAAATGATATGTGAGCGCGATTTGGGACCTGTAACCAATGGAGGAATAGTTCGAGCTTCGCTTCTTCTGGACTCGCCATTTGCTGCGACAGTCAGTAGCCTGTGCCTGCCCGAGGTTTAAAGTTAAAACTGGGATTAATTGCTTATAAAGACCCAAACTTTAAGGCAGTGTTTGGCGCGCCGGATAAGACCCAGATAGGATAAAAATAATCCTATCGGGCATTTGGACATACTAATAATTGACGGATAAGAAATCTCGAGGATGGGTTTTATCCCACTTAAGTGGGATAACTTTGTACCTGAGGGGGGGGGGGGATGGTATTGTTTTAATCAAGGAGCACTCGGATAAGAAATTACGGGCTAGGTTAGAAAAGGAAACCAGAGGCACAAAGAAAGGAGAGCAGAAGTCTTCTCTCGTCTTCCTCCGCCGCCGACCATCTCCGACAGGTATGCCGTTTTCTGCCTTCTTTCTCCGTCAATGTCTTCAGTTTCTTTAATCTTCTTCTCGATTCCGAATCAACGAACCCATTACTTTCACATCTAGGAAAGTACATCATCTACAAGTCTTGATTTCAGATTTAAGGAAGAATCGGAAAATATAACTTCTTAGATTCATAAATGTGAAATCACATGTCTATATAATATGAAGACGGGGCGGGTCGAGACGGGTACGGGGCGGAGCTTCGATTCCACGAAGACGGAGGCGGTGGAGGCGGCGGCGTAGCGGTAGAGGGGGATCAATGGCGTGCCGTCAGAAGAGGTTAGGGTTGTGAGGAACAGGAGGAAGAGGGACACTATGGAGCCAATGGCCAAAGGGAAGATCCACTTCCTCTCCATTGTTTGTGGTTGCCGCAGATGCAAGTAGTAGCTTCGTAGCTTCTTCATATTCTATTAGTAGCCAATAAATCTCTGTTGGTATCTGTTACAATCCCCTCTCTGTACGAGGAGGGGCACAAAGCCAACTGAACAAGCTGATCTGAGTGGCGGTGTTTGTGAGGAGGGGTGAATGTGTTCTGAAAATCCTTTTGTCCAAACTGTAATCTGAGCTTTTCTGGGTATGTGTAATCTGGGTTTCAATGTGGGTAATCTGGATTGAATGCGGGTCTTTGTATCTTTGTACGACTTTCTCTTGTTTGTGCAGTGAATGTGGTGATGGAGTGTGGTTGGGGGAAAATGAAAGGGGGGGTTTTGTTCCGTTGGGTGTTTGGTTTATAGGTGTAGCGGCTGCTCTAATTTCCCTTTAGTTTATGTTCCGTTTTGGGAAAATGTGGTGATGGATGTTTTCTTGATTTTACTGTACAGATCATTTCCTTTTTATTTTCCCTATTGGTATCTGCGTCTCATGTTTTTTTTCCCCATTACTGTTTTGCTTGGAACTCTATTGAGTTTCGGGTAGCCAAATGTACCTGAATTAAAGAAAGTAAAGAAAACAGGCCATAAGGTAGTGTCTTTGGAAACTGGGGTTTCTAGTTTGTTATAAGTGTGTGTGCATGTGTGTGAAAAACACACAGTACGTGTGTGCGTGGGTAAGAACATTGGTAGAGTCTATCTGTGTGTGTCTAGGGTGCAGGTGTGTACGATTGTGTGTGTTATAGTGTGTGCCAAATAAATCAAGTATAATTGAAATTACATGAACCTTTGGTAACCAGTGGTGAGAGTCCTTGGTTACTCTAGAAAATCTTCTCTTGGTACCTGAACAATGCCCATCTTTGCATAGAATAACCTCTCCAACACCACCATTGTTTCTTCTCACCAATTCCTCCTCCTCCTGCTGCATTAAAACAAGAGAACATCAATACCCAGAAGTAGAGAAATCACAATTCAACAATTTCTGAAGATATTTTAATTTCCTTTGGAACCAGAGTACAGAGCATAGGGAAAAAAATGGACACCCACCTGTATTTTGTTATGCCCAGCTGGTATAGAGAACTTCCCCAGCGTATACCTTAACCAAGAACAAAGAAAATGTTTAGCAATAAGGTATAGTGGGGTAGAATTCAGATAATTGAAACTTCTTTCCCACCATTTCAAAGCAACCATAACTAATTGATGAGATCATTTGTAAGAGGATATTACCTGTTTGAGCAGAGCAATTACTAGACCACAGTTGGTCTAAAATCTTCAAAGCATTATATGAGAGTGCTTCCATGATGAAGAGGATGATAGAAAGTATCTCAGCAAGTGGAGAAGTTGGTGGTCATGTTGGTCTTCCGTGACTATTGGCATCAAACAGTTGTTCAATGTCTTTCAATTTAACTTGACCAAAAATAGAAAAAAAAAACTCATAAATTTTTATACTATATGACATTAAAATCAAGAAGTAATAGTACACGATTGTACTTTGCATTCATGATTGTACTTTGCATATTAATGAAAGCATGGAGCTTTTAGGTAGAAGCTACTGTTGTGCATTTTGGGGTCCTCATTGACCCTTTTTTTTTAATTTTTTTATGCATTAGTGGTGTTCGATTGCGTAACATGGCTGATGAAAGAGATGAAGCGATTGCAATTTACCTTGTTCTTGAGGAGATACATTTGCAGATTCAATTTATGTATATGCTTCTTGTGGTGCTACATATTACTGCTCAGAGGCACTACCAAAAATTTGTTTTGAATGAGCGTTCATCTTATAGAAAGCAGACTTGGTTGGAAAGGTTGAATCGTTTGATTAGTGTGAGTGAAGTCAATTGCATAGAACAACTAAGGATGGATAGACACATTTCGGGTATTATGTGGACTTCTTCGTACAACTGGCGGGTTAAAAGCTAAGGGAGAGGTAGGTATAGAGGAGCAGGTAGCAATTTTTTTGAATATACTTGGTCATCATGAGAAAAATCGTAGAATCAAGTTTGAGTTCCAAAGGTCGGGGGAAACCGTTAGCAGACACTTTAATGCAATATTGCGCGCAGTGTTACGTTTACAAGGCATTTTACTTAGTGCACCAGATCCTGTCACTGACAATTGCACCGATGAGAAATGGAAATGCTTTAAGGTACGAAGAAGTTCTATTTTTTTGAGCAATGGAAATGGAAATGCTTTAATGCAGCATGCTACTTTTAGCATGAGACTAATTCCTTCTTTTATATTCTTTGTGGTTATAGAATTGCTTTGGGGCTTTAGATGGGACCTATATTAGAATGCGTGTGCCAGAGGAGGATCAACCGAGATATCGTACAAGAAAGGGTGATATTGCAACCAATGTATTAGGAGTTTGTTCTCGGGATATGAAGTTTATCTACGTACTGCCAGGTTGGGAGGGTTCAGCTGCTGATTCTAGGGTGCTTAAAGATGCTATTAGCAGGAGAACTGGATTAAGGATTCCTATGGGTAATTTTGTGTTAAAAGTTAGGTCATTTGATATTTCTACTTACATATAATGCTTTCTTAAGAGACATTATTTTTTATGTTAGGTTATTATTACCTTGTTGATGCCGGTTATACAAACGGCTAGGGGTTCGTTGTACCATATAGAGGCACGAGATACCATTTGTCATTATGAAGAGATGGACCTCCACCAACTACATATCAAGAACTCTTCAACCTGAAGCATTCTTCTGCTAGGAACGTCGTAGAGAGATGTTTTGGCCTCTTGAAGATAAGATGGGCTATTTTGCGCAGTCCGTCTTTTTATCCTGTTAAAACACAAGGACGTATAATTACAGCATGTTGTCTGCTGCATAATCTTATACGAACTGAAATGGCCGTGGACCCAATGGAGGCTGAGCTAGATATGGCGACTGAAGAACAAACTGACTTGGATGGTGATGCAATCACTATCGTTGAAACATCTGATCAGTGGACGGAATGGAGAGACAACTTGGCCAATGAAATGTTTGATGAATGGAGAGGCCAATCATGAGATTGTAATTTAATATTGTTTGTAGACGTTGTGACTTTATTTTAAGAGCGTGGATGAACTTATGTATGTATTTTAAGAACGTGGATTGACTTATGGTTGTATTTTAAGAGCGTGGACTAAAGTTTGGTTCTATTATAAGAACGTTGATTGACTTATGATTGTATTTTAAGGCTGTCTGTTGACTTATGATATTCCAAAGAAATTGTGAATTGACGTTTAGTTGTTGTAATTGACTTATGCTTTTTTGCACAGGAATGGCTAGCTCCAAAAACAAAGGAAAGGCTACCTCCAAAGACAAAGGAAATTATCGGGTTTTGGACCCCCATTGAAGAACAAACGTTTCTGGATATAATGGAAGACTGTGTTAAGGAAGGAAGGAAATAGGAAACAGGATTCAAGCCTGGAACTTTCTCGCATATTGAGAAACAGATGGAAGAAAAATTACAGGGTTGCAATCTTCTTGCATCGCCTCACATCGAGTCCAAGTACAAGGGGTTGAAGAGAATGTACTATGTGGTGACAGATATGCGTGGATCATCTGGCTTTGGATGGAACGAGACACTGCATTCTGTTGAGGTTAAGGGTATAGAATGGGAAGCTTACTTGAAGGTAACTAGCGATTATTTCTTTTAATTTTTTTCCTTTTTACCAATTCTAACTTTTTGCACGAGATTGTAATTATGTCTTTGCAGAGTCACCCGGAAGCCAAGCGCCTGCTTAATAAACCATTATTCAAGTACGATCAACTCGGATTTATATTTGGTAAGGATCGAGCTACTGGAAAATCAGCTGAAGCTCCAGGTAATGCGGTGGAAGATCTAGATTGTGAAAAGGGTACTATTGGTTTGGATGACATGGATATGTCTGTACGTATGATTGGATTTGCGACTCAATCAACTGGAACAAAGCCAATCAAGAAGAGAAGGACACGAGCTAGCATGACTGATGGGTTTACTAGTGGATTGCAAAACTTAACGGCTGTGTTTGGAACATATATGGAGGCTACTGGCAAAAGGATGGAAATGCTGGCAGAAAGGCTTGGTCATGCTAAAGATGCATCCCTTGATAGGAAGAAAGTTTATGAAGATCTTTGCAGGATCAACTTTGCTTCGGAGCTTGATCGACTTCAAGTGACACACAAAATTGCTGCTAAACAGGAGATTGTTGATGTGTTTCTCTGCCTGCCTGATGATGCTAAAGCATCATATGCTCACATGTTACTTAATACCGATGTGTAGCTTGATTCACTACCACTTGTCTACCGGTTATTAGTTGTCATAGATGGACTTGTAGCGACAACTATTATTTTGTACTACCACTTGTCTACCGGTTTTTAGTTGTCATCGATGGACTTTGTAGCGATGACTATTATTTTGGACTACCACTTGTCTACCGATTTTTAGTTGTCATCTATGGACTTGTAGCGATGACTATTATTTTGCACTATCACTTTTCTACCGATTTTCAGTTGTCATCGTGGTTGGACTTTTAGGTTTATGGATGATATATAATGATGAATTGTTATCCATTTGACACCTTGATGAATGGTTGTCTAAGAATTCACTATTTATCTGATGTTTTAGGTATCATAATCAAGTATTCATGCATGTTTCCTTTTGTTAAGAATTTGAGATTGCATGTTTTAGGAATTCATGTCAATTTGTGAATAGATAAGAATTTGAGATTGCATGTTTCCTTTTGTTAACATCGTAGAAAGAAAAGTAACCTTATGATTAAATGATCTTTTACTTTTGTTACTCTGATTGGCAATGATCGGGAAAAATTATGTTAACAAGAGGTTTTGCTGCATAGGAATTGCGCTTGAAGAAACCTTTTGTTTTAGCGATGGCTGTGCACGTAACTACTGCTATAGGACTAATAACAAACTTTTTATGAAGACAAAATGGTGTAAAGGAGACTTCGATTTTTTATTTTTATTTTTATCTTATCTAACCTATATCCGGTGTGCAGCCAAACACAATCAGCAAGATATAACTGATTATCTGGCATGTAATCCTGGTTGGATCCAAACGCTGGACAGGATAATTATCTTATCCGGCCTTATCCGCCAAGATATGTTATCCTGGCTTATCCGGCCTTATCCTCCCTTATCCGACTGACTTATCCGGCGAGCCAAACACAGCCTAACAGTCACATCATCAAAGTTCAACCCATGCTTCCAAACTTTTTTTTTCTTTTTTTAGCTCCCAATCCCACCGCCGATGCTTCCTTTTTTTTTTGCCGAAGACACCAATAAACAAATTTTTCTGATGTCTGTCTGATTTTGAAGGGCAGTTTTAATATTTTGCAATAAAAGTCTATTTGGCAAAATATGTGACAGTCACGTCATCAAAGTTCAACCCTTGCGACAGTCACATCTTCTTATTACTCCTCCTTCCTCCCAATTGAGTGAATTCTAATTACTATACCCTAGATCCCCAAATTGAGCTATTGCAACAATTCAACCCAATCCTATTCAACCAAATTGAGCTATTGCAACAATTCAACCCAATCCTATTCAACCCTGATGTCTTGAATATTTTGACTCAAATATTGAATGAAGTTCATCACCTTCTTCCTTCATCATAACTAGAGTAGTAAATAATTTTCAAGATTGCTCGTTTCTATCAAAGGCTGCCTATGTGAAGGAAAGTGGATGGAGGCAATAGGATGGTTGGATATCAAGTGGTGGCAACTAGATTTGGGGAAAGAGGGTGGCAGTAGTAAAATGGTTGAGATGTGGTGATGGCTTGGTTTAGGGAAAGAGGGCGGCTAGAGGTTTGGTGAAAAGGGTGAGTTAGGTTAGACGAAGCAATGAACTCCCTATATTACCAAGTTTAATAGACACTCGAGGTTTTCGGTCAATTGGTGACTACGAATATTCAAGGTAATGGGAATCTTTAAAAAAAACTTTGATTTCATGCAAACACATCCAAGGTGTGGAGTTTTATGCACAATTAATCCTAAAAACTAAAAGCCTCATTGCAAGTAGTTCAACAGGTGACATATTCTGACCTTGATATGTTATTTCACCTTCCGTGCCTTATTTTACCCTTGACTAATGTTAAACTCACTTTATGATATGTGGCGGAAAGCCGGATGAAGGTTTGCATCAAACTTTTCAATTAAGCGTCACTTGCAAAATAGTGTTCGAAGATCTTATTTGAACCTTCCTCTTTCATGGCATATGTGCTCTTAACAAAGTTCTAATCTCGGATCCTTTGTCACTTATCAATGCTAAAAGATCTAGAATTTCCTTTTTGAGTTCAAAAAATATATATATTTGACAGACACTAAATATTGAGGGCTCCTTTCTGAGTTTGAAAAAAATTATACATTTGACAGACACTAAATATTGAGGGCTCTATGTAGCAAGTTGGTAATAGATCTCTACATTGAAGGTTATTGGATTCCTAAATTCAGCCAAGCAAGCATAATTTCTTTGGGGTTGGTGAACCGGTCTATCAAAGTAGTTGCAAATTTGACCTCCCAAGATTTTGGAATCTAAATATTACTTTGTCAATATATCTAAACCACGTATCTATAATAAGTAATCGATAAAGTTTCATTGTTGACAGTGAGGATGGATTGATATGGGCCTTCGTGGAATGTGGTCATTTATCAGTGAGCTTTCCTTTTTACACTCTCAATCAACATAAGAAGAGCTTATTAATTCAATGTGTATAACTGAACCTGCAACTAATATCATTTCCGGGGAGGTCTCGGAGAAGCCCTAGGCCTTATCAAGCCTCACAAAGTCATGGTTCTTCATTTGCAAGCTTTATGAAAGTGTCTTCCTACAAAATCTTTCGAACTGTAATAAAATATATGGTTAATTACAAAACTGTCTCCTGAAATTTACACGTTTTTGCACTTTGCCTCCCGTGTTTACAACTTTTGTAATAGTGTCCCTCCAGGTTGACAAGTAGCTCCAAAATTGGACGTCCGTTCAATTTTGGACGTTAAGTGACCATGTGCGGTGCACATGCCATTTTGGCATGGGCAAATTTGTAATTGCATACCCATCTTCCCCACTGTGTTCATCTCTCTCTCTCTATGTATACTTTGTGTTTGCAGCTCCCACGCATCTTGAATGTCGCCCTGTCGTAAGCCTTAGAGGCCTCGACGGCATTGTCGAACGTCCCGAGCCAAACCCTGGACCCCTACAGTTAGGGTCTCGGATCTCAGTAGCGAACTTTCCCCACGGCCTCTGCATCACTCCTCTGTAATGCTTCCTCTCTTCCTTCCCCTGCGGCGCCACCGCCTTCACTTACTGTTCACTTGGCTTTGCAAAATCTAACACCTCAAACTTTCTTACCGGTGGTAAAGCAATCTTCAGCGAAGGTTTTCTCTCGCTAGAGCTTTGCTTAGGTGAGGTCAAATCGATAACTTGAGGTTTGGACGGACTCGAAGAAATCACTCTGATTTTCTCCAAAACTGAAGAAGTTGGTGGACCATTTTGGTACGTTGTGTTCGACCTCATTCGAGTTCAAATAGTCAGAAATGGCGAGGGAAGACGACCGGAGTCTGACTGCCACAACCGGCCGAACAAATCGGTGTCATTGCTAAACCCCGGGCCCTATTGGTCAGAGCCGCAAGTCAACCTGCCTTAGTTCATTAGAATCGTGTTGTTTCCCGTCGAAACGGAGTCGTACGAGGCTGGATCGATTTGTATGAGCTCTAACGACGCGATGACCGGGTAGTCCAGTGGCAATGCTGTAGAAGCAGATGTCAGCCTCACCATTGGAGACGAACTCAATTAGATCGGAGTACGCGCTGGAGCGGCTCACATCCTCCTGCCACGGCGAGCACCACGAGAAGACGAGGTTGCCCTCTACGGACAGGTCGAATGACAGGGAGTGGGACTTGCCGTTGAAGTTGTCGTAGACAATGAAGGTGCGAATATAGTACCTGCCAAGGAGGAGGTCCGCGATGATGTAACAGTTCTTCTTGCCGGAGGAGACCGGAAAGAAGCAAAGGGTCTTCTCCTGGAGGTGGATGAATAGAGAGAGATGAACACAGTGGGGAAGATGGGTATGCAAATTATAAATTTGCCCATGCTAAAATGGCATCTGCACCGTACATGGTCACTTAACGTCCAAAATTGAACGGACGTTCAATTTTGGAGCTATTTGCAACAGTTTTGTCAACATGGAGGGACACTATTGCAAAAGTTGTAAACACGGGGGCAAAGTGCAAAAAACGTGTAAATCTCAGGGGACAATTTTGTAATTAACCCTAAAATATAATACTGTGTGTGATAAGCTTTGCCTATTGTGTTTGTTATACGCAGAGACACTGAATGATTTTTTCCTTAAGTACGCATGTGTAAGACTTACTTGGTTTCGTATACTCTCTAGGTTTGAATATGTGGCCACCTGTCTAAAGTCCTTTTCTTTTAACAGTTGTTAACATGGATTCATACCTCGAGCCCCCTGCAAGATACAAATCTAATTTAGTCTCTTTAGCTTTGCAACCTTGTTGCACATTTGGCGTCACCAATATATATGTTGCCATTTTCAAACATATTACCTTTGATCGTTACCATATCGTCCGACCAGCCATTGTCCTTGCCAGCCAACTCGAGAATTCAATTGGAAAGACAACTCTTAGTTGTAGTAATTGGTCCAGTCTTCCAATGCATTACTCACTTCCCTATTCTATGTCAAAATCACTACCAACCCACCATCACCTTAACCCCTCACAGGCAAACCCACCACAAAAATCCTGCCACCCATACCCACCTCTCCTAGTTGATTTTTGACGATATATTCCAGATTTGAGACTTTAAAAACTTCAAAAGTCCCAATTAATTCAGGAAATTGGCATCAATTAAAGTAAATGATGATCGTGGAATTGGATAAGAAATACATCAATATGGCAGTTGAGGCAACAACAAAAAAAGGTGGGCTTGGCAACGGTAGTCGACGGTTGACAAAACTAAGTTCCGATTCACAACCCATGTAACAAGCTAGACCAAATAAGTTGCTAAAGGGATGGACACAAGTGAATTTAGTGATATCTACATATGTGTCTGTAAGAGATAAGGGGGAGGGGGAGTAGAGGAAATAATTAATGTGGTTATTGGTTGCAAAGTGTTTGTGGTAAGTTGACGGTTTGAGGGTGTTGACAGAGTCTTGGTAGTGGAGGGGGAGGCTCGGTAGGTCGTAAATGTCCCTTTGGTTTTTGTTGGCCATAATAGGAAAGTGGGGCTAGAGGTGGGAAGGCAGTGGGGATGGTGATAGGGTGGTTAGACTATAAGAAAACTTGAAGGGTGGACTATGTGGTAATTAAAATGTTTTACTTTTTTTTCATATTTCTTTCATCAATGTTATTTTTCGTAGTGTTATTTCAATTTTCACCTCCACACATTTGAGGTGAATGGTGAAAAATATTAATTTAGGCCCAATTGCACGATTTTTCAAATTTTAGGGGGGTGCTTGCTGAATTCAGAACTATAAGGTTTTATGTGCCAAAACTTGCAAACCATAAGGGTTTCTTTGCAATTTAGCGGAATTCATAATCTTCATCGAATAAAACTTTCATCGTTCAATCTTGGCATAAATCTTATAAATCTCAAGGGGTTTATAAAATCTTAGCATAAATTTCATTTTGCAGCTGCTCTCTCCCTCTCTCTAACTGCCAAGCCGGTGGGTTTGTCGCCGGAGCTCGCCGTCGTTTGCCATCTCCGCCGTGGATATTCCGCATTTTTCAGGTAGAACTTCCACTCGCTGCCGTCCTTCTATGTTTAGTTCTAGCAAGGCTTCTATGCATTTTTAACTGGGTTTTTGTTTGTTTAAAGAACATCGATCTTTTGTATGTTGGTTAGCTACAGAAGCTTATGTTATCGGGGTGATTGTCTAGACGGGTTTCTATCTAATGTTCATGGATGGGATTGTTCAATCATACATTTCCATCTCCTACTTTCATGACATGTGAAAGATTTGAGAACTATTAGAATGATGCAGACACTGTAACTAAAGTGTCTGTAAAATTATTGAGTTGGGTTTGGAAGAAATCAAAGACCAAACGAAATAGTTGCGTATGTAGAATTTAGGACATCACATTATGCCGTGCTAGCCCCTTTAGATCACTACAGCGTATTACTAACAAATCAGAAAAAATAACTTCAAAGTTACAGTCAGAAGGCCATATCATAAACCCTACAACTTGAGTGACTTTGTTTAGTCATACATGTCCCAGCAAAGTAAAGAAGACTTGGCAAGTGCAACTTTTCCTTGAATAGACACAATTAGCGAGAAACATTCTCGTGTCTGGATTCTATCAGTATCCTTGAGCTATGCTAAGGGCACAGATGGGAGGGGGCAAGGGCAACAACTACGTGAAGCTTCATACGGAGCCAAGGATCATGGCGACAGGGGCCCTCTTAGAACATGAAAGGGTGTCAATTCCTGGTACCGCTGTGCGTATAATGATAGTGGTAAGGTGGATCAAACCGATCAAACTCTGCTGCTTGCGCATAGGGAACACCTGCTTGGTGGCTCTCTGTTGGGTTATTGGAAGGGATGTCAGGATTTTGTTGATAAAGCTGATAGTGTCATTATAGTCTTAGAATGTTAGTGCGGGTAATGCATTTTAAGAATCAACTTCTCTTAGTTTCATTTGTAGATGAATTTGGCCAAAAGGTTAACATTAGTGATGTTCAACATGCTCATCTAGCTAGTGTTACAGCTTGACCAAATAGTTGCTCATCCTTGAAAGATTTGTAGGTTTGTACAGTTCTCCTCGAATAGTTAAGTAGAGTGGTTCTTGCAATTGAGTTTGTGAGGGGGCGTTACAGTGGGCAAAGGTGGTACAAAACATCATATCACTTAGTATCTGAACACTTTATTCAAATGATTTGCAGTTTCCGCTAATTTAAATACTTTTTACTGAGGGTGTTCATGGTTTACTGACAAGTTCAGTCCCCCTTCTACATATGTGGTTACTTTACTAAGAGCATTGGTTCTTAAGAAACGAGGACTCTTACTTGGGTCTCAGCAGTTTCTCTGATGCACTCAAGTTAATTCTCTTTTGACGAGAGATAAAAGAAGAATTATCGGAGTGTTCACATAGACGATGAAACTTCAAAACACTTTGCAGAGCTCATGTACAGGGTAATCGAAGCAGAAATAGCATTTAACACATGAAAGAAACAGTCAAGTAAAACACAAAAGATTTAAGAAAGATGGAATTTAAAGTGAAGTAAGCTGGCAGAATCATTTTTTTACCTTACAAAGTCCTCGTGGTTTTTAGAAACTTATTAAACTGCCAATAGCTTAAAAGGAGGCAAAGCTGGGCGCAGGCTTTATAATTGGCTGTCTCTTTTGAGCACAATGTAGGCTGGCAGACAATGGGTTCATGTTTTAAAGTATGCTGAGATGATTCCTCTCTTTGGGCTCTTCCTTTTGCCAAATGAGAAAAAATTAGAGACGCGCATCTCTTTGCAGCAACTTCCCGTTGTTGATGATTTCCCCTTCCTGAAAATGAGCTAGAGACTAGAGGCTGAGGTGGTTTCTCGGTTTGGAAATGTCCTTATTGTTTCGATATCGGTACTTGATGATGTGGACAGCCAGAGCTGCACTAGAGGGATCTTTATCTCTCCAGAGCTGGATTGTAAATTGGTTGGTTCTGTATGTATGCCGATGCAATTCTGTATTTAGTAGTCTTCTCTAAGCTAAAGCAGAAACAGGAAAATGAGAAAAACAACCTAAAGAAAGTTGAATGCAAATGGGCAATTACTTATTTCACAAAGAAGCCTCAACACAAATAATGAATTAGTTAGTCACAAACGTGATGATGAACACCGGAATAGAGAAGAATAGCAGCAAGCGAAAAAGTAAAGACAGTATGCACGGTTTTCCTATTATATGTGTACATTAGGTAGGTGAAACGATGACGATAAACATAGGTAAAGTAAAAGATAAAAGATTGTTGTCATGATGGAAAAGCTGCTATACGTGATACCATTTTTTCTTGTATTGGTGGATTTTTTGTACTATATTTGCCTGTAAATCTATGTTTGTAAAGCATTTAGCACCATTTTCGTTAAATCATGCACCATCGTTAAATCATGTGGGTCTGCTCTAATTCCCATTTTTTCATTTGTCTAGGTTTTAGGCTGGTGATTGGATCCCCTAGGGTTCAAATATTTGGGTACTTTATAGGTCAATTTGCTATTGAAGAGGTGAATAGTGTGTTAGAAATCTTGAAATGAGTTTGATTTTGAGGTTGAGGCAACATTTACCAAACGGGTTTTGCCGGAAACCGCTTGCCTCTCATCTCGTTGCGGTTTATCCTTTCTACTCAAATGGCTCGACTCGACAGTTTACCCAACCTGCAATGGAGGAAGAGGAGGAGGAAGTGAAGATCGACCAAAGAAGGCTCCCAGCTGATTATGACCCTGCAACTTTTGATCCTACAGAGCATCGCAGTCCTCCAACGGAGCGGGTGTGGAAGCTTGTGGATGAGGTGTCAGGACTCACGCTGATTGAAGTTTCACAGCTCTCATCGATAATGATGAAGAAGATGCTTATGAAGGAGCTCCCGGTTATTGGGGTCATGAAACCAGGAGCTGCTGGATTGGCTGGAATAGGAATGAAGGCATCGGCAGCAACCAAGGAGGAGAAAAAACCTGAGAAGACTGTCTTCGAACTTAAATTGGAGAAGTATGATTCAGCTTCAAAGATTAAGATAATTAAAGAAGTCAGAAGTTTCACTGATCTAGGACTCAAGGAAGCAAAGGACTTGGTGGAGAAGGCACCTATAGTTTTTAAGAAGGGGGTGTCAAAAGAAGAGGGAGAGCAGATAATTGAGAAGATGAAAGCTATTGGAGCAAGTGTTCTCATGGAATGAAGTTCAGAGTATCACGTGCATGATCAACCTTTCAAATATCTCAATCAAATCAATAATTCTCAGTGTCTGCAGTAACAAAAATGGAAACATACTTGAGTTCTCTCTCATACTGATTCACCTTGAGGAACTTGGTAGCGTATCCTGATCTAGTTAATCTCTAAGCTTAGAACGTTGAAAGCCTAGTGAGCAACTTCCTTCTAGGTCTTCCATCCTTACTTCCCGAGGCTTTGCAAAGTTTTTTTTCCTTCTTTTTTCGCTTTTATCACCTAATGATGTCGTTCGATTTCAGATAGAAGAAATCTGGTAGTTGGTATGGCTGCTATTCCTTTTTCTAATACCCATCTTTAGTACTTGTAAAACTTGAAATCAGATGACAGCAATTTTTACATTTCATGCTCTCCTGATATCCATGGGCCATTTGAAATTGACATCTTAAGAGTGATATCTATTGCTGGTTTGTTCTCGCTACTGTGCCTTTGTTGTTATGTTTGTTGAGGTGGAGTACTTTTGTACTACCCGACAAGTGCCACTGTGCAGGATCAGCAGCGGAGCCTAAAGAGGTTGTGATTTGATGGGCCACGAGGACGTGTGAGTTGTGTGGTCAAGGCGTCCCGTGCCACAGAGCGTTTGCGGAGCCATCCTGACGGTTTATAATCCCACAGTTATTGTCCGCGCACTAACAGATCAACAGAATATACGTCAAAACAGAGCGCTAAGAGCACGTTTCACGCTTAAACTAGTATAAAGATATTTTCCGCGTACTATCAGTAAGAGAAAGCAGTAAAGTCTTTTTTAAACTCGCAATTTTATCATTTCTATCATTTTTTTCAAACTACTATACCTCTCTCCTAAAAGAATCAATAATGGTCGTCAAAGTTATTTAAGATTATTTCATAATGTTCTCCTACTTTCTAATCTCACCATAGACCTCCCTCTCCATCTTTTCGGAACTACCTATAACTCCTTTCTTCCCCTCACTTTTTCTCGCCATCTCTTCCACTTTTTATTTCTCTTCCTCTCCCCATGGACTCACCCTTTAATTGGCAATATTATTTATTATAATCTTATACATTTTTATATGCAAATCATAATTCGCATAAGCATAACCTTTACCCCCAAACATTTATTATACATAAAGAATTACGCCAGTGTTGTTTATTTACTTAAAATTCCCAAGCACATCGCGCTATGCCACCTAGTTTGATGCAAGCACAGAGATGCCTTTGACATACAAGATCTTAAAGAGTTTTCCGTGGAGCAATCTGACTAGGGTGAGTAGAACTGGCTATTAGCTGCACCAGTACACATGAATTCTCTAATTAATTCTTTTTGTTACTAAAACTTGGTAACAAAACCTACTCACTTCTTTGGCATTAGAATTTTGTTTTTGGGCCATTATCTGGCAGTAAATAAGCTATTAATTAATTCATGCGCCCGTGCCTTGGTGTTTGAAGGAAATTAGCGGATTTTCAACGAACAAACTTTGGTTCCTACCCATATTGTATGAATCTTTCTCCAACCCTGTGTATAGAGACAGCTAATAGTCGCTAAATGTTTCTAGTGACTATTTCTAATAACTTTTCTTCTAACACTTTCAGCGACAATTAATAGTAGCATTTTTTTAGCATCATTAAATAAAAATCACTAGAAACATTTAAAGACTATTGATTGTCGCTATATAGGAGGCAAATTTTTTCCGTTTTCAATATGGAAAGAAAACAAAATCCCCATCTATACCGTATACAATGAGAACACAATTTGATAATTGGTGTTACATAACTATTTAATTAAAATAATAAGACTTGACATCAAAAGAATTTTTTTTAATCATAAGAAAAAAGAACAATTCAAATACCAAAAACCTACACGACACGTTGGTTTCCAAAATTTTTAAAACCGATTCCGAAAAGTATAGCTACGGTACGTCGTTAAGAGTGGCTTGATATTGTCAAAGTATCATATAGCTAATTTTATTTTTGCACATCTAGTAATGAGAAAACAAAAAATTTCTTTTACATTTTGGTCCATGAACGAAAGAAAATATATTGTTGCCAAATGGATGATGGGACGATATTTATAAGTTGTATAAAAGGATATCGGCAATTGTAATCCGTCGTATTTTACTAACATTTTTACTGACGTTATTAATAATATATTTGAGCGTCACGAAGAGTTTTGAGTATCCGGATAACGGCCAGGGCTTCAATTTGCGGGAAAGAAAGTCGTTTTTGGCAGTTTGAACCTCCTTTCTGGAAGGTGACTCACGTAACACCCCCGTCGTGGCCCAACAAAAACTGCCCCCACACTCCACAACTTCCTTCCTCATATACACACTCAGATCTCCAAAAGCCAAACCAGTACAATTCAGCTCTCTTCTGAACCATTTTCCCCTTCTCCTTCTTAATTCCTCCTCCTCATAGTCATATGGCTTCATTCCTCAAATCCAACGCAGCTTCATGGTGCTGCGTCTTTATTGCCTCTCTTGCCCTCGTCTTTCTGAGCTCTTCAGAGGCAAGGATACTCATGGATGAGCCTGCGGGAGGCAGCCGGCAGCAGCAGCCGTTCCACGGGGCATGCGATGAAATCTACGTCGTCGGGGAAGGAGAGACCCTTCATACCATCAGCGACAAGTGCGGCGACACCCTCATACTGGAGCAGAACCCACATATTAACGACCACGACGATGTTTTCCCTGGACTTGTCATCAAGATCACTCCAACAAAGTCTGTGAAGTAATGGAAGCAATTTGAGTCCTCGATCATTAGGGTTGTTTCGGTTTTTCTCGTAGGAAAGTTCTGTTCTTTGGCTTGGTTTTAGGGCAGTTGTAAAGACTCTGAGAGCCAAATTAGAAGGTAGTTCTATACAGGGGACTATGTGATCTTCTATTTTCTACTGATGGTATCTTTGTTTCGTACTTGTCTGGATTTGCTCTACATGCTTGTACTGTATATATCAACAGTTTGAAGTTTGTTTTATATATGCATGTATATGTGCACCTGCAACCTACGCCAACGTGAGATAAAAACTTGAGATGACATCGACTCAAACGATGGGTTTAGATAGCTCGACCAGAGGAGTAATGTGCAGATCTAGCATCTAAATGTTGAGCCACCACCAGCCTGATAGCTTGTTTGAAAGGTCTTTGAGCTTGTAACACTAGAATGATTACGCTAAGAAAATCCAAGTCGAATAAACTTAGTGCCGAAGCTGCTTGTCGATTTTTTTATCCCGCTCCATACACAACTGTTGTTTAAGACGATTGGTTGGGTATTTCAAAAAAAGGCATTGATCAATCACAAGCTCAATTTCAAATCCTAGAACGGGTCCGTCAAAACTTTATTTTCAGTAGTAGCTGAGGCTTGTTATAAGAGTTAATGTCAAAATTTTGTTGTGAAAGAGGTCCAGCTATTGCACATATAAAAAGTTTTAGCGATGATAAGGTGGCAAATGTGGTGTAAAGTAAAGGGCCAGATCAGCAGAGTCCAAGAGCCATGTTAACTCGTGCTTCCATCTGTTTGGTCCACGGAAGATATCTTGGTCCAGCTACCAAATTTTAGGTCTGATTTATAGAACTTGAGCCAAGAAGATGTAAAGATGAACATGGTTAACACCCTTGGGGAAAGTAGATTGATGTGTGAATCATATTATACAGCTGACGGTCCTGACCTACGAAAAATCATTACATTAATCACGTAAATACGACTCAGACTACTTTTCCGTGGACACATCGCCAAATTTCGCCATCAAGGTGACGACGGATTACGTAGTAGTAACTATTAGCAGATAGAATTAAAATTCTCTTTCACCTCTCGTCCAAAACTTTGTTTACTCTAAAGTTTTAATCAAGAAAAAAGTCTTATGTAAAAGTCTTCTACATAAGCCTCCAATTACCCAAAACAACTAAATTCCAAGTTTTCATTGCATCAATGGGAAAGGGAAGATACTCACTACCTCTTGTATAGAGACAATGAAGAAAAAAATTTGACGGCTACTCGACTCTAAATAAGATACTCACTACCTCTTGTATAGAGACAACTAAAGATCGTTAAATGATTTCAATTGGCTCTCATTTCACGATGCTAGAAATGGGATGTTAGGAGAGTTATAGCTGCAGTTAACAAGAAATGTTACTAACTATATTTAGTGATCAAGCTCGGTGATGAGTTTTAGTTATCTTCAGATAACAGACCTGAATCTGGATAACAGGCAAATTTTATAGGCAAAAATGAACTAGTGTTTTAAATATAAATACTCCGTAATTATGTGTAGTTATCTCTTTTAAATGGCAAACTGACGTGACAAAAATATTGCTACTCACTTTCATTCGTGAGCTATTTGGCAAAAGGGTTTTTTTTTTTTAACTTTATAGGGTTGTCAGTAAAATTAATTTAAGTCATTCTTTGCAACTACCCAAGGGGTAAATGGTTGCGGTCAAAACATTACTTGACTGACATAATAGTTGGCTTTGACAATGTTGTGTTTCGTAGAAGTCAGTGGCGTCTAAGGGAACGAGACTTCGTCAACCTCAACCTTTCGTTGCATGACCTGCATGATGTCGCAATAATTGGCTTTAGTCAGTCTTCCATGGCCACGTCCAGACCAAGAAGAAGAAGACGAAGAAAGAGAAGAAAAGGAAGGTACTTAGTTGACGCCCAAGATGTTCGCCATATATCGAAGAGTAGACGAGGTGACCAAAATTAAGGCCGTAGAGAGAAATCATCATACACAATGAGCACCAACTATGTATATATAAGTGAGGTATCACATGATAAAAATTATATTTAATCATTCATATTTTCTTGTACGAACGGGGTTATAATGTTCTCTAAAAGAACAAAACTACAAGTAAAGAAGTTACTAATTTGAGTTCTTCCTATGAGTTGGGAAGGGCGTGCATGTTTGTGTGCTATACGTTATTAAAGACGCGTGTTCTTTTGGTGTGGCCTTAACCGCGTTCGACGTCTATAGCAACAAATATTGTGAAGTTTAGAGGAGATGCATTGACCTCTTGAGAGCTGGGTCATGAGCAATGATACCTCTCAACCCATATAGAGCTCAATAACTCATCGTTAGCCAAGTGGTTAAAAGAAATTCATTGATCATTAATTCTTATGTCCTGTGTTCGATTTTCACTAGGTATACATATCACAAGTGAGTTATCAGCTTGTTAATGGATGTTGTCACGCTTATAAAGTGGCAACTTATCACTAATTAAGTAACCCCAAATAGTCGTCTCAAGAGATGCGGGTGCGATAACAACACTGTAACGCGAGGATTCTCCAGGCCTGTTTCTTCTATTATGTTCGCTTGCTCCGAACCAAGATTGAACAATGCTCGAAATACGTCAACTTGCTAAGTGTGGCATGATATACGATAAATTACAAATAGATCTTGAATTCATTTGCTAAGTGTGGCATGATATACGACAAATTACAAAAGGTGAAGATAGAACACAACTAAAACTCTTATAAGAAAATTGAGCCAAGCTTAAAGAATACTAACTTAGGCTCGACTCATCTCAACTCAACATTTTAAACAAATACTTTAGCTATGCAACAAAAATACAATTCTTTTATCAAAAAAATTAAAAAAAAGTTTGGAAAAGCAAAAATACTGGTGTGTGCACCCCACACGCTCAGGTTTAAAAGTGGACACCATATAAACAAGTTGAGGAACCACGGAGGGACACGTGGAAACCGCCACTTTTTTGACTGAGAAAAATGGTGCATCAGTAAGCACAGCCTTGCCACGTGTTAAAGGAACCTTCACATGCATGGTGACAGCAAAGATGGCCATTTCACTTCTTCACACAAATTCTCTTGCCATTTCCAAATTCATTACTGATCACACACACACAAACACACAGTGAAATTTTTTACAGAGACAGCAAAAATGGCGAAGGACACCGATGGCGCCGCCACTTCGACCACCACTTCTCCGTTGCTGGGATCAGTGAATGGGGACGTGGAAAAGAACAACAATGAGAGACCCAAAGAGCCATGGAAGGGGGAGTTCGTGAAGAGCATTGTGTACGCAGGCCTCGACGCCATTGTCACCTCTTTCTCTCTCATTTCCTCCATCTCCGCCGGTCGTCTCTCCTCGGGTATATTACTCCTGTCCCAATCGGACTAAATTAATGCTATGTCTATATATGTGTGTATGATTGATGGTTTTATTCCACTGCAAGTTTAACTGTGTCAAAAAGAATTATCTGGTGTTCGAGTGAGTAGATATTTGCCGTACTCTAATTTGGAGCAGTCACTTGGAAATTTTGAACCAAGGAAAAAGGGTCGTGATCGATGTCTTGGTCTGGCGCCTAGTTGCACGAAGTGTGGGTGGGAGCAGGTTCGGGTGCAGTGTTTCGGAGCAGGGGACGTCACTAGTAAAATGGTTTTGGTGTGGGGTCAAAAGCGGATGCAGCCGAGCGAGGTTCGGTGGCAGGACTGCCATTAGAATTGGATAATCCTGCAACTAATGATCTGGCCGCACCTGGCCTACTGGAAACAAATATGCAAGTTTTGCTCATTTTCGTTCTCCGACTCCCTCGATTTCTATATAAGGCGGCGGTTAGTATTGCAAATTTACTTACACGCGTGGAGTATTTCTAACAGAAAGACGCAGTAGTGAGCGTTACAGATGATTTATTTTTTCTTGGGTTAACTAGGAAATAAGGTTCGAAATTCAAGTATGGTTGTAGTAATTGGCACATTTATTCGCATTCGAAGGATTCTACAATGTATCAGTATACTACGCGATACTTTTATTCAGTATAAAGTCCTTGTGGGCAGTTACACCCAATTTGTTTTGGCTACAGTTATTTGACATATATAGTTGCAAAGCGAATTGACAAGGGAATAGGGAAAAACCCAGAATCAGGCAAGCATAATGCATCGATGAGTTAATATGACCTACTTATCAAGAACTTATATGGAAGGGAGTAGGTGTGAGGAGGTTTCTTGAGATATAGCCTTATATACTCTCTAAAATGTAATCCTTGTCGGTCTCTCCACTTACAGCCAATTTGTTTTAGTTCTTATGCTTCAGCAGTTTCCTGTTGAGTACAAATATCAATCTCATTGTGTCAGTTCCTTATAAATTAAAATTTTACAATATTCTTAGACTCTAATATTAAAATGTCACCTATATTGTCCATACTCCAAACCACAAAAAAAAAAGAAAAAGGAAGAGACTGTATTAACGACAGAGCTGGTGATGCATGTGAGAGACATTATAATAGTCTTTTGCAAGTTGGTGCTGTTATCTCGCTAAGAAGACAAATTTGTCTTATATTATGTACATAGAGCTGTATTCACTATGTGCATTTGTCCGTCTATGTAATTTATACCTTTATGCCTGTAGGATTTTAGACTTCTAAGTAGTGCTGCTTCTTGCAGTTGATGTTTTGGTGTTGGGATTTGCAAATCTTGTGGCTGATGGAATATCCATGGGCTTCGGAGACTTCGTGTCAAGCAGCACCGAGATGGACGTGGCAGCCAAGGAGAGGCTGGTCACTATGTGGGAGGTCAGGAACCGCCAAAGGCCCCAGCAGCAGGAGCTACTCCAGCATTATCAAGCTCTTGGAATGGAGGCCCATGATGCAAACATGGTATATGCTTCTTTTTTGTTTCATGGTTTGCCATTTCACTCTCTTTCCCAGACTGAGTCAAATTCCAATCTTGATGATGCTTGGTACCACTAACCGATCAAATGCGTGGTAATTCAACTTTAATCCTCATATTCTTCGATGCCGTGCCATCATTTTCACCACAAGAGCAAGCTTTGCTTCGTCTTTAGACTAGTGCTTCCATCAGCTAAGCAGTACTTAGTCTGTACCTCTTAAAGACACCTACTTCTATTTCTGATATGCCCGTGAAGAAGAGACCACTCAGGCACTTACCAGGACTAGATTACAAGATCATATGTTTCTAAAGTTCCATAATTGCCCTTAATTGCATTGATCCCTGTGGTGCAATAACCTTTTGGCTGCTGTTAACTGAAGAAAGAAGTAATTAATAATCGGAGTGTTGCGTCTCATGGCTTGTTTCTATGAAGAATTTCTTTTGCTTGGTGCAAGGTGGTGAATATATTCACAAAGTACAAGAGCATATTCGTGGATGAAATGATGGCAGAAAAGGGAATGCTGCCGCCTGACCAGTCGGAGAAGCCGTGGAAGAACGGCCTCGTCACCTTTGCAGCCTTCCTGGTGTTTGGTTGTGCTCCTCTTCTAGCTTTCATCATCCTCATCCCGTTCACCGACAACGACATGTACAAGTTCATCGGCGCTTGCATACTTTCTGCACTAGCCCTTGCGATTCTTGGGATCGCAAAAGCCAAGATTGCTGGTCAGAACTACTTGTTCTCTGCCGGTATCACTCTCTTTAATGGTGCTATTGCCGGCACCGCTGCTTACATTATCGGGTGGACACTGCGGAATGTGGCTGGCCTCGAAGACTAAAGTCACCTCATCGGAAGAGGTGAAAGAAAAAAAAAACATCAGGCGTTTTTGGTATGTGTTGCAGGTCTGGAAACTTGAAAATCAACAAAATGATTGTGATGCATTGAAGCGTTTTACTTTTCCGTAATTTGTTAGGCCAATGGCAAGACTTTGGAGGATCAATCAGAGCCTCTCAACTAATCAAGGGTACATTGCTAATTTTTTTCAAGAAAAAGGAAAGACAATTTCTTACCCTTACCAGGTGCTTTTACATACAAAATTAGCAGCTTTTAACAGTGTAACATGAGGGCATTAGCTAGTCTTCCAAAGGTTAAAAGAAGGTAAGTTTTCGATGGAAGCTAGCATTCATCCTAAGCCAAATATAACCAGGAAGGTGAAGCGTATTCAAAATCTTCTTCGTAGAGTCACTGCAAAAAGTTTCGATGCAATTGGTGCATCGCTAAGTGTTACGACCAACGGATGAAATTAACATTTCTAGGCTTTTCAAAACAGTAAGGGGTGAAGTATTTGTAATCCTTAATCTCATGCATGTGTGTACCATGTTATTGTTTATGTTATTTTCACTGAGTATTCTCTCCGTCGCTCAGAAGAAAAGCCTGCAAGAGCACGAGCTACACCAAATGGCCGACCATCAAATCTCAGTTCACTGTTGTCAAAGCCCTAATGGTGAGATTAGATTCGCAGAGTCATTGGTTGCTGAATAGTGAAAAAATGTCGCTACTGTACCTTTTAGCAACCAATTATAGTGGATTTAATCAAAAGTAGGTGTGGATTTAGCCCATTTTCTTTCTTTAATAGGATTTTTGCTATAAATCAACAAAACTTCACTATCTATAATTAGTTACCTACTTCAGAGCATTTATTTTTTAAGTACTTTCACAAAATTGCAAACTCATTTCATGTGATGAGTGAAGCTTATGAACGTCAAGGGGATAGAACATTGTACCTACATTAAGAGGAAGCAACGGATTCTGCGAGCCAACTACTTCCTCTATCTTGCTATGGCCTTAGCTAAGAGTCCATCCCGATGGTGTATAGTAATGTTGTCGCTGCAAGTCAGAGCGAGATTTTATAGCTTGTAATGGATCCCAATTATTTGATGGGATGTTTAAGAGCATCACATCCGTAACGAATGTACTCTAATGGATGCCACATACATGTACCTGAGATGGAGTTGTTTATAAGTACGTGGTTAGAGTGCACACTAAAGTCCGAGAGAAATAGCCTTACTTTGTACCAATTAACTCTAAATTGTTGCGTGAAAGAAAAATCCTGGTAAAGACGTGGGTGATGAAATTGATGCAATTGACATCACAAAATCTCGTTAAAGGGAGTTTATGCTCCGTCGACTACTTCATTGGTTCCACGTATTCCTTTTGGCCCCAAACCTACCTGGTATTGAGCTGATGTGTTAGTCCCAAAGAAAAAGCACACAAATACATAACGGTTTGAAACGAAAAGACCAAATTATCTATGATTTAGGAACTTAATTTTTCAAATACCATTCAGTTATCTTTTTCCCAATTTCTATCAAACCCTAATTTTTTAAAATTAGGGTTTTGAAACCTGAAATTAGGAGGATTTCAAACCCTGATTTAAAAATTAGGGTTTCAAAATCAAACCCTAATTTAAAAAATTGAGTTTTGAAACCTTAAAATTAGGATTTCGATACTTAAATTTGGTTTCCAAATCCAAAATCTCGCCGCCCACTTAATTTGGTCTCCAGATCCGAGCACGATGATGAATAGATTGGAAGTCCCATTATGTTATAGCACCAAGTAACTCATGAATTGTAATTAGGGTGGTTTAATTGGCAGGGAGGATGCCCATTTTGACATTCATAAAGTAGTGGAACCTTCAGTTTGTTAAACAGTAACTTTTGGAGAAGGTATTGAATGAAATTGTATGAACCCCTCAATCTGTCGTTATCGTTATGACTCTAATTCCAAACTGTAGGTTCCGCGATGGTGTGACGCATGAGCTTGCCAATGGGTAGGCATTATATTGCTTCCTCCTCATTTTAGACAAAATGCGAGCTTCCAATGTTACTGTTTTGCTTTGAATTTTCCCTTTTGCTTGCCTTTTCTGATGAACTGGTTATGGGGGGAGAGTGAGGGGAGAGTGAGCTACGGCAATGGGGTAGGGGAGTTGCAGAAAGAGAAAGAGAGTGTAAAGGGAGTTGGAGGGAGAAAGAGAAAGTTTGAAAAAATTAGGGTTTTTTTAAGACAAAAAAATTGGATTTAAATCTGCACTAAGAGTAGTATTGATATTTTAAAAATACGTAACGAATGACATCATCAAAATGTACGATTTTTTAACAGACAAAGGACAAAAAGACACAGCTGATACCTTTTGAAACTTAGTATCCTTGAGTGTAATTATACCATAACCTCAGGGACATAAGTGTAATTAGCCATATTTATTAAAGACATTTAATAGCAAAAGTATGTGCAGTTTCTAGCACAAAGTAGAAACCCACTACCCTTCACCCTGCACACGCGTGGAGCAACGACGGCCAGTCTCTAATGTCTTTTCCATATGTGTGTTGTGTGTGGTCTTTGACCAATTCTTCGATTTTGCTGGCAGAGGAAACGGTGGGTCGAAGACAACATCTTGATTCCAGCTGCCTCTCCTCATATCTATGTGATCTGGGGTGGCAAGATGATGTTTCTTGCTCTGATCATGCCGATCTCACTAGATTTGATCAGATCTAATAGATCAAGTGATTTACTATATCCATGATCCTCTAGATCATCAATACCCGACTATGCATAACATGTTTAGTGATGCTATGTAAAGCGGAAGCATCGGCTCCAGTATCGAGGCTAGGTTTGTTCCCTACGACAATGGTCGAAAAATCACCAGCAGTGGCCAGAATACTTACCGGAAGCTGGGTAAAATTACAACGGGAAGGGTTAGTGGGTATAAGGGCTATTCCAGTCATAGGGGACTTGCTGTAGACATTTTAAATTCCTTTTAGTTCCCTCTTAACTATGATTTCATTTAGGGCGGGAAGGGGGCTAGGGGGTTGGGGGATTGGGGTTGGAGAGGGGGGGGGGGGGGAGATGGAGGGTAGGGGGCCAATAGAGAGGGGGAGATAGGAGATTTTCGGTCCACATCGCATATAGCTTCGAGGGTGGGGTGGTGTGAGGTGCTTATGTGTTTGGCGTTACCCCTTGTCGTACTTGTTTTTTTTTTTTTCCTTTTTAGCAGTTGATGTGTGTACAACGAAGTGGATTTTGTAGTGAATGCATCCATAGGTTGATATGTTGATGGGTTTAATCTGCTTCGTACGGCAGCTTATAGACTTCCCTAATCGTAATTGTCCTAGTTATTATTATTGTAATTAGGGGTGAGCACCAAAAGTAATCTGAAGCGTTCAAATTGATCAAACCGAATAGATCCAATCTGAACTGTCTGAAAATCTTAACGGTTGGTTTCACATTTCTCAAATTGACATTAGCTTGGTTTGGTTCACGATTCATATTTTTGAAACCGATTCCAAATAGAACCGAACTGATTTATAACATGTCAATCTATTTTTAGTAACATTCATTGATAATTTTCACATTCATGGTACTAAGTAAATATAGACGTACTAATCTTGAAAGTTAAAAGAAAATAACATAATGAGAACAGTTATGACACAAAAAATTGGTGACCACTATTTCTTTTATATTTATTCATTCTTTCTCATAAATCATTGAACACTTATATATTGAATGTACCAAGATTATATGCAATTTAAAAGAAATATAAGTTTAAGTTTTAATCATTATTAGATCTAATAGTAGTATGCAAAGGAATAACGTCTTCAAGTGAACGCAAATCGAATCAAACTGACTAAATTGAACTGTCTAAACTGACCAAATTGAATCGTCCAAATCGATAATGTTTGGCTCGAATCGACTCGTGATTTGCCTTCCAAACCGAACTTTGCTCCGCCCTAATTTCGTAGTCATGATCAGTCACGAAACCAAATAATAATGGGACTGCCCTTTCACCGCCTAAACCGTAGTATAAATTCACCCCCACCCATCAAGAAACACCTCAACAGTCTTGGATCTCCTTCCAATTCTTTCCTCTGTTCTGCCCCTCTCTCTACAAGAAACTTCACGGTCTTTGGCTACTGTTCGCCCCAGAGTTATCAATCAAGAATTACAGCGGAAGAAATCTTCCCCTGTTATCGATCTCAGGTTTGCTACTTCTTGCGTGCCTATTCGTCTCTGCAAATCGCTCTGTTTATCTAGGATTTTTTTCCACCATTGATGGAGCAAAGAGCTATGAAGATCGGATCCGATTCTCATGCCTCTCCATGTTGGTGGCTCTTTCGGGTTACAATTTTTAGGGCTTATTTCTGTAGGGTTTTTATGTTACCGACGATTTTACTGCTATTTACCCGCCGTCTGTGTTGCCGAATCCATGGGGTTTTTGTGCCAGTATGCGGATTACGTGATGACTTGTTGGGAATGGATGGATCAGTGCTCGAGATTAGCGTCAGTTAGGTAGGGTTTCGATGTTTTGGTCACTCTAGGGTTCTTTTTGGGCATTCGCCGTTGCCAAATCCACGGTGACTATGGCTGGGAGTCTACTGTCCATCACGTGTCTGTAATGCGACGGATATCAGCAATGTATGAGCTTTTGCTGGAATGGGATGAGTCACTGGTCAGAGTGTAGCGACTTATAGTTACTGTCTATGGTGTCTTGGGTTCTTTTTGGGTGTTTTGTGTTGCCGAATCAGTTTTGGGTTTCGATGATGGCGAGGACTATCCGAGGCCTGACAGAATTCGGAGACACGGGATTCAATTGTTTAGACAATTGGGGTTTAGTAGGAGATTCGCATTGGGGTTTCATATTAACTGTTGTTCTATACATTTTGTTTTTGTATATAGTATGACTATGGAAACAAAGGCAGCGAACAAAGTGTCTGTTTACAAGAGAACCGAAAAAGGACAGTTTGTGAAGAACGTGGTGTGCAGCTATTGGGTTGCTGGAAGGTGCAACAGGAACCCTTGTAGGTTCGTGCACAGTGAATCACCGCCCCCACAACCTAAAAAATCCCCCCGCTTGGCATCCGAAGATTATCGTTATGGCTACCGGCCTAGCACTATAGTGAGATACCCAAAGTATAATGGTCAAAAGAATGCACCGGTTGAAAGAGCTGGTTCTAGAGGTATAATTGCTCAAAGGGCCCAGCAAAATATTTCAGAGTGTAAGGGAGCCCGAACTGAAGTCAAAAGCATTGAAAAGACCCAACAGAAGTTATGCAAGTATTGGGTTACCGGCAATTGTGTCCAGGGTGATAATTGCAAGTTCTTGCATTCATGGTTTTGTGGCAATGGGTTTTCGATGCTGACAAGGTTGGAAGGGCACAATAAGGTAGTTGTCTGATGATTATGTATGGGTTTTCATATAGTTAATGAGTTGATTTGATATCTAATGGAAGTCTCTTTATAGGATGTTACTGGAATTGCATTGCCATCTGGGTCCGACAAGCTATTTTCGGGTAGCAAGGACAAATCGGTGCGTGTTTGGGACTGCAATACTGGTCAGGTTCGTATATCTCCTTTGTGTATCATAATAGCATGGTGAATGTTGCAATGATGAAGTAACTGATGTTTTTTGGTTCTTCTCTGTAATTATGCAGTGTGCTGGTGTTGTTAACTTGGACGGTGAAAGTCAGGCTTTGATTACTGAAGGTCCATGGGTGTTTGTTGGATTGCCGAATGTGATTAAGGTATTGTGTTGGGCTCTTGAAGTAAACATGCTTTAATTGCCTACTTCAGTTATTTACATCAGTGGTGTCTCTATCTTCTTGATGTTGCAGGCATGGAATATCCAATCTCAGTCTGAAGTCACACTTAATGGACCAGCTGGTCAGGTTTTCGCAATGGTTGTGGGTAATGATATGCTTTTCGCTGGGACGGAGGTAAATTCTTTCGCAAGTCTAGTTGATATGATTTAATTTGTCTGTTTTAATGTTCACTGTTTTCCCAAGTTATATTATACTGGTAATGGTTTTAAAGGGATTGTCATTATTGTAACGTTTTGATTTTGTTTTGGCGCAGGATGGTTCCATATTAGTGTGGAAATTTAGTTCCGAAACCATTTACCCTGAATTGGCTGCTTCGTTGAAGGGCCATAATTCTACCGTGCTGTCACTTGTTGTTGGGGCTAATAGACTCTACTCGGGTTCCATTGACAGAACGATAAGAGTATGTTACTATGCGTATATCTTTTAGTTGTAACTTTTAGCTGTATTTGCAGTAGTTTTAGATTGATTGCCTTAAATCGATCATGTGAAAATATCAAATGCTAGATTTCACTGGCTTGCGTATTAGATTTCATGATATGGTATTAAGATGGAGGGAAGGAGGGTTATTTTGCTGACTTGTGGGGGACTGTAACTAAGTAACTAAAATGTCTAAAAGAATTTATCTGATTTGCATATAATATGTTTCAGCTGGCTGAATTTGCTCATTGACATTTTTTTGTCCCGCCTCCAGATGTGGGATCTCGACACGTTGCAGTGTATGCAGACTCTAAATGGGCATACAGATGTTGTGACGTCTGTCCTCTGCTGGGATAGCTTTTTATTATCTGGCTCCTTGGACAACACAGTAAAGGTTTGCCTCCCTACTCTCTACTATTATTAATTACATCCGTCAATCTATCATGAGGCTAAAGTCCAATATTCTGATTCACCTTTCTTATTCTGTTTAAAAGGTTTGGGCTGCCACTGAAAGTGGAAACTTGAAAGTTGTCTATGAACACAATGAAGAATCTGTAAGTAGTCTGCATTGCATCTGCTATTCCTTTTTTTTAATTGTTGTGTTGTCTTCTTTGCACTTTGTTGCAATTTCTGTTAATGATCTAATTATATGTTCACTTCAGGGCATTCTTGCACTTTGTGGGATAAATGATGCAGAAGCCAGGCCTATCCTTATTTGTTCGTGCAATGACGACATTGTCCGCCTACATGATTTGCCATCGTGAGTGTTGAATGTTTATTCTTGTTTACTGATTTGTCGATACCTACTCTTTCCCCGCCCGGTAACTAAATTTACATTGTATTGACTTTAGATTTGCGGAAAGGGGCAGAATTTTTACGAGGCGCGAAGTCCGGGCAATCCAGATAGGTACGGGGGGCCTCTTTTTTACTGGTGATGGGACGGGGCAGCTATCTGTATGGAAATTGCTCGGAGAACCAAGTGCAAGTCTTCATGAGAGATGTTTGAGCTTGTAACGGCTTCATGAGAAATATGAATTTGGCTTGTATAGATGGCAATGTGGTCGCCAAACCCAGGCAAGATGTGTAACATGTCCCGCAGTCGAATGAAATATCTATTTATCTCAGCACAGAATTGCAATTGTTTCAATCCATTCCCTTCTTTTATATAATCAGTGCGTCTTTTGTGACGATAATTATCGCTCGTGGTTGACCGTATCGTATCCCAGACTTTTATTATTAAAAAATAAATGTACACCAACGCTTTGGTGGAATCAATCACCCCTTCGGTGTGCGATTTGAAATGGCAATTTCCGGAACCCACTCCATGATGCCATTCATTCCTAATGGCCGCAGCATATATTTGCTTTCATCAACCTTATTTTGAAAACGACTGGGCATCTTACTTGGCCCCTGCGTTGATTGTTTGGAATTGCATTCTGACCACATCCCTAAAGTTGTTCTGAGTGGAAAGAACTAGTACCTGATTTGTCATGAATAAACTCTCGTTAGCAACAGAATATAAATAATTTCTTGCAGTATGAACTTGCTCGGAATTGATCAAGCATTCTCTATACCGAAAAAATAAATAAATAAGATTATAGAGGGAGTCGATCAAGCATTCTGCAATTTTGTAGGGCTTATAATAGCGTAGTTTCACCCTTTTTCTTTTTCCTGTCCTTCCAACGGTTGTGTGCCAAGCATGAACAAGTGTCAGCTTCTTCTGATGGGCTTATGGTTTGTTTGGCTTGGAGCTAACCCTAAGTTATATACTCAGTAGCCTGTTTGCCATGCCCATGAAAACCCTTCCATCTCCTCAGAATCACACGCACGACACTTGCCTATCTCTTCTGTGGAACTTCCAATTTGCTCAGCCCTGCAATATTGGTCTTCAAAATTGCATGAAAGCAGATCAGACTCGACCAGAGCTTAGGACTTCGAAAGTAGACCACAATAACTCAGCTCCTCAAAGCCAAGTCGAACACTGTAAGTGGCCTTAATTTCTAGCCATATTGTTGTTGTTGTTCTTTCCTGCCAATTTTACCCGACGAGAGATTATATGCGACTTGGTTCTCCTCGACAAGTTGCCAAAGCATTGTTGTTGTTCTTTCCTACCAATTTTTACCAGACGTACATGTGTCGAACATTCCTTTCCGACCACTAGTTCTCCATTTATACAATGCAATTTTGTACCAAGCTAACCCATTCACAACTCCATTTCGTATCTTTTTCTTTTGCTTTTTATGTGATGCTTCGTACTTGTCCCACCTTGGCGTTTAGGATGGTCAACAAAAATACCCTTGCTTTTAGGTGTGTTTTAGTTATAGATAGAAAGGGGGCTGAAATTATATACAAAAAATCCCAAAAAGTGTGATCAATTTTTAGTATGTTGCTTTGACTCACTTCACTTTTTCTCAAAAAATAAAAAAGGTAATTAAATAATCAAATAACTAGCAAGAAAGGAAAATAAGCGCATTTTTGGTTTACTCTTTTCATGTTCTTCGTATCCATTCATGTCGGTGAAAAGTGTTGCATTTTTATTTTTTCTTCAGCATCTTAAGTTTAAACACTTTTTTTTTTGCCACTTCTACGCGTTGCCGTAGTTGTAACACTCAAATCTATTCTTTTAGAATAGCATAAAACTAAGAATTTGTTTACGGTTATAGATCCTGATTACAAAAGCAAAATAATAAAAAACTGATCCTAAGACGTATTTCTATATTATAGCCGATTCATATATAATAGCGATTTTTCATTTCTTTAGCATTTATGTTCCTTCAAGTCCGTAACATTACTGTCATCATATAATAAACAAGAAAACGCATTTAGCCTATACCTTTTACCTTCTATATTTCGATTCTTTAATTACTTTTTCAGTAAAAACTAAATAATCGACCGATCATTATTCGCACGTTAATCAGAAATATGCACACAAAGTGTCAAAATTACATTCCCAATGATGAATATATACCGGTAAAGTGGGTTGGCATGATGTGTTTGGCTTTCTAAAATAAAGTTGATGTGGTGATTTACCATAACTAAAGTTAAAGCCTAAGCTTAGAGTGCCCACCACATGCATCAAACTCAAGTAAAATGTCTGAAGGAAATGCCAAAACCAAAAAGCAGAATCTACACCCATAAGTTATAAATCATAACTGAATATCAACAGACCCCACTTAAGTGGAATTTTATATTTTGCCACCCAAAAGATATCCGAACTACTATTTCAAATTCATTCACTTTCCCTTTTCAATGTTTTTCATAGATTCAAACTTAATATTTTCATAAGAAAAGGGAAAACTAATCAAAAATAAATATCGGATTTCTATAGTCTCTTGACAGCAGTTGAAGGGCGGATGAATGGTGGCCATGGTGGCAGGTGGTGGTGGTTATAGGTGGCGGCAGTGGTAGGATGGATTGTGGTGTGGTGGTGGTGGGCGAGGATAATGGTGGGTGGTGACAAAGGCATTGGCAGGCGAAAAAAAATAGGAAAAAGGTGATTGTAGGTGGTAAGCAGATGAAAACAACATCTGAAATAATTTTTACTGTTTTCTGCACCTGAAACACTACAAAAGTTACTCCATCCGTTCTAAAAAAAAATGATTATATTTCCTCTCGTGGCTGTTTCAAAAATAATTGATCATTTTTTAAATTAATAAAAAAAATTATGTGTTTTTTTCTTTATGTTTATCCTTTTTGAACTTTTTCTTATTATATTTTTTACTTCATTTTTAATTCTCTGTCAACTCTTTTTTTTTTTTTGTCTTGGTCACTTTCTTCCTCTCCGGGGATTTTTGTTGTGAAAAGAGCGAAATGAAAACGTGCCACTTTTTTTTGGGTCCGGGTGCGTGACTTTTGGTAAGATCGGATGGAACGTGATGATGGGGTCCGAAGAAATGCTTCGGAGGACTCCGGAGAAGCAAAATCGAGTCGTCTCGACCGAAGCACACACACGTCGCAATGATTGTAAACAGGGCAAAAAGCAAGGGAGGAAAACCCCAAAACTTTCTTGTCTTTCTCGGCTGTGCATGTCCACGTCTCCCCCTATATATATATATATATATATGTATTTATGGAACGTAACAGGGGCGACATTTGTGCATATGTGAGGCATCTTCTTCTGCTTCACAGGAATCACGCTACCTTCACACTCATACTCCCTTTAGTCTGTGTTTGTGCTTGTCTGTGTGTGGGGTACATTACGCATTTGTGGATGGCTGGATGCATATGCCTTGCCGCGTTCTAATTCCCAAACTGGGAATTTCGCTAGTAATGGAGAGCCAATTTGCACTGTTCTGGCTACGGACTGCTGACTGCTGATCCTGGTTGGTTTCCAACGGTCAGTTTTCTCGACTCTTCAAGTCCCCTTCTTCTTCTAAGGCATTTCTGGTTCCATACACACAGTGAAGCCTTTTTTTTTTTCCCTTTTCGTATATCTCATAACCATAAGGAGCTCAAATCTTGGACTTTCGGTGCTTCATTTTGACCCATAAAAGGAGAAAGAAGGGAAGAAAAAAAAAATTGTACTCATGTTTTATTATCTTGCACTGTTTTCTTGGTAACCAATCTCTAATTGAGATTTTGTTGACATCATGACATTTTCATATTATGGAGGAGAACGGATGTGTAACAGTTAGTATAGCTCGCTTATTTCCAGATACCATGGTGGCAATTATTGTGAAGATTCTCTGCAAATACAGGGTTAATAACTGACAGATGGTAGCTATGGAGTTTCAAGCCACTCTTGTTCTTACGCTCTATTTCATGTCTAATTCAGGGAACTGACACCTTTTTGGTTGAAGATGGTTGCATTTGGGAAAAAGTTGAAAGAATCACAAATTCAAGAATGGCAAGGGTATGACTCCTCAGCCTCCTCTCCAGCTTCACACAAATGCTTTAACATCTGATGCACATAATGCATACGTTATCATTGATCTATACCCAAATACTAGTAAAAAAATGTTAAAGGCGACTCGCCTGACAAGTCAGGCGATGATATAAGCAAATTTTAAATACGGTTATTGTTTTAGGTGTTCCATTAATTTACTAAAAGGTGAAAGGGAAAAGTTTAGGAAATGAAGGGAGTATGTAGTTTCTGTTTTTCTGTATATACATAGACTCAATTCTTAAGAATTCCTTGTTCATCATGTCCCATGAGAGGAAATGTTAAGTGCACAACGAGCCTAAAGTAGACAGCTTTTCAACAAGCCAATAAGACTATTTTTCATCTACAGTTGCAGGAAAAAATCAAAGCTCTTTGAAGGGGGCACATTAGCCTGATTCACTTTGGGATTCTTTGGAATTGGATTAAACATTAACTTCCCCAATTTGGGCTCCCTATGAAACTTTGGCATGAAGATGTAATGTAACATCCATCATATTTTCTCTTTCTTCCTCTTGTGAACTTTAACATGTCACTTACTAGTTGGTCTTGCAATCAAACTTGGTCACCGCTCTTATGTTTACATCACTAAATATACAAGCAGAGTAGCAGACCCTAACTTCAGCTTTTATTGAAAACTATAATGTGGTATGTCATGTGCTAATGGAAATGATTTAGTAGTTATGCAATTCCAAGGATGCTGTTTACCACTTTATCAGTGTGCTTATATTCTGATTGTTTCCAGATATTACATAAATTACAAGTTAATGAAGAAGAAAGTAAAGCAATATGTTCAACAAATTGACGTTGCAGCTGAAAATCGCCATCACGTTCTTAAGGATTTCTCAAGAATGCTGGATATACAGGTACTGAAGTACATCTTACTATTCAGATATGCATAATGAGAAGGTAACTAGTATTTAATGTATCCAAACGAAAAAAAAAGAGAGAGGTTGGGGGGACAATGCCACACGTGGTGCTGGTCGTAGATGGAGTTGATCATGTTAGTTATCCTTCATTAGGTTGTGAACAAATTCTCTACTTCCCTTAAAATTGAACTTTCAATACTATCCACATGGGACACGTACCAGAAAAGAAGATAATGCGTTCTAGTGGTTTAATATAAAAAAAAATCATACGAAAGGAATCAGAGAACTTTAATGCTCTAAATTTTGGGTGCTATGGTGATGGATGTAGTTGACGAATTTGAATATCTCCAACTTCCCACCCGATTATGGCTCCAAGGGCATCATGCATCTTTACTTACCCCACCCCACCCCACCCCATCCTACCCCCTTCCCCCCCTTCCTCCCCCTCCCCACGATGCAACAGTCTTCTTATCTTACCTCTAAACTTTAGGAAGGATCCCTTCAGGCGCAGCTTTGGTTTATCACATTCTATGAAGCACGGTCACCTTTCATGGGTTGAGGTATCGTGTCCAACACTTACTGACGGCCCGACACCTCGCCGACATCTCCGGACACCTCTGGGAGGTGTCAGAAATTTTTATTGTTTATTAATTTTCTGACACTTCTTCCAGAAGTGTTGGACACTTCATGTAGAAGTTTGGACAAGTACGGGCTGAAATGATATTTGAAACTTACAATCGGGGTTGGGATAAAATATCAGGAAAAGTTGTAGCTCTTTTTAGGAATTAAAAATTAGCGAAACCCTAAAATATCGACAGGTTGTATATCCCTTCCTTGGTTAGTTGGCTGTTGTAGTGCTGCCTATGCGAGAGGGAGACGAAGAAGAGGATTTTTCTTGCTACTTCTTTCCTTCTGTTTTTCATTTTCACCTCTTTCTCTTTTTTCGTTCTAATAGATTGTTACTTCTGTTTCTTATTGCTTTCTTCTTTTCTTCCCTAGTGTTCTCTTTCTCTCCCCATCCTTTCTTTTGTAACTAACAAGAAAGACAACTACGTTTTTAATTCCGTTCCAATAAACTTCTTCAATTTTAGCTTCTCCCTTCCTTCACAGTTATTGAAGTCGAGGCTGGAATTTACTTCTTACTTGATGTCAGGAATGGATTCAAGTGATATTAGTAGTGTATAGTAAGTTCAATTAGGGTAGACGACCCAGGTAAACCTTTGTGCAAATTTGTGTAGCAAGGCTCCACAAGGTGAAAGAAACTTGACTTAATAGTGCAAATTTAGATGTGGTTGAAACAACATAGGAAACGCATATATGTAAAGAACATAGACAAAATTCAGCAGTGTCCCACGGTGTCCAAATTTTGGTTTATGAGAAATTGCGGTGTCCAGTGTCCCGATCGATGTCGGTATCAGACACAATGTCTGAATTGGTGCTATCTAGATCACATTCCTTCATTTTTCAGTGAGTAAGACTGGAAAAATTCACGTCAATATTATTCTAATTCTGTGGTTGTCCTAATTCCCAGTTTAACTGCTTCTAATGTGTACAACTTACTGTGGCTGCTACTCTGCTAGCATGGGACTGCTCTATTGTGCTATACTATCGATTTGAGTGCTTTCACGTGCATTTTAGCAGATGATGTGCATTAACTCGAGTCTTATTTTCCCTGTTAATATTTCAGATTGAAAGGGTCGTACTATTTATGTTGGAAAAACAAGGGCAACTTGCGAGCAGGTTATCCAACCTTGGAGAAAGGCATGATTCTGTTATACAGAATTTGGATGGCTCAAGAATATCTGAACTACAAAAAGAATACAGAGAAGTGGGAAGAGATCTTTTGAGACTCCTGTTCTTTGTTGAAATGAATGCCATTGGTCTGCGTAAGATACTGAAGAAGTTTGATAAACGCTTTGGATACAAATTTACTAATTATTATGTCAAAACTCGAGCAAATCATCCTTATTCTCAGCTGAAACAAGTCTTCAAGCATGTGGTAAACACTTCACTTGAACTTTCATTTTCCTAGGAAGCTCTGCGTATTGACATGGTACAGTCATAACTTTAGAGTTTTGTCAATTTTGCTCTTGGATGGTACTTTTTTATTTTGACTTACAATATGGAGGGTTCACTTTTTCTAGCCCGAGTCATCTTTGACTGTGTCCATTACAGTTGAGCACATGAATATAACCATTACCAATTTGTACCTGAAAGCAGCTACATGCAGGGTATTTCGGCTGTTGTAGGGACCATATCTCGAAGTCTTGCACATCTCCAAGATTATGAAGGAGGTTATGTATCAATGTATGATCAGCCCACTCTTCCCCTCCCGGTACATTCTCAGTTCATTTTAGTAAGTCTGTGAAACCATTTGATGTTTTGAATGCCAGTAGATAAAATTTGCTGAAAAGTCTTGCTTCCACTTCCTCTCCTGAATTTTAGTAAGAGTGAAATAAAGGTATTAGGACTCATTATGATATTTTTTCCTAGAGCCCAAACGCAGCTAAAGGGTGTGTATATAAATCATTTGCCAAGCTGAGTACTTAAGTCATTACTAGTTACTAATCTAATGAAAGGTAGTGTTACAGATGGGGCGGATCGTCAATTGAAATTAGTTCCCAAGTGATATTTATGATTATATTCAGAAATTGTTCCTTCTCTTCAGCCAGACATGACCTGGTATCAGAATTGACAGCTTTATCAAAATATTATAACTATTTCATGTTTAATTGGTGATAAAGCAAAAACATATGACATTCAAAGAATTCATAATTCATTCACAAGAAAAGAACAGTTAAGTTCTTTCCCTAGATATATGTTGCAGTATTCACTATATTCTTTTGCAAAATTTGAATGGTGTTAAATTTCCCTTTAATATAGTTGAAAGACCCAGGCAATGTACATCGTCCCCTTGATTTCCTTGATCCCATATTATCTTAAGAGAAGTGTCATTACTGGTGTCACTTGTAGGACCCCATAATTGTTGCTATTGAAGCAGCAGTGGACCGACTCACAAACTCAACAAATTTCCTTCAATATTTGGGAAAACATGCACTTATTATTCAAGAGGAGTTACCAAGTTCAGAGGATCATGGAAATGAAGACAGATATCATTTTATGTCGCTTCTTTTAAACTTGGCGAATACGTTTCTCTACATGGTCAACACATATATCATTGTACCAACAGCAGACAGCTACTCTCTGAGCCTTGGCGCTGCAGCAACTGTTTGTGGGGCTGTAATTGGGTCAATGGCTATAGCTCAGGTGTTTTCTTCAGTTTATTTGAGTGCCTGGTCAAATAGATCGTACCTGAAACCTCTTATATTTAGCAGTGTCGTGCTTCTTGTGGGAAACACGTTATATGCCCTGGCTTATGATCTCAACTCCATACATCTTCTCCTCATTGGTCGGCTATTCTGTGGGTAAGTAATTGCACTCTCGTTTGTTAATCGTCTAACTTATCATACTCTACTTAAATCTTCCCCACCTGAAAATATTAGAACAAGCAATTGATAGACAATGAAGACTTTCAGCTTCAAATCCCAGTCCAAATGAGTCTTGAGCTATCCTGAATTTCATTGTGATGAAGACATTAATAGTTGATAATAGACTCTGCGATCCAGAGTCCCAGTTTGCCAGCCCTTTGGGGAATGTCCTTGCCTAAGAAATCTTTGTAGGCCAGCAAAATGCTATACACTGTTTCTTCGAAATATCGCAGTGCTGGACCTACCAAGTTTGATTTCATGTTTTGGTGGCATTTGCATGTAGTTTATAGGAACTTGAGAAACTTCTTTATGTCAACTACGAACTTTTTCCAGCCGATCAAGCATTCTCCCCCTTACCCAATGCCTTGGTCCCTTGAGCCCCATCAGGAAAACATTAGCAAGTAGTTAAAGGTTTTTGATATGAGGTGCTTGAGATCGTCACTTTAAGTGCTTTAGAATCTTAGCCTAGCAGATGAAGATCTTGTGTTCAGAGTTGCTTCAACAATACTAAACTAGGCTAGACCTCTTAGAGGAGGCAACACCGAGTGGTTGGGCTGGGGGTTATCATGGGTCTGAATTTGTTACGATATGCATGATCTTAGCATGTATATGTACATCCTTATAGGCACAAAATCACATTTGTTCTTTTGGTCAATGCAGAGAAGTGACTAAGTGTGAGACAATGTTAGATGTCAGCTATGTAGCATGATCAGGTCCTTTTGAGCTTGGCACAAGGTATTAAAGTTAGAAAATATTCAAAACTAGAGAGCATGGCCCATTTTAAGTACGTCCGTGTAACTTAGACATCTACTGCTGGTGTTCTGCTGTCTTGTCATATGAACAGAATATGATTCACTCTAGATTCTTATCTTTAGCTCGATACTTGGGATATCTGATATGTTAAAGAATCTATTTCAAGGTGTCTACAAGCGTAGCAGGTAGAATTTCTTCATAGCTATATAAGAGATCTGGACTAAAGCTTTCTCCATCTAAGTTGGAGGATTAATATGTAGTATTTTTTCTTGGAGGCCTGGGTGGTTCACTTTTTCAAAATAAAATGGTAAATTGTTTTAATGATCTTTAGGCATAGGGGGCATGGTCTTCCACTATGTAAGATTTCTCCCTTGATCCCCGATCAGATTTTGTGAAGTTTGTACTTCCTAGTTGGTTTATAAATGCTAACCACTTTGGACATTGAGATTGTTTTTTGATTTCTATAAAGAGGGTATCTCCCTTTACTATAATGTGGCAAATGACTGCTGTCGACTTTTGGTACAAACTTTTCACAATGATAGCTGTTTGTGGGAAGGTCTTTGCAATTGGAAAATGGTTCCCTTGTTCCCTACTGTCGATATGGTTATGTTTCTATTTGATATTTAGCTGATATCTGCTATGAATTTTGAACTCAATAACAGGCTATTCCTTGCAAGCCACTTTAATTTAGAAGTAGGACCCATTAATCATGCGACTTTGTTGGAGCGCTTATGTTAGTCCTCTTTTTATTTGTATTTTAAAGTCGGTTCTGAAGGAAATCCGCAAGTTCTTGAGAAATTTGTGAGTGACAAGCTATAGCTTTCACTGTTGTTACTTTACTACTGCAGAAGTTTAATCAAAGAATGTGTTTCGAAGAGACCCTAAAGCAATAAAATGCATCAAATACATGTTATATCCAGTTTGCATCAGATTTCAGAAGACAAAGCACCAAGTCGCATATCTTTTGTTTTACCTTCTTGTTAACATTTTGCAGATGCTGCTTCTGGGTTCTACATGTTAATTTTTCAGAGTCGGGAGAAATTACATTGATAGCATTTCACCAATTGGTGCCCCAGCACGCACAATATTTTTCACTTTACTTAGTCTAACTATATAGACAAATGCTAATTAATACGAATTATCTTATGATGTTCCAGGCTGGGTTCTGCAAGGGCTGTTAACAGGCGTTATATCAGTGACTGCGTACCTCCCAAGATGCGAATGAAGGCTTCTGCAGGTTTTGTTAGTGCCAGCGCACTTGGAATGGCATGTGGTCCTGCTCTTGCTTGCTTATTTCAAACAAAATTTAAGATTTATCGAATTACCTTCAATGAAGACACGCTACCTGGATGGGTTATGGCATTGGCTTGGCTCATCTATCTCATGTGGTTATGGATATCATTTAGAGAGCCTCCGTTTGAGGGGAAAGATACTTCGCAGCACGAAACCAACAGTGGTACGTCTGTTGGATCAGTGAATTTGGCTCTCCATTTTTGCATCATTGGCTCCTGTAGGGTACTCTAATGATTTACTGCTAATTGGCAGTCTATAAAGCCTGGATAATTCTGTACTCTAGTACATTAATTTGGTTTGATCATGTCACCCTGGTTGCACACGAGTTCTTTACCGTATATAGCACCCAACCTAAAAAACAAGCTGCCAGGGTTTCAGCATTTTTTAATAGCCCAGATCTGCGGCCCATGGTGGGGCGATCTCTGCCGTATCCTTGACAGGTTGTTTCGAGGTCAATCACAACTTCTCCCGCTTCTGGTGACGACATGTTACTACCGTTTTTACACTGCCCAAAGACTTGATTTGCCCCCAGTTCTAGTACCAGTTTAGGGCAGAGTTTGCTTGGCGTTTTGTCTTGATAGATAACTTGGTGCCCAAGCCCCGATGTTTCCTTCAAGTGACTCTAACCACTTAAATGCAAACGTTTCTCAAGTCATCGAACTTTTCCTACTGAAGTTGAGTGAGAACGTGTTGCCGTGCTATCTAAACTTAGATATGCTACAAAGCACTCATTTCCAATCCCAAGGCTTTGGTCGGGCTGGCTATGCTTGCTAATAAGGACACGCCAATCTACCATCGGTAAGGTAGTTTAGTCAAATCTCCACCTCATACAGCGTGAGATTAATACGAGCCCCAAAATATGCAGTGTATAATGAACCCGAGTTTTTCATTATAGTAGCAGTTCATAATGTGATAAAATTCATCTTCATGCAAATGAATCTGATTCATAACCATAGTGCCTTCTTGTTTACTCTTTGTTTACATAACTTATTATGCAGAACTACTTGTGTTCGATTCCGATAGCTGAAAGTATCAATACTTCTTCTTCTTGGATGGTGCATGTCACCTAAAATCCCATATTTATATGTCATTGAACTTTCTAATTAACTGATCAACCTGAAGATGGTGGTAAATTCTAAAGGTGTATCATAGTGTGATCACAGACTAGAAAGCTCCCAGATTAATTCAAAGTTCTAGCTTTCCAATAATTTTTATATTCTAGATTAGAGTTCTTTAGACTTAAAGTAACCAATTTCTCTGTCACTTCAAATATTGGAGAAACTTGATGATGTGTAAAGAGATTATGCTTCAGTAGGATATAGTTTTGTGATTACATGGGGCTGACAGACCAATTGGTTGTTGTGCTATGAATATGGTCATTGGTGTGATAATTGAGTTCCATGAATGCCTTTTTTGAGCTGCATCTTATCATCTGTCATTCGAGAAATAAGTTTTCCACTCATTGCTACTTATTTCAGCTTCATGAGTAAGGATTGAATAAGATTTGTTTTGTCATAGGATTGATAGAAGCTGGTGCATTAGAGAATGATTTTAACCAACCATTGCTTTTAAGCTCGGGAGGAAAGCAACAAGACGAAGACGAGGACCAAGAATGTGATGCTAGCGAAGAATCTGCTGAGGAAATCCACAAACCTGTCACTTCAATTGTGTCTGCGTACAGGTTGCTTAGTCCATCTGTTAAGGTGACGTTTTGTATTCTAAGTTTCATGCAGACTTTGATTGATATCCATTATGCAACAAGTTTTCTGCTAATCCTCGAAACGACTGCTCGGCATGCAAAGCAAAAACCTTTTTTTAGAAAATGACCAACTTTTTAATGTATTCCAGTATGTGTTTTCTGTTCTAGAAAAGTAATGTTATACACAATTTTGCAGAACTTCCTTCCAAAAGACATGTAAAACATAATTCAACACTTTGCGGATCAAGGTTGATGTATTTGGTTGACTCTAGTGAAAGGATACACGAAATCACTATTCAGGATAACATGGTTGAATTGTGTTCCAATAATGATCAGATATTACTGTTGCCACTGCAGCCTTTGAAAGTATAGTTAGTGCTAAACAGACCATAAAGCTACAAATCTCTACCTGAGTCTTCATTGTATCATTCCCTTAGAGAGAAACACAAAAACCACCTCATACACATGAATTGACAATACATGTAAAGCAAGCGAGAGATAAACTATATTACCGAAGTCACTTGCAGATTGCCTAACAGTCATCTTCTAAACACATTCGGCCTTGTCTTTGTGTTGAACACATTGGCTGCTAAATTTGTTGCTCTGACAGTTTTGATGAGAGAATTTCACAAAAATATATGAAAGAGTTCACTGGAGAACACAGTTCAAAATAACAGGAGTCATCAAATCCTATGTCACTGTCATGAGAGGGATCAACTACATCACCAAAGTCACCTGCAGAAGGCCTAATAGTTATCTTCTAAACAATTTGACGTTGTCTCTGTTAAAAATGTTGGCTGCTAAACTTATGGCTCTGAAAGTTTTGATGAGAGAATGACTAAAAACTACGAAAGAGTTCACTGGAGAGCACGAGTCGAGATAACAAGACTCCATGAAATTCTATCACCGTCAACAACTTGTGAGTTCTAAGACTGAAATCGTGACAGCTGTTCTGTTTCCCCATGAAGTTGGATATCATCTTGATATCTCCTCATATCCTTAGTTCAAGAAAGCAGACTTGATTGCTCTTACCAAATAGTTAAACAAGAACTGTATGTGCTACAGGTTAATTTGAGCGGAAATAACACAAGTAAACTGAAAATTTAGTAGCTTGCATTTTTCTTCCCTGATTATCAACCATAACCACTTTCAAGTAGCTCGAAAACTTTAAGAAACCACCAACTAGGTATGCTTTTCTGAATTTTTCGTTTGAGCAACACAATACGGCTTTGTAGGCTTACTCCATCTTTTTGATGTCCTGAATAACTTGTTTCTAGTGTGGGATTCGTTGTTGGATGAATTTCCTGCATTGCAAAACCACCTGTGTATATCCTAGCCTGGCTGGATGGATGTACCGTGATTTTGCCTTGTTAGTTGAGCATGTTCATGGGACTGAGCTGTTTGTTTATTCAATTGTGTTGCTTGGATCCTAAGATGAATTAATTTAACGAGGAAATACTGAATCCTGAATGGTAGAACCTTCTTGATTCGACATGTAACTTCATCTGAAACTTAGAGAAATATTAATGTGGGGCATCATATGTGAAGGCTAGGGTGATTGTTTATTCAGGATCTTCTGAAATATTTGAAGGTATTTTACGTATACCATGTCGTCTGGAAGCTTGTTGGCTGTAATGAAGTTTTCGTTCTTTACTTCCAAAAAAATACGTGGAGGTTCAAGATTTTAAATGCAAACATCAAATCTTAAGGTGTTACGAACTTGTGTTAGCAGGATCTATCAAGTTGATCCAAACAGCCGGAGTGACCAACTAGCAGGTGGTAGTGGTGAGGAACGGTTTGGAGAACTACTTTTTTTACACTAATGTTTATCTTTTTTTTTAATACTCACTGTACTTTGTAAACTGTTGCATTTAGCATCTTGGTGACAGATAATCTTACTTGTGGTATAACTTGTCAGCTTTCCTTTAGCGCGAGATGTTCGATTTCTCTCTGTTACTTGCTGTCCAAGTATGAATTGTCACATGGATATTTCTTATTCGGTGCACGAGAACTACTAATTGATCGTGGCCTTACTGAACAGGTTCAGCTACTCATATATTTTATGCTGAAATATGCCATGGAGATTTTACTAGCCGAATCTAGTGTCATCACCACATACTACTTTATCTGGAAAACTAGCAATGTAGCAATTTTTCTCGCTTGTCTTGGGCTGACGGTTCTTCCTGTTAATGTTTTTGTTGGAAGCTACATCAGCAACATATTCGAAGAAAGGTATGCCTCTAAAGTTCATACTGTTGAGGATCTCATTATTTATTGCAACAGGAAACGCGCCCCACCCCAACCCCCTTCTGTTTGTCTTTTGGAAGATTACTCGCAAACATCACAAGGGTTCATAACCCCAGATCACAACAATCAACTATTATCTACCACATGCCTATGTTAGGTTTATATCTTCCTTCAGTCTTCCTTTCTTCCTCAAAACTCAAAATTAGGAAAAAAAAAAATATCCTTCTAGGAAGAACTTCGCCATAATTGATCACGTCGACATCCAAATTCATGTTTCTGTTAGAATTTGAAATTCCTTCCTTCCTTGACTTTTCCCCAAAACACAGGTAGCTTTTCAGCATGTTTGAGACCACAAAACCAAGAAGCAACATAAATCTATGATTAGGGTAATAGACTGCAAGTCTTATAAGGTCGATGCCTGCCCACTTAAGGAAGGATAGATTGAGAAAGGCGGTATGGTTGAAAGGGGAGGTGATTAACTTCCCACAGGTGCCTGTTAAAGAGATCGAGGACATTTGGGATCGTCTTTGGTCAACTTCTGACAAGTACTTCTTTCTATCTACTAAAGTATCATGCTAACAGAGTTAATAAGAGAAATGTCTGTTACCATATCCTGACGTCCTACATGGTTAATTAAGTTGACTGCATACTTAAAAGTTCAATCTTTTGGTAACCATGGTGGTCTTCTATGCTAATGAATCTGATACATGCCTTTCTGTCATCCTTAGCTAATGGATATTCTGAATGGTCCAACTGCAGGCAAGTTTTACTAGCTTCAGAAATAATGGTATGCGTAGGCATACTGCTGAGCTTTCAGATGATAATTCCTTACACTGTTCCACAATACGTCTGCTCAGCTTTTATCACATTTGTTTTTGCTGAAGTTCTTGAAGGTGATTCATGGCTTTCTTTGTTTTATGTAACCCAAGCACTTTAACTAATTAAGCGATACGCAGTTTGAAGAACGAGCGAGGTGTGCCTACATTTCTGCTACCAAATTCAGGCCATATTGCTTAATCTTAGTCCTCTTACGCAAACCATGTGCATCGAACTGTACACTTGCCAAGTTTCTTAAACATGTTATGACAATCTGCTTTCATGCGTTTGACCGTATGCAGGTGTCAACCTATCACTCCTATCCCGGGTCATGTCATCAAGGCTTTCGCGAGGAACCTACAACGGTGGGCTGCTTTCGACCGAGGCTGGGACCCTAGCCCGGGTAGTTGCTGACGGAACGATAACATTGGCTGGGTACTGGGGTATGAGTGGACTCTTGAATGTGACCCTGCTTCCTTCACTCATCATCTGTGTCTTCTCCATTATAGCTACCTTTCTCACTTACAACTCTCTTTACTAAAATAGCTCTTCTTTATGTATATAATCTTATGTAGTTACGGGTTACCAACAAACCACTTCCACCAGCCCCATCATTCCCATAATTGTGTATTCATGCAGACTCATGTAATCCCCTTGTCTTCTCCATTAAGTACTAATAAAGATGTATGGAACAAGAAGACAATGTGTTATTAAAGATGTACTAAAATTACATAAAGGTCAAAATGGCAAGCTGAGTTGATGTGACAAAAAGGAAAAAAGTAGAAACAAATCCATGACCAACGTTAAGATTCGCATTTCAACGACCGAAGAGACCAACGGGCAAGGCAAAGCAGAGAATTGATAGCCAAAAGGAGAAAGGGAAGAAAGAACAAACAAGACTGGACTGGAGGCAGTCGACAACAGCGTAGCATTTATAAGAGGAAGATGACGGAAGAAGATTGGAGAGAGAGAGAGAGAGAGAGAGAGAGAGAGAGGTGCATCTGACTTGGAGATGGTTCATCGAATCACATAAACAGGAGGCTCGATTCAAATTTTCAAGGCAAAATGGTCAATTTGTCGAACAAACAATTCTTCGCATTCGTTTTAGTGACAATTATCTTTCGCTGATTCAAATCTTTCCTCTCATCTACCCTTGTTAGTTTTGCCATGGCAAAGCGTTTCATACTCGAGGCAAAATGGTCATTGCAGATATAGCCTTCGCTGAGTTGTGTCATCTCGTCTCTCGTCTCTCGTCTCTCATCTCTCTCTCTCTCTCTCTCTCTCTCTCTCTCTCTCTCTCTCTCACACACACACACACACACACTCTCTCTCTCTCTCTGTACAACGCGTGTGTATCAACCCACACACTTATTCGAAGAATATTTTGCTACTCTTAAAATGGTGATTTAACACTCTTACAAAATGCTTCAAAGTTCATCTTACAGAAGCTTTCCTTACACCGATATTCGCCCCCACCATTTCTGGTATAAAGTAGAGTTATTGGTGAACTTGTCCACAGGACATAACAAAGGGGAAAGTAGTTAATGACCTTTTGTACTATACATGATTCACCTCTCCCCTCCTCCACCCCTCTACTTCAAATTTAAGCACTAAACAAATCCTCCTCCCCAACCCCTACCTCCTTCTCAACCCCCCCTCCGTTCGCAAATCCTTCCTTCCTTTCAACTCTGAACATAAAATTGTCCTTTCCTTCCAAATCTCCACTTACTCACAACTATGCACACCCGCGCGCGCGTACACACATTGCAGTGTGTGTGTGTGTGTTGGGTCTGTGTTCACTATGTGCGCGTGTTGAGTGCGTTCAGTTCAGTGTGCAGTGTGTGTGTGTTCACTCCATTGGTGTTGGGTGTGTTCGGTTGATGTGTGTACGGGTGTGGGTGTGAGAGTTTATCGGTGTGACTTTATGTGAAGGGGATGGGAGACTGTGGTGGGTGCGCGTGTGCATATGTTCATTGTGAGTACATTGGGTATGTTTATGTGTGCGTGGAGTGGGGGTGGGTGTGTGTTTATGTGTGTGCGTGTGGGTTGGGGGGGCTGTGGTGTGTGCTTTTGTATGTACTCATTTTGTGTGTGTGTGTCGGTGTTGTTTCTGCATGTATGGAATGGTGGGGAGAGGGAGGGGAGAACCCTAGTGGGTAAGTGGGGGTGGTGTATGTGGGCGTATGTGGTCTTTGTGGTGATGGGTGGTCGACAGGCGAGGTTGATCGGGTAGAAGTGAGGGAGGGAAGAGAAAGGGGTTGGGAGAATGGCATTGCGCTAAATAGGGTAAGGAAATAGAGCTATTTTGGTTATTTCGCTCAATTCATAATAGATCCGTCTAAGATGTCCAATTTCCTTAACAGGGCCCCGGCGGGGGGGGGGGGGGGGAGCGTAGTTTAGTGATTAAATTTAAAATGGAGGAGAAAATTGCACATCGCTTATAGTATAAGGGGTCATTACCTATTTTTTTTTATAGTACAGCTCAGTCAAAATATTGTAATCTATCTGCACAATGCACTAATTAACATGGAACCTAAAAGTTGAAGCTTATCATGTCTCTCAAAGTCGGATCATTGTTATAGCACATAAACAGTAACTAGAATTATTACAAATATGTATAAAAGCTAGAAAATGTAGAGGGAATGAAAGAAGAAATTTTGATTTTTTTCTTGTTCTCTAAAATGAGAATCATCCATTTTATAAACTTACTGGTGCTTAGTGTAGGAGCCATACCCCTTTAATTGCAACCATTTATTTCTAGTTGTTAGATTTTCAGGCCGATCTGGTACATTACACAAGATCTTTATAATCCGATGCGCCTGTTCAGCCATAATAGTCGTGATAAACGAACCAGATTGAATCAAAAAATTTTAATGCACCTCGCGATTATGTGTATCTGCATTATCAAAGTGCCAGATTGTACATCGCAGCCCATTACCACATCCAAGCATGAGATATGTGGAATCATGACTCGTATGGTGCGACATGCACAACACCATAGCACATCATATAAAGTAAACTTATAAGTAAAAGACCTACTTATATAACCATTTTTCTTTCTTTATCTCGTCTTTGTGGATACAAAGTTCCAAAATATATTGATCTTGTTCAGACAGTAACAAAGAGAAAACCCAAAAAATTCGTGTTTTTATTTTTAGAATTCCAATAACACTCAAAGGAATGCACATTCATTCCGCAAAACGAACTTCTCTGCGTCCTCATATCTTGCTTAGACACAACAAGCTAATGCCATTACACTTCTTCCATATGCTTATCATTATAATGGAGTAAGTCTAGTTAACTACAATCACTCTATTTGCAACCAACTTACGAAGTGTTGTGTTTAAAAAGCTTCACTGCAAGCCTTTTTGAAGTGAAAAAATCTTTTAGATGGGAGGAAGGTCCAGCTTATAGCTACAAAATCACGGGGTCATGCCCTAGTTAGGTGGCAACAATAACAATTGCCAACCACATGATCAAAGGGAGTTTCCAAAGCGAATGCATTGGCCAACATGAAGTTAAAACTCAAGTCTTTACCAAATTGATCACTTCAAATTCACTTTCTAGCAAACTAGGAGGAGGCAAATGTGAGTATTTAGGGGGAACACCATACTTTCGTTCAACTTGATTTCTCTATGCTTTCTTACATCTTAATCTCTTTATATCTTATAAATGACTAGACTAGATCGCTCTTTATAGCCTTTTCAATGTAACTCTCAGATATGTAGCTGTAACCCCACCAACTCCACTACACACGTAACTATAGACAATACTGAACTTCTTAAACACACTAGTAATTCTTTTTTAACTTATGCACCATTAATAAATGATTAACACACCATTAGTATTTCACTCTACTAACATTAAATAAATCGGTTTATTTTTTCACAAGCATCTACCTTGAATTGGTCAAAATATGCAGAATCGTGAAACTTTTGTTCCTTTCAGCAGGGACCACATGAAAAACCCATTGTTTAACTCTTTCACAACATGAAGAAAATCAAAAGCTCCGCCCTCGCTCCTCGAGAAATTGAACAAAAAAGCTACAAAAAATTGATTTATGACTCAATGTGTTCTCCATCATTTAGAGGTTTGCCATGTTCCAGTGCTACATCAATCATCTATACCATCTCTTTTGGATTGTAAATGTTTATCGTCCATTTTCATGTTGCGCATTTGACATTTTTTCATCACTTTTGTGCATACTTGGTCCTAATATATTCCTTGGGACATTTATTGTAACTCTTCTGGCTCAAAGAAAAAATAAAAATCAACTGAGTTGTTCTCCTCTTGATCTCCTGAACTTCAACTTCCTTATCGATGCTCTCATTCTCCATTTCGAGCATTCTCGTCTCCATTTTTGTGCTTGTTCTCCTTTATTACTCAGTTATTTGCTTGATTATTTCAGCTTTAACCTCTATGCTTTCAAATTACTCCCATTACCAAGCGTTGGAATAAAGCCTAGCAGTTTGTACGTAGTGTTAATAATAAAGGAGTTTCAAGGCTCTGGATTGGTTGGGATACCAGAAACACCACTTGCAAAATCCTCTCTTGTACCTCTCCGGAGATCATTGGAAAGGTACACTATCTTGATGGTACTACTCTTTTTTACCTCTCATGTGTTTATGGTAATATAAAGGGGATAAAAGGAGAGATTTTGTGGAAACAACTACAGCATGATGGCACTTATATCAAGAATTAGGTGGATGATTATGGGAGATTTCTATGTGGTTAGTGAAACCAATAGTACAATCCTAGAGGGTGGGTGCATAGGATTTTTGAAAACTAATGTGGAACTTAAACTGAGTACAATAATGAATCTCAATTAAGTCAAACAATATTTCAATGAAGATATTACCTACACAATCTTAAAAAAATATAGAGCAATAAGTAAAGAGGTTGAGTTAGAGATCCTTGACAAGGAGATTTAAATGGTTCAGTTTGAACTACCCTCAAACTTACATCTACCTTTTCAAGGAATTCACTTGTAAGAGTACTAGAATCCATTAGTAACAATCTTCTTCGGTGTCAAGATCAAAACACTTACAACACTTGGTGATATCCCCACGCCAAGCATATGCTTTGAATCCACAAAGCTCGACCAAGGTTTGACAAACCCATGCCTTAATCACAATCCTTTTATAAAGATTAAATGTGTACAAAGAAACCCTCTTGAAAGGAAATGAGTACAAATGAAGTTCTAGTACAAGCGAGATGAGAGAATTGATGACTTGAAGAATGCTCACTCTCAATCAAAGAATTGTTCACACAAATGCTCACTTTGACAATGTAAAATAATAAAGATGAAAAGAGAAAAATTTAATCTATAAGCCTTGATGTTTCTCTAATGAATGGACGCTTAGAATGTGATTTCCATGATTATGATAAAGCCTCAAATGATTTGGCATGATTTTGGGCAAAATTAGCCATTACTTTTCATTCAACAGTCAATATAATAGACTGTATTCCCAATGTAGTCGACTGCATTACCTTACTGCCCATTTCCCAACTACCTCATGAAACCTCCTTTGTTATTTTGGACATGACTTTCTCTAGAAAATTCAGATTGAGATGTCGTTTCTTGTGTTGGAAAACCAATGAAAAGTTTTATGAAAATATAAAAATATTAGCTCCAAAACTATTTTTGAGAAAATTTGAGTGAGCTTTAAAATTCAATCATTTTCAAGAAACACACTTGTGTGAAAGGTTATGAATTCACATGCAATGCGCAAGGTGTTCTAAGGCCGTTTTAGGTCATAGTCATCAATCCGAGCATTAAATTAAGACTAATTATATAAATATAAAGATCAAGCATAAGTCATAGTAACTCAACATATGCACTTTTTGTTACTCTTTAACATTGGACTTGATAAAAACTTCCATTACATGTCCACTATAGCTTTAAGCTTCTTTGGCGGTTGACTTTAATCCATATATCTAACTTCTCAAATATGGCTTCATGAGTGTCTATGTATATATTTACAAAGAATCCACTCCAAGCACACATTAGGACATAATCAATGTGTAATTATTATCAAAATAAGATGTAAGTTTAGGTTATCCAACCATAAGGCTAACAGTTAGATATGTGTAATGAGAAGAATGGATGAATTGTCATAAATAATAGGGATGAAACTGAGTTTGATAAGTGTATTTGAAACCTTCACCTTGAAGATATGGTTACTACTGGACTCTTCTACACTTGGTGCAACAAGAGAGAAGCTGATTTAATTATGTGTAGAATTGACAGAGTGCTCCATAATGAAGGATGATTGGCTACCTATCCTAATGCTCAAGTTGAGGCACATGAACCTGGATTATCTGATCATGCCATGCTTACTATACATATTGCTCATGACAGGTTTACTGAAAACAAACCTTTTAAGTTCTTCAATTCTTAGATACTGCACTCTTCTTATAAACAACTGCTGAAAGCTATGTGGATTGGGGACTATCACAGGGTTACGAGCGATAGGCTATACACCAAACTCAAGAAGCTTAAGCCCCACTTTAAGCAATTGAACAAGGCTCAGTATAATAATATTTCTAAGCAAACGGTTGAGAAATTTTCTTAGTTGCAAGAGGTCCAAAAGTTATTTCTTCAGCGTGACTCCAACTCGATTCATTTGGAAAAAGAATTGCTAAGTCAATACTATCATCTAGCAAAGGCTAAGGAGGGTTTTTATTATCATAAATCTATAGTGCAAGACTTAAAATTGAAAATGCAAGTGCAAAGGGCACACTCTAAGATCCTATCTTTTAACATTGTGGAAAGGCAATATATCAACGGTGAGAGGGCAGTGCATCAAGTTGTCATCAAGCATTTTGCTAATTTCTTTCATGAACCTGTGACAAGAAGTCCTCATATTACAACTAGACTGACAAGTATCCTCCATAATCATCTATGTCCTATAGATCAAGAAATGTTATGTGTCCCTATCACTGCAGAGGATGTGAAAGATGTTATTTTCAATCTGAAACCTAATAAAGCACATGGGCCTGATGGTTATAGTGCTGAGCTTTTTCAACAAAACTGGAATGTAGTAAGGAATGACGCGATGAAAGCTATTATGGAGTTTTTCACTGAGTAAAGGCATCAAGTTATTTAACAATTAACTTTAATTCCTAAAATATCTTGTCCTAGTACAATGAAGGACTTTATACCAATTGCACGTCCCAATGTTGTGTATAATTGTATCCTTAAGATACTTTGTGCTAGGATCAAAAGAGTCTTAACTAGGCTTATTAGTAATAGGCAGTCTACTTTTGTGGCTAATCGACATATTGCTGACAACATTCTTCTTATGCAGGAGATTGTTAAAAATTATCACAAAGGATGGGGGTGATTAAAGATTGATATCCGAAAAGCTTATGACTCGGTTGGATGGGATTTTTTATGAGGTATGTTAGAAGGTGGCTTTCATTTTTCTTTAAAATTCATTGATTGGGTTATGCTTTGTATAACTACTGCAATATTCTCCATCAACCTCAACGTCATAATGGAGGATTATTTTGCAAGTGCAAAAGGCTTAAGAGAAGGAGATCTTATCTCCCCTTACTTGTTTCTGTTGGTCATGGAGGCTTTTTTTGGTGTACTTGATGCCTATACAGATGTATCTAGCTTTACCTTTCATCCCAAATGTCAAGCACTGATAATTAATCACCTATGTTTTACGGATGATCTCTAACAAGTATTAAAATTGCTATTGATGAGTTTGGTACTCTTTCGGGACTCTATCCTAACCTTTAAAAGAGTTCCATTTTTCTAGCTGAGGTTAATGAAGAAATTACTACACAACTTTGCAGATAATAGATATTCATGTGGGTAAGTTTCATGTTACTTGTCTTGATGTGTCATTAATCTCCACGAAGCTGCATACTAAGGATTGTCAACTCCTTATAAAGAGAATTTCTAAGAACATTGATAGTTGGATCACAATGTATCTTTCCAATGCTGGGCAAGTACAATTAGCAACATCCATCCTGATGAGTATGCAAGTGTATTGGTATACCATTTTTATCTTGCCCGAGAAAATTATCAAGAAAATTAAAGCAAAGATAAAAGCCTCCATTTGGCATGGTAAAGACAACAAACGCACGGGTACTAAGATTGCTCGAAAAAAAATCTACCTACCAAAGAATGAAGGAAGATTATGCATTAAATGGTTGAAGGAATGGAATAAAGCTACTATGTGTAAACATATATGAAACCTTGCACACAAAAAAGACTTTTTATGGGTTAAATGGTGTCATACATACATAGTCAAAAGGCATCATTTCTGGTATTTTAAGCCACATATGAATTTATTTTAGACTTGTTGAAAACTCCTGAGATTGAGAGCTCAAGTCCAAAAGTTTGTTACTTACAAAATTTGTGATGGCAGGGATACTTAGTTTTGGTTAGACTCTTGGATGCCTAATGGTCCTCTTCTCTTCTCTATAGATATGGACACCAAATCGTGTATAATTCTTAATTAGAAACTAATTGAAAAGTTGATGATATCATCATGAATGGACATTGGATATTATCACTGCTAGATGTCACATGCTCTGAGCAATTGGCATGAAGAGATGTCGTTACTTGCCTAGCCTAATCTTGCTAGTCAAGATAGAGTGATATATATATATATATATATATATATATATATATATATATATATATATATATGTGTATATATTTTACTAAGGAATGATATGTTTTCTATTAAATATGCATGGGAGGCTGTGAGAGCTACTGCAATTGTGGTCCGATTGTGGAAGCTTGTCTGGTTCTCTAGTAATTTTCCTAAGTGTGCTTTCATCCTACGGATGTTGTGTGGAGATGGTTTGAGGACAAAGAACAAACTGAAAGATTGCAATTGTATTGTTGATGATACTTATTCTTTGTGTCGGTCTCAGAAAGAAATAAAGGATTATTTATTCATGCAATGCAAATATGTAAAAGAACTTGGGAAAGAGTACTCAATAAACTGTAGATTACTATTCCTTTTCTCTCTTGGCAACAGTTTTTCAACCATGCTACTGAAAGATTCAGAGGCAAAAGTTTTCATGCTCGAATATGCAAGCTTGTTGTGGCCGTTACTGTTTATGCACTATGGACGGAAAGGAATTCCAGGTTTTTACTTAAGAGCAAAAATCTACATATGCTTGTTTGGAAGGAGTAAAGGAGTTCATTCAATTTAGAACTCAAGCTTGGAGAAAATCACAAGCCCATGATATTAATAGGCAGTTGTGTAAAACTTGGGGTTTGACCGATAAAAGTGCTCTTATATTAGAATTTTGATTTTTGGGAGGTTTATCTTGATATGGTGATGACGAATGTTTAGAGAAACCTTTGAAAGGAAAGTAGGTTTACCTGTGAGCTTCAACGGAATAAAGGACATTTTACTAAAAAAAAAAAAATCCTCCTCATTGGCTTCAAAACTATAATTACTCTAAAGTATTAATGTCGCAGCCGCGACTAGGACAGTTATGGCTTCGATATCCTTCATTAGAGACAAATGATCACTTCAAATTCACTTTCTCGCAAACTGAAAGGAGGCAAATGACAAAGTTTGCGTACTTTTTCTTCCAATGGATCTTTCCATACCTTCTTAGAATTTCATCTCTTCCTATCTTAGAAAAGACTAGGCTATTGATGTGTTTTGTAACATATGCACCAGTAGATGTTAATACACGAACAATACTTTATTTTACTAACATTGAATAAACCAAGCATATGTTTCAATATCCCACATAAATGTTTAAAGTGTCATGTAAACGAGTCGCTAAATACAACTTTTTGAACGATTTTTATACCATTGCTCCACTAAGTATGGTCTATACCTAGCAAAAGCAAAATCAGGGATGTCAATTTGACTCGTACTAATAGAGGGCCGACGAGTATGATTCGTTTAAACGTGGTTTTTACCTTTGATCGGAATCAAGGTCTGATTTCTATATAAAAAAAACAAATTAGGATATGGTCAAAGTGGGAAGCATTTCGGTTGTGGATGTTTTTGGACCCATAACCTGCTCCAATCATTTTGTCCACTATAATTATGCTTATTTTTATTATAATGCTCTTTAATATGGTATACGATGTTTAGTAAGCCAATTATACAATATTCAATAGTATTTATTCGTTATTCGTGAAAATTTTATGTATAACAAGGTCTTGCAATCATTCTTTAAGTCTTTTATATATATATATATATATATATATATATATATATATATATATATATATATATTTGCTATATTTTTTTAGGAAAAAGTGGAGGTCCGAGGCCTAATATTTGAACAAGATATATTACATTAAAATTTAAGTGCTACATAAAGTATAGATATGATAATGACTAATGAGAGAGAATCCAAAATTTTAAGTCTAATGATTAATGGGAGAGAATCCAAACTTTTAAGTCTAAAAGGTTGTTTGATAAAACTGAAATTTAAGTGCTGAAAAAGTTAAGTACTGAATTCGTAAAACTAAAAACTTTAAGCGACTGAAGTTTTACTGAAAAATAAGTTAACTTGTTTGGTAAACCAAAAGTAGATGTTTGAAAATTCTTTTTTTATAAATTATTTCATCTTACCAAATTTATGTATTTTTTACTTTATAACTTTTTTTAGGAGGCTAAAATTGTGTTGGTGGTAGCAGTGACGATGGAGTAATAGTAGTGGTAGTGGCGGCGGCAGCGGCAAAAAGGTGTTAATGGTGACAATAATGTTGCGTGAAGACTCGGTGTTGGCAATTGTGAAGATAATAATATGCGCCAACATGGCGGTCATGGCAGCGATTATAGTGTGGTGGATCGTTAAATAATTTTGGCAGAAATACACGTGGTGACAACATCGACTGTATGGTGGAGGTGGTGGTGTCCTTGTGGTGGTGTCGGTGGCAGTGGTAATAGTGGTTAGGTCGTGTTAACTGTGGTGGTGTCAGTGGCAGTGGTGAGAGTGGTTAGGTCATGGTAACTGTGGTGGTGGTAGCAAAAATAAATAATAATAGTTGTGGTGATGGTTGTATTATGATGGAGGCAATGTTGCCAACAAATTAATTGAGGTAGCATCGTAGTGATAATTATTTTTTTTATGTAAAAATATATTAAATAACTTTTAACCATTTCACTTAAAATTAAGTAATGAGCATTAAGTAAGTCTATCCTAACTTAAAATTTTAGTCTATTTTTGGTAAGAATTAAAATTTTAGGTGATACAAGGTTTAGCGTTATCAAACGCACTTTAATTGAAAATCATTGAAAATTTTAAGTTTTAAATACTTAATTGTATTATCAAACACACCCTAAGCATTAGTTTGCTAAGGACTTGGTATTAAGGTGAAGCACATATATTTGGAGAAAGGGAAAGTTTAAGTGCTTGTCCTTCCAATATAGGTTAATAAAAATCTAAATATGATTATGTGCGAATGCATTATTTGAATGCAAATAGATACAAATAAGCATTTTAGTCGGTGAAAATAATTACAAGCTGTTTAGCCCCTTTGAAATTAATTCTTAAAAGGAAGTTTTAGATTAAATCCTAATCACTTTCGAAAATCAACTTTAAATTTATTTTTAAGTAGCTATTAGCTATGAATGACGTTGAACATAGGGTTTTCATGCGAGATATTAAAGGTTCTGTAATTAAAAGGGTATTTTAATACTTTATTCGGTTAAACCTGGTTATAAACCTTGGATGATGATTATTTACTCAAATTTTATAGTTTTTAGAAACTAATTTAATCAGTTTTGTGTTTTTACCAAATGCCTAACAATACGTTTTCATGTAAGTTTAATCAGACTTGGTCATCTAAGAATTAATTTCAAATTAACAAAATTTGGCTGTCTTATTTCATGTTCGTGTATAGTGATAATTAATGGTCGTTAAATATTTTAAATGACTTTTTTGTTAATACTTTAATGACAATTCTTAGTAAATTTTTTTAGCGTCACTAAAAATATATAACGATTAATAATTATCGTTTTACGAGGATTATGAAGAAGATTCACCCTTGGGCAAATTTTTTTTCATTCCAAATAGGGCGTTAGTCCAAAATTGTGCCTACAAGATACTAAGGTGGGTACGAGTAGACCCGGCAAACGGGTCGAACCGCCGGGTACGGATAAAATCCGGTAGGATACGGGTAATACCGGTCCGGATAAAATTTACCCTATTTTTTTTGGGTAACCATTTGCTATACCCATACTCTACTCAGATGATCCGGGTAAATCCACGGGTAAAACAAGTCATCTTTTATTTTTTTAATGCAAAATTTATTCTTTTATTTTTAGTTTTTTACAACTTCAAATAGTACTCTAACATCAAATAATTACACTTAAAAAGTCTTAAACCAACATTCAATCTCATATAAAATTAAAAAATACAATTATACAACTTAAGAACTAATTCCTCAATGCCCTTCAACTTCTCTTCAAAAGTCTTCAAATCAAAACTGTGTCTTCAACTTCACACGGTCTTTAACTTTAATTTGTATCTGCAAGTCATATACTAAACCAAGTTATCAATATCCACCCAAAGCAAATTCAATAAATAATCCAAGGGGAGCTAATTCAATAAAAAATTTAGTAAGAGATCGTCGCCGATCTGTGAAACAACCCTTACCTTTTCTAGTATCAATGTTCGAGTGTCGTAGATGAGAGATCGTCGTCGATCTGCGACCATGAGGAAGAGATAAACGCCGATCTGCGACCGTGAGTAAGAGATCGTTGCCGGTCTATGATGTGAGCCGTGAGCGTGAGAGAGTGAAACCGTGAGCCTGAGCGGGAGGGGATAGAGGGAGAGTCGGAGAGTGGCGACAGCAGATGGAGAAGCTATCGGCTTGTCCTCGGTGCCATCGGTGGCGTCAGAGAAGGAGAGGCGGCGATGATGGAGTTTGAAATGTGAGAGAGAGTGATAGAATTTTGAAGTGAGACTTAATTAGGGAAAATGAGTATATATATAGCTCAACAACCGAGTAAAACCGGGTTACCCATTACCCGAACTGGACCGAACCGAGAAAAATGATCCGGTCCAAGTACAAGTCCAATGTCAATAGGTAATGTATTCGGCTACCCGTGCCCGCAATTTCTTAATGGGTCTGGTAGAGCCGCAGGTACGTAGAGATGTCAAACGGGCCGGGCGGCCCGCGGCCCGGCCCGGCCCAGCCCGAAAAAAGCCCGGGCCGGCCCGGCCCGTTCATGAACAGGGCTGGCCCGGAGGAATTGGGCTTAGGGCCTGGGCTTGGACCAGGCCGAAAAATTCTGGGAAAAGCCCAGGGCGGCCCGACCCGGTTCCCCCGGCCCTAGCCCGGTTCCGGCCCAGTTCTTTCCGGCCCCACCTGTTTGAATTTTTTTGTTTTTCTTTTTTTCCAACGGATATATTCCCCCAAAATTTCACTTTTACCCCCCCAACAGTAATATAACAGCTAGTTATGTGTTCAGATTTTATTAATAAAGATCACCAAGAAGAGTAAGAAAAGATTTAACATATAGCAAAAAATAAAATGAGAGACAAATAAATATATCTATACATATATACATATATATGAATATTACATATAATGAAATAAAATGATAAAAATTAGATTTGTCAAAATTTGAAAATTGAACATGCCTAAAGATGAAATTTAAAATTGAATTACAAGAAAATTTTAAAAAAAAATTAAAATAAAAAGGGCCCGGGCCGGCCCAAGCCCGGCCCTAGAAATTGGGCCTTGGGCTTGGGCCTGGACCTGGCCTAGGATTTCTCCTTAGCCGGCCCGGCCCGGCCCGGCCCGGCCCGGATGGCTGCGACCCTGGCCCGGCCCCGGCCCGATTTCACTTAAAGCCCGCTGGACCCGGGCCGGGCGGCCCAAGCCCGGCCCGTTTGACATCTCTACAGGTACGGGTAAAAAATTAGCAAGGTATAGGTACGAGGTTCCAAAAGCTGCAGCCAACCCATTTCAAATTTCAAACTAACCGCTTCCTTTTCCCATTCCCCTTTTTCTCCCCTCAAACGGTGACCCCTCTCGCTCGCTCCCTCGACAATCAGCAGATACTTAACATTGATCCCTTCAGCTGAACAGGTAATTACACTTTCCCAGGTTCAAACAATGTCGATCTAACTAAGGGCTGTTGGAAATTTGAAAAACGTTGATGGATAACACGAGAATGTTGCCCAAATGGACTCTTTTCCCAGTTTAGCTGAAATTATATGTACGATGGTGGGCGTCTTTCTTAATGCTAGGATCACTTAGAACTCATTTACTTGCTGGTAATATATTCTTGAAACTTAGAGTAAATCCATTATATCTTCTTGTTGGCTGCCACTGTCTGTTGGCAGTGATATACTCCCCTCAGTATTTTTGTCCCCTTTCAACTCTTTGTGAATTCCTTGAATCGGGTTCGAACGCGTCATTATTGGCTTTACTCAATGTTTTTGCTCCGAATTTGACTTGTCAAACAATACTTGATTTGTTTGTAATGCTATCAGAGTCAATTTAAAGTTTACATATGCATAAGTTCTGTTTAGAAATTTTCTGAGAGTCGAAGGGGACAAAATTATGAAACCAAGGGCGGAACTTTTTACATGGGAAAATGGAGTTCGATTGGTTTGAAAATGCATTGCAACGTCTAGCCGGGTGTGGTAGGAGAGGCTAATCCAGCAATTCCAGTGTGTTAAATATCTATCTTTTTGGCATGAAATCTTCTAGTTCTAGTCCAACATTTTTTGACACTCTTAATTGGGTTCACAGTTGTCACGGTTAAGACCTGCATAGATTTTCAAGATGCTTGTCTAATTTTTTGTAGAAACTGAACACAAATTCTGAGTATCATTTGTTTTTTGTTCTATAAGAGTAGTGGAGCTGGTAGTGATTGTGGTATAAAGGGCTTATTCTGTAGGTGTTATACCTTCACTTTACGCCTTTATCACAATGGCCTTCTCTAATCTTGTTGGGAGGAAAATCATGCGCTCTCTGGTTTACGGGAATTTTAGACAGATATATACAGTGTTTCTCTACGCACAAGCAATTGATGGCTGATGATGGCGATAACAACACTTATGAGGAGGCTCGAAAGCGACGACTTCTTGACAATAAGAAACGATTTGAGGTGATTTAGCGAATACCTCCCTCAATATCTGTCTTTGTATTGAACTCACTTGCACTTTGCTGCAGCATTAAAACACAACCTGACAGCTCTTTAAGTAGTTACGCACAAGTTTGCACTAGATATCACAATTCGGAACAGGGCTATAACAGCTTTTGATTTCAACTGTCGCTGTTTGTCTTGAAGGATTTGGGGATTCTGAAGATCTCCAAGAGTTTATCAGATCTAAGAGGAACTGAGAAGAAGTCACAGGTGAGCTACCTAGTTTCTGTTTGGCAAGTATCCATAGACACAACATTGCTGTCCCCTAATTGACGCTCTTTCATATATTATGCAGCAACGAAGCATAAAGCCCAAGTCAAGAAGCCTTAATGCTTTGGAGCCAAGACGTTCTTCACGTGCACGTAACACAGTTCCTTCTTATCGTGACGATGTAAGTACATGTAAGCAACTTGGAGAAGGAATCAGACATTGCAGCTCACGTCATCCATGTTTTTTTGGTCCCTATTAATTATTTTTGTCGTGTGCACTATTGACACAGGTTGAAATAGACCTTGCACCTTTCCGTCTTCGGAAGAAATCTAAGTTTGATTCATCATGGGCGAGGTTGAGTTCGTTATCTTTCTGCATTAATGTCACCCCAATAAATGTACATTGTCACTCAACCATATTGTTGGACTTGACAGCTATCTTGCAAGGCCACTGGAAGAAGTTAAAAATGCTTCATATGAGGAAAGAATACGTGCAATTAAGTGCGCGGAAAAGCTCCAAAGCAATCTGCAATCCGAACATCCATCTTTTGTCAAATCAATGGTTCGGTCTCATGTCTATAGCTGTTTTTGGTTGGTAAGCTGCAATCTGTCTGGGAGTATCTCTTACCAAAATGTCATTATTTGAAAAAAAAGGGGTTGGGCAATAATTAGTTGGTTTCTAATCTATTTTTCCTTTTCATGTGACATTAAGGGGCTACCCACTGCCTTCTGTGAAGACCATCTTCCCAAATCCACAGAAAACATGGTATTAGAGGACGAGAATGGCACAGAATATGATGCTGTTTTCATTAGCAAGAGGACTGGGCTTAGTGGTGGATGGAGAGCATTTGCACTGGATCATAAATTGGACGATGGTGATGCTTTGGTATTCGAATTGACTGAGCCAACAAGATTTAAGGCAAGTTCATATCAGTAGACTGTTTTTTGTTCTACAAATATGAATGCAAAGCGGCTTCATTGTTTGAATTGCTATAAAGTTGTGAAGAATTTTCAACAATTAGACGTAGATGCTAACATCGAGGAGCTTGTGGATCTAAAGAAAACTGCTTAGTGTAGGAGTCCAACTGTTCAACAGAAAGGGCATGGTGAATACTGAATAGTGTTAATTTGGACAGAACAGAAGTTTAAGAAAAATCAAAACCTCCTTCTACAGGAAGTAAGGTATTTTCTCAAAAGAGGGGTGGGGGTAGAGGAGGGGATGCTGAAGTTGGGGTATATCACACGGTAGGAGCAACTGCATTTCAAACTTTTGGACATTAGGTCATACTTCTTGAGTTTGCCATCCAGTACACGAGTTTTCTGATTTAATGAGTGAATTATTAAGTGAATCTTGAATCAAGAAATCGATCGCCTCTTGCTGCAGGTCTACACAGTTAGAGCATCTCATTGTTCAAGTACAGAAGATGACACGTCCAATGCAGATGAAGATGAAAATGAGGATGAAAAAGTACCAGCAAAGGTGACGAAGCTCAACAAAAAGGGTGACACTAGACTGAAACATTCAACAGAGTTGAAGAAAATCATGAAATCATCACAGGTTACGACCAGAAAAAGCAGTAGATTGATGAAAGCAGATTAAGTACTGTGAAATACTCGATCCAAGGACTGTGAAGAACTACACTTTTGGGAGGATAGAAGTATGCTTACATAGTTGATGCTCTAAATTGACTTACACTAGACGAAATTGGTCTGCGGATTATGTCACTTGGTCGAGGTTTGCTTCGCGAAACCTGGAATATGCACAATCACCTAGTAAACGAAGTACCATTGTTTGTTGGAAGTGCGCAGTGTACTGAGACAAACTTCATTTCCAATTTTGTCTTGTCATTTTTTTTATCGAGGGCAACAAGCCTGTGGAGCCATTAGCGAGGAAATATGATTAAGATTCAATGTTTTCAAGGAATGAGAAATCAAAAACTTTGGGCAGCACGTATGCTGAGTGCGATTGGCAACTTGTACGTAAACCATTTTTGTTTCTCTTGTAGCTAAAATGACTAAGACAAGCCAAAAACAGCCTAAGAGCTCTCCAGTCCACGGTGTTCGTCTTCCCCCATATGCCTAGACCGCTGGAACAAGCAAAATACAATGCACAATCAAGCTTTTAGATGGAAAGTACCTGCTGCAGAGTCTCATGGAAGAGGATACGCGGGAAACTGCATCAGGGATAGAACTTTTGAATAAGCACAACGGACACTGCTCTGAGCCATTTCGAGATAACTCTGTAAGAGGATCAGGCCTCATCCCCACCAAGGAGGATTACAAGTTTAGGAGGCATCTTGACTGGAGGATGCTTAAAAGTTTTGAACTTGTGGAAGGATGCTCAACAGATAATGGGAGGATAAAATGGTGGGTGATGAAAGACACAAGGTTGTGGGAGAGCTTACGACATTGTCAAGCCCCTCAACAATGAATATTATAGCCTCATATATCAAGTTTAAAGGGGGTGTTGAAAGAATAAACTAGATTTATTTGGTTTATGTCACTAGAGTGGTGCACTAGCGAGCTGTGTGTCAGTGGGTCAAGTAAGCGTGTGCTATTGGTTCATATTTTTGTGTAAGTTATGAGTAGTAAGCGTATGCTATTGGTTCATTTGTCGCGTAAGCTGGAAGTGCACTAATCTCATGTGTGCTTAGTAGAAGTAGCATGCTGATAATCCATTTAAGTAGTAAGGTAGTGATAGTTTAATTGTATGCTTTGAAGTTACTTAGAATCGCTATAAAATTCCATAGACTTTAGTCATTTCGATGAAGTTTTAAACTGCAGAGATCAAGTGGAGCGCAAAGTGTTGTGCGTTATGTCCAAGATCTTCCCGTATTTTCCTCCTACTTTAAGCAGCGTTTGAACATGAATAACCCTTTGTCTCCAACAAAATACACTAAATTAACTCAAAGTGCAAAATGAGTCAGTGTTGGGATTTTAAGCCACTAAAACGAGTACAATTAGGACAATAAGAAAAAAAAATACATCAAAACTTTCACAGATAAATACGAAAACAGATATCCAGCATGATTCAACCTCTTGCCTACATTCACATAGAGGATATCGAAAATGTTGCATCATAAAGTGGAGAAGTTACAAAGAAACTTTAAGTTTATAAAACTCTTTTCTCAAACATACGTAAGCTCACTTTACTATTGTTTTCTCAAAAAATAAAAACTTTATATGGTTCTTTGCACTCACCAGGGTTATTAGTAAAGCACTTGACAACTCTTGCATTTGAGATATTGTTATAAACTTTTAGTGCCTTACACTTTCTATAACTCTTTTTGGCTAATGGGTTGTGTTTGGCGAAAAGGATAAGGGTTCCGGATAGGACATGATAACGTAGAGGTGTCAAATGGGCCGGACTTGGGCCAGCCAAGTCCAAGCCCATCGGCCCTCCAGCAAAACGGGCCTGAGCGGGCCAGTGGGGCTGCCAAACGGGCCGGGCCAAGCCGGGCCAGAATGGGGGAAATCTGGGCCTAGTCCAAACCCAGGCCCTAGGCCCAACATTTAGGGCCTGGCTTGGGCCGGGCCTGGGCCCAATGCACCTTCTGCTCTTTCAGGTGACATTTCGTGCTAAAATTGGGAAAGGGAATCGCCTTTCAAGCCGGGGAACATATCTAGATGATCTAGGAGTGGTAATTCTGACTGCAACTTAGTTTCTTTCTCTCTGTATGTACTGGATGTGTGTGCATGAGTTTTTCAGTGGTCTTAGAGGTGTTGAGTAGATCTTGCTTCCAATTTGGATATTTACTTTCAAAGTTCCATAAGCATTGATTGCCAAACCTTTTCATTTCAGGTTGGAAGCTATAAAGGGCAAGGAAGGATAGCAGAATTTGGTTTCCGAAATCCAAAGTGGGTTGAGGGCGAACTTCTGCAACAGAATGGCAAGGTAACGCAATTACCTGACATTCATGTGACCTTTTTTAAGTACTTAGTCCAGTTGAGTTCTGAAATATTGAGTTCTGGTTTTGACTTTAAGTTAGGAGTGCAAAGTTAGTCTAAATTTGTTAATGACCTTCAGAAAGATATCATCAAGTTTACACTAGTTGGCTTCAGTGCTAATCATATGTGTTGGCCCACTTTGATTGCTCATAAACTTGAAATGATCTTAAAATTGGTAATTGCCTCGTGTAATCAAAACCATCTTAAACAAGCACCGGAATAAGGTGTCAGGTAGTCTGTGGTGAAATGTTAGGAAGGTTTAGTAGGCGGACTGTGCAATTAAAAGGAAAATATGAAATATTAGGAGGACACACAAATGGGTTCTATGCAATCATCCACACTCATTTGTGCTTGTAATTACTGAGCGATCATCTATCTTTCCTATATTCTACAATTATACCAAATTGTCACTTTGTCAAACTATTGAAAAGCTTTATGTGGAGAAGATCTTCTGACATTTCACTGAGAGTTTCAACGTAAAAATTCAATCAAGACCTGAGATGGTTGATTAACATTTTACAGCTTTCTGTACATAAAAGGCTGTCCGGCACCTGTAAATTAGCTTATGAGATCTTTAAATTCCTTCTTAATACTTTGTTTCTTAAGTAGAATGGTGGCAGAAGTTGAGACTTTCTTTTGTGATTCGTCCAGTTTGTGTTGTACTAGTTCAACTCTTCATCAGATGTCATGCTTTGCATCACCTTTTGGTGGACATATTCTTGGCTAATGGCTGACCTTAATCCATTTTCTTTTAGGCTATATTCCACTCAGTTCATGTTCTGTAATTGCAAATAATTTAAAGCAGGTTGGAAAATTTTTAGATGCCACTTCCAAGAATAAGAAAGAATACCAGCTTGGCTTACATTTTCAGAAATATTAAAACTCTTGTTTTGTTTGGATACCCTCTCCAGTACCAAGTTAGGTACACATATTTCTAGCACATGTGTAAATGCAGAGAAAGTGAGAGCAATGGAAGACAGGAATCTTATGAGCAATTTATCAAGTGATTGTTCCATATGCTCATAAAATGTGACGCATTTTAAACTCAACATAATCATCTCCTCACATAAGATGCAAAAATTGTTTGACAATGTCATAAAACGCTTAACAGTTAATACCCATCCATCCTTTGGTCAAAACAATTGCGTGAGAGTGGTTGCCCTCCACTTCATTACTGTTTCCTGATTTAATTGGAGTGGGTGCTATATTCTATAGGAAATAAACCCGGGTCACTTCCGGGCCAAATCCGGGCTTCGATTCGGGCCGGGCCCGGGCTTTTTCTAAAAATTTCTGGCCTGGTCCAAACCTAGACCCTAAGTCTTAAAATAACGGGCCTTTCACTGTTCATTCACGGGACCGAGTCAGCCCCGGGCCGCCCGGCCCGTTTGACAACTTTAAGATAACGACGGATAAGCAAGAAATCATATTTAGCGTTAAGACCAAATCAAATTATAAGTCGAATAAGCAATTTACGATGTGTGTTATATATATATCACACAAAAAATTTAAAAAGCCACCACGATATTTTGGCAATTCGTCAAACGCTTGAATGGCATCCAGCAGAGACACCCCTCTCACCTTCACAAACCCTTCCACATCCTCTCCAATAGCTGTGTCGGACGCCTACAGCTTCCTCCTCGACCCCAACAATATCGGAAGTGCCTCCGGGAGCTTCCAGAACGAGGGCTTCCTTGCCGCCCTGGACGGCGGCGGAAGTAGCGCCAGCGACGCCGAGTTCGGCTTCTTCCAAACCGAGTTCCGACAGAGCGTGATCGTCGGGACCGTCGACTACTACGAGCGCCACGTGTTCCTGTGCTACATAAACCCCCCAGGTGTGGCCGCCGCGTATCGAGGCGGCAGAGTTCGACCTGCTGCCGAGACTCCTGTCGGCGGCTAGGAAGGTTGGTATGAAGAGGCAGGTTTGGGGGTTGTCATTGCTGGGCTGTAACTTGATGTGGGTTTTGTTTGCTTACATTGATTGAATGGGGTTTCTGGTGTTGTGGATGATTGACTGAGTTTTGAAGTGATTATCAGGATGTTGGGTATCCCAATTTAGAGAGAACTTCAAGAAGGTTTCTGATGTTTGTGTGTGTGTGTGCGGATTTTAGTAATGTTGAGGCCGGCGGATTTCAGGCCATGACAGAGCATGGGGAGGTAGCTGTCGGCGATTGGTGGAACATGAAGAGGCCTTCGGCAGCTGCGGCAGTGGTGTTAACGGGGAAGAGGAAGAAAATTGGGGTGGGTCCCATTCTTTTTATTCCAATCCGAATTATTCACTCGGGATAAAACATGTCCCACGGATACTATATTCAATCTTTAAATGCGCGGCTGAACGCCGAAAACGACATATATAATTTTTTTTATTCTATCTAGAACTCTTATCTTTATCGCCAAACGCAATCATGGTGTATTATCGCTTTTAGCTTTCAAAGGCTAAGACTTGGGCCCCGTTTGACACTCTTTTTTTCCGTCTTTTTTTTTTCAGTTTTAAAAACTGAAAAAAAAGGAGCGTTTGGTAACCATTTTTTTTTCAATTTAAAAAATCAGTTTTTAAACTGCAGAGTAAAAAAAAAAACTCTAAAAACTGGTTTTTTTTTTTTTCACTTTTGGTTTTTTTTTTCGACCACCACCACCGCCGGCAGCCACCTCAGGCGACCACCGCCGGAGACTGCCGGCCGCCGGCAGCCACCTCCGGCCGCCCGGCGACCACCGCAGGCAGCTACCTCCGGCCGCCGGCCACCACCGCCGGTGACTGCCGGCAGCCACCTCCGGCCGTCGGCCACCACCACCACCACCGTCGACCACCGCTACGCCCCACCACCGCCACCGCCACCGCAAACCACCAAAAAAAAAAGTCAAAATAAAAAGGGTTACCAAACACCAAAAAAAAAAACCTCAAAAAAAAAGGGGTTATCAAATACCCACTTGTTTTTATAAAAAAAAAAAATTAAGCTGCTCTTTAAAAAACTGAAAACCAAAATTTTTTTTTTGTCAAACGAACCCTTGGTGTGCAAAATCCTTCTGCTTTGCTTCTTTAGATAGGAGAGGTAGTTGGTGTGAAGAGCATCCTAATAGTGCCTACACATGAAACTACTCTAGAATTTTTCTAAGCCTAATTGTATCCACCAACTATTCAAATAAAAAAGCTAGCACTATGGTGCAATTTGAAAACTATTAAAAGTTTTTAATTTTTTCTCCAGTTTTGTAACTGGAGAAAAAAATGCGTTTGATACACAGTATTCGTTCCTTTTTTTTTTCTTCAGTTTTAAAAGCAGAGTTGTTTTTGAAAACTCTCAATTTTGGAGTTTTGAGTTTCCAGTTTTGATTTTATTTTGAGACCCCCCTTGCCACAGCCACCGACCGTCGCCGACCCCCTCCAGCCATCGCCGCCGGCCCCTGCAGCCTGTCTGCCACGGCCACCGCAACCGCCATTAAAGAAAAACTCAAAATAAAAGCTGGGTAATCAAATACTCAAAAAAAATAAAAATAAAAATAAAAACTGAGTAATCAATCACCATTTATTTTTGTAAAAAATAAAAATAAACTGGTTTTGATTTTTATTTTTTAGAAACGAAAAAATAAAATTGGAAGTGATTTCAAACAGACCCACTCCATCTCATATGAAGCTTCACAAGAAAACATGAAGCTGAAAATTGTGGAGTTTTGTTTGCGCATCACTCGTGTGTATCGAGAAAATATTTGGGATTGTCTAATACCACGCCATCTCATATGCGGTGTTAGACTATCAATAAAATTGTGCCAACTAATGATATGTTTTGGAACAAAATATCCAGCTGGTGATTAAATGTTAACCATGGTTTTACCTGTGAGTAAATACAACCCTCCCCCCTCGTCATCCATCTCAACACCCTCATCCATGGAAGACCAAACCACCAGATTCATTGTCCTTTCCGGTGACCACCACGACTGCTGTAGTGACCACCATGCTGCCTTTCTTTCATATGTTTAACCACGGTATTGCACCACCATCAAATCGCCGACAACCACGGCTACACTACCACCTACCTTCCACAAGAGCTGTTGCACCACCCCCGGCAAATGTTAAAACCACATGCGACGAAAACACTCACATCTCACCCATTGGTTTTGCCCAGACACACACAAAGACAAAGACTTTCACAAACACGCACACCACGGACCCCCCCCCCTCAATGCTTCGCCCTTCCTCCTCTTCCAATCCCCCGCTGCCGCATTGCAAACCACCACAGCTCTATCTCACACACCCTTTCCCTCCACCTCCCCTAGTCGCCTTACTCTCTCCTCGGTAGTGCCGACAGGGCCTTTTTCCTCATCCTTGTCCTCTACTTTCGAAATTTCACCACCACTGGTCATCAAAATTGGACATAGGTTCTGTTGATAGATTAACTCAAATGTAAACCATGATAACTAGTTATTTAACATAACTGCCTCACTATTTGGCAAGATCGCTAAGTTGACACGATTCTATTAATAGTCTAACACAACATACGATGACGATGTAATATTTAACAACCATCAAATATTTTATCGCGAATCTCATTCACTCTCCAAGCATGATCAAAAGTTAGCTTCGCTCACATGAGTACAAATTAACGACAATTTCCAACTTTATGCGTTCAAATTGACGACAATTTCCAACGTTATGCGTTCGACTACTTCGAGGACTTAAATTTCTTGTGAGTCTGGGCTAAAACTAACTTGTAACGCCAAAACTTTTACTAAAGCCGACCCAAAAGAAAGGGGAAAGTAGGGAATGACCCCCTCTACTTTACACGTTGTGCGATTTGCCCCCCTCCACTTCAAAATTAACCACTAAACCCCCCCACACTTACAGAAATTGGGCACCTTAGACGGAAACCGTTAAATTTAACAGCGCGTGGTCAACACGCGCGTTGACTAACGATTTTTTTTTGTAAATGACGTTTTTGCCCATTCTGTTAGGGGTAATTAACTAATGACCCCCTGTACTATAGACGGTGTGCGATTTCCCCCCTCTACTTCAAACATAACCACTAAACCCCCCCCCCCCCCCACACACTTACGAAAATTGGGCACTTTAGACGGGTTCGTTATGAATATTCGTGAAATGACCAAAATATCCTTATTTCCTTACCCTATTTAAGTTTAATACCATTCTTTCAATTTCTTTTTCTCTCCTCTCAGACTTTTTACTCAATCCCACATACACATACTCCACGCACACCCAGCACGCACGCACGCACGCACGCACGCACGCACGTGCACACACACACACACACACACACACACATACCCTAAACCCAGACACAGACGCGCACCCACTGCAAACATACACACACGCTACTCGCATGCGACTGTGGCGGCAACGTCATCGCGAATCTGGTGCAGCCCCAGCGGCGTGTAGCCAGTCACGGTGGTCATGTGACGCTGCTTGGCACGATGTTGTGGATTGGGGTGGAATGACGACAGAGGTTAGACCTGCGATTTGGGGACGTGGTCGTCGATCGTGGTGGCAGGGATCTGGACGGATGTGCGGCAATCAGACGCCGATAGCCTGTGTCTGTGGGGATTGATGTTACCGGTGTTGATTGCGTCGGTCGGTTGGTGGCCGATGAAGAAGCCCCACTGGCTTGCAGACGCAAGGTGGTGGGAAATGGCAGCGATGAGGCAACTCACGACGATGTGTAGCCAGACAGTATAAAGTTGGGGGAGTTGGCCAGAATGGTGGTTACTGTGACGCTGATCATGGTAGTTGTTGCGCCGGTGATATACCAACGACAATCGTGGTTCCTTTTTTTTTGTAACTCCCTGGTGGTCGGAGAAAAAGACTAGTGGTTGTGTTCAGTGAATCACCAATTGTAGCGGGGTTGACCAGAAGAGGAGGTGCAGATTACAGCAATCCCTTGTTTGCAATGAATCTGGTAGCGCAGAATGGGGTGGGGGACTGGTCTAACGAGTGGGGGGGTGGGGAATGAAGGGGGGGCCGGGGGGGAGGGTCATGGGCAACATTGTCATTTAAATTTAACGGTTTCCATTTAATGTGCCCAATTTTTGTAAGTGTAAGGGGGTTTAGTGGTTAATTTTGAAGTTGAGGAGGGGAAATTGCACACCGTGTATAGTACATGGGGTCATTAACTAATAAAGAAATAAGGATATTTTGGTCATTTTACACTGTTCATAACGGACCCGTCTAAGGTGTCCAATTTCTGTAAGTATGAAAGAATTTAGTGGTTAATTTTAAAGTGTAGGGGGCAAATCGCACAACGTAAATAGAGTAGAGGTTCATTCCTTACTTTCCCCCAAAAGAAAATAGGTACACCTCTTACTGTTTTACGCACGTAGCCAACCGTACTCGGAACTGAGTCTGGCATCACAAACGGGAAGATCTTTCAAGGATTTCTCTGTGCTACATAAATCTTAGAGAGAGAGAGAGAGATTGGTGGGTGTCCTGTGTGTGTCGCTAGTGAGAGAGGGAGAGAAATCTGTGTCTTTGATGGCTTCTAACGTGGACATACCAGAAGGGACGGTGCAGAACATACTGGACCAAGATTCGCTCAAATGGGTCTTCGTGGGAGGCAAAGGCGGCGTAGGCAAGACAACCTGCAGCTCCATCCTCTCAATCCTTCTATCCAAGGTCCGATCCTCTGTTCTAATCATCTCCACCGACCCGGCTCACAATCTTAGCGATGCGTTTCAACAGCGGTTCACCAAGACACCCAATCTGGTCAATGGGTTCACCAATCTGTACGCCATGGTAACTTCTCTTGTGATTTTTCTTGAAATCTTCACGTTTCTTGCGTTCTTTTTAGTTTGATTGCAATGGGGTTTTGATGGATTTGACTGAAATTCAGTTCACTCATCAATTCTTTATGTTTCTTGCTTTATTTATTGGTTTTTGAGTGGAATTCAGTTCATGGGAGTTTTTTTTTTATCCCTTAGTCTTTCGTCATCTGTTTCATATTTGTTGGTTAAACAGAGAGTGTGTGTGTATATGTGTGTATTTTGTGCAGCATACTATCTGAATCTTACTACATATATGTTTATTAAGTGAAATTTTGTCTATCCAAATTGGGTAGAATAATTATTGAGTTCCACTCTTGTAAAACATATTTCCCATTGAGTTGGGAGACAATGTTCGTGGCCTAGGGTGGCAACTTTGTTGTTGCTCGCTTGGTTGTAGACAAGGCAGTGAATGTGTAACAACGGTGAAGAAGACGTTGTTATGTTCTGGAATTTAGTGGAATTTTGTGTTAAGAATCCACACAGCTGGCGAGTTGCAGAGAGGAAATTGGAACAAGAAGAAGAAGATGATGAAGTTTAACAACTTGGTATTTTCATTCATGCCTTTTCTGTTTTCATTCTTCCCTTTACATATCTCACAATCTTTCTCCCCAAGACAGAATCGAGGATAAGATTTAACGAATTACAGGGAATGACATACAGCAACAGATCGATAATAAAGGAAAAGAAACAGAATTTAAACAGAAAATCCCAATGGCCACGATCTTCTTTGGGAATTGCTAAGCGCATGGCTTCACTCGCTGGCCTATTGCCTTGCGTCTGTCACGCGCATTTCTTCTATTAATGCTATTGCTTCCCTCCTTTTTCTCCTTCAAATCTTCCCAGCTCGTTGAGGCATTTTAACCTTGATCTTCAGGCATCTTCGAGGTTGGTTGGCAGCGTTGTTGCTGTTGTGCTCCGTGATGTCATCCGTGACAGAATGAGCCGAGGAGAGCCAAGCTTTACTTTTGGTTTTTCAAGCTTGGTTCTTTTTACTATCGAGCTCTAAATGGTGATCAAGGTTGGCTTATTTACTCCGAGCAAATCTCAAATGAGCTGAGCCCGAGCTTTTGTATGGAAAGCTGCTTATTGAGCCGAACCCAATAGGTTAATGAGTTTTTGAATGTGTTCAAGCTTGGTTCATTTATCATTAGAGCCATTGATGAACGAGTGTCTAATTGGGGGAGCATGGGTCAAGCTTGTGTAGCTTGGATCATTTTGCAGCCCTAGGTGTAGACGACATAGTCTATGTGATGGGAGCACAGTGTGGCATAATCAGAGGACTTGGCTGTCTTATTCTTAGAAATCCAAGTGGGTTCACGACGCCACATGCTTGATTTTGTTGTCTATTTTGTAGCAAGAGAATAAATTAGGGATTCCATATTGCCATAGTAGAATAAATTTTGAAACACTAAAACATGATTGAATCAACTAGGAGTGGATTGACCGTTTCCCTTTTAAGCTTTACTTTTGTCCTATAAAAGACCCATCTTGGAAGTGGTAAGGCACCTGTGATGAACTGAGAATAATCTTTTTTCCGTTTCTCCTCTCAGCTATGCCTACTAGTTTCACATCACTATTTGTTTATGTTGCTCATTCCTTTGGCAACTTGAATTGCATTTTTATTTAACGATTTCTACTTTGCTTTGCGATTGTGGAATTGGCACCAGAGATGTGTTTCTTTGCGATTGCTGCAACTGCTGAGTCCTTTTGTTCTTTAGTCTCTGGGCTTGATATTGTGTCGTGTGATTCTATGGCAGAGCTTCTGTTTTGTAGGAGGTGGACCCCACTGTGGAGAATGATGACGTGGGTGGTTCGGATGGAATGGATGGTTTCATATCGGAGTTAGCAAATGCAATTCCTGGAATTGATGAGGCTATGAGCTTTGCCGAGATGCTTAAGTAGGTGCACTATTTCATTTTACATGTTATCGAATGTAATACTGTTAAGTGGTCCTCGTGAAGTTCCTAAAGGAAGCAGAACGCTATCCTTTCTCTATAATGGTACACGATAGGAAGTTGTCACTCCTATGGCCTTTATATTCGATTTACATGGTGTAATGAGCCACCTGATTGTTCAGAGTCATTCACCAAAGTAAAAGAAATTATAAAGTGATGAATATTAGGGAGACTGGCTGTTAAGATAGAACAAGCAAGTTCTATACAACTTTCTTGTGAATCTTAAGCTTTTTAATCTGGAGGAGTAACTCCCTAGCGTCTAGGAATGTGAAAGGGTAAATGAAAGTCGTCAGTTCGGTAACATGTGCCGACCACTAATAATGCCCAACTATCCTATATACGAATCCTGGGATTCCTCCCTCTCCCACACTGCAAATATATACGTAGGTAGCTTCTGTGTGGTCACTCGTGATGACTTTTGATGTACTACCTAGGTAAGGTATGTTCTTTTTCTGTTAACAATAATGTTAAGCTGTTTGAAGGCAATATCTTAGGTCCAAGTCCACCACGTGGCCGAAATGAAGAATCCCGTCCTTCAGGATTTTTCGTGGCAGTGTCATGTCGTGGCTGAGTTATAATACATATGTTACTTTTTTGAGTTGTATTACTTGTTTTATTTGTATGATTATGAACAGGAGGCTTTATGTACATTCGGCCGAGGGTTTCTAGCTTTTTTGTTGTTTAATATCTCTCCGCATTTTAGAATATTACATGGGGAAAGCCTTTGCATGTGGAGGTATCCTCAACATTTTCGGAAAATATGGAGGACCCTTTAGTGTTTAATGATTTTGTGTGAATTTCTGCTTAGTCCTACCTATTACTAAAAATTTTGTTCATAACTTTCCTTTTTCAAACAATCACGGTGCAATATTAGAATATCACGCGAAATGTATAATTATCTGGTTCCTTGCTCTCCCAAATTCTGCAACTAGAAGTTATATGGACAATTAGTCTCCGGCTAGCAATGTTGCATTTAGTTGTTCATATTCCAATTGCCCTTCCCCCACTCCCTCCCCCACCCCAGCAAAAGTGCTACACTTTGACATCCCTAATATTCTTCCTGCAGATTGGTGCAGACAATGGACTACTCGGTAATAGTATTTGATACAGCCCCCACTGGTCATACACTCCGGCTTTTGCAATTTCCATCAACATTAGAAAAAGGTCTTGCCAAGATGATGACCTTGAAGAGTAAATTTGGTGGTTTGTTGAGCCAGGTACTTGTTCTTGAGTTCAATTAGAGTATAAATGCTGAACTTTTAGGCTCTAATGATTTACTGCCGTTTACACGGGAGTTCATATTGTCGTTATAGATCATAATGGTCAATGTGGATGGTCGGTGGCATTCTATATTTACTTGTGTGGGTCTAAAGGCTAATTTACCCTCCAATGCGAAATGTTTTCGTAGATTGTTCTGATGAATACTTCCATTAGCTGCTGATGAAATATGTTAAGCATTACAATCCTCTTCCTCAAGCCATAATATTCTTGCTGCAACAGCACTCGGTTAAATCCCTTTGAATGGTTAGGACCATTAGGCACAAGTGATGGACTCAACTTGCAATGAAAGAGGGAGGTAAATGGAGAAATACAAGTTTAGATGTGGAATCTTAAAGCGCCTATTTTTGGTCCTTCAACAAAGATGTCCATCATGTTGACTAGACAGGATCAAACCTTTATGATGACGCAGGCTGCGAAGATTCAAGCTCTGTCTCAGGATTGGTATCCCCGCCTTGACTGAGTCATTTTGGTTTTGGAGAAGTAGTTGTGGCACTGGGTTGGGTCTTCTGTATAAAATTTGCCGAATTTTGGACCATTTGTTGGCAGATTTATCTCCAAACTCATAGTACAAGATTTATGCTGCCGTTTGTTGAGATGGATGATTTGAAGTTTGAGTACTGCACTATTCTGCTTTATTGGTGACAGAAATGACTTGTTTTATTCTTCAATTACTTCTTTTAACAGCAAATTCAAGGAGTATGATGTTCTGTAATGATCTTAGAAGTTAAAGGCTTGTAATCTTCTTTATGGAGTTCTTATGTATAAAATTCTTCTACATCAGTCCTTTGAGATAGTAATTTGTCTGTATTAGTAGCTCGGATTTGTCTTTATTAGATATGGATCGTCTAAAATGTTTGAAGTTGATGTTTTTTTTTCTTTTCATTTTATGTTTCTACCCACAATATTATTAATGCTGCGTTAACTATTCATGGCAGATGACTCGTCTGTTTGGTGTTGATGATGATTTTGGTGAGGATGCGATTTTAGGGAAGCTTGAGGGCATGAAAGATGTAATTGAACAAGTGAACAAGCAGTTCAAGGATCCGGTAAGATCATAAGTTGAATTCTCCTGAAGTAGGAATGCAGAAAAAAGTTGTTCTTTATGAAATATGGTTTTTAGATACTAGAGAACCATTTATAAGGAAGTAAATTCTTATTGAATATGGTCAACCATTCATCATTCCTGGGGTAATCAAACTGCTTCTGTTGCTGAATACTGTAAAACGTGTTAAATGTCGCAATGGGAATAGGGAGACATGACAAGAAAGCTAGAGGATGTAGGTGATATTAAGATTTGAGGTCTAAAGGACCAAGTAGAGAAGGTTAAAAAGGATAAGGAGAATGCACAAAAGCTATCTTTTATTTGCAAGTAGGAAGCATCTATGTCATCCCTAGTTTTTTGAATTTTTTGATTTGCTATTAGTGTTTTTGGGTTTCGGCGGGGGTGGTTGTCATTTTGGGCATAGTTGCTTAATATCTGTCTGAACTTGAGTGGGCAATTTGGTATCAGTGAAGGAATCTTGAAGTTCCCTAGAATTGATAAAATATTTTTTTTTGGCAGCATTCTGTTGTTCCTCTATTCCAATTATCTATGGTAAAACCTTTCAAGTTCTCCTCCTTATGATCCCATGTCTCCTTTTCTGGCAGGACTTGACAACTTTTGTCTGTGTATGCATTCCTGAGTTCCTTTCTCTATATGAAACGGAAAGACTGGTTCAGGAACTCGCTAAGTTTGAGATAGATACGCATAATATCATTATTAATCAAGTGCTTTTTGATGAAGAAGGTACATTTACAACAGACCACCCCTTCTCTTCCTTCTCTCTTCCCCTTCCCAATTAGTAAAAAGATCTTTTAATCCTCACTTGGATAAAAAAAAAGGTAACCAGAAATTGCCCTTTGTTGTTGTTAAAACAGGGGTCGAGTCCAAGTTGCTTAAAGCTAGAATGAAGATGCAACAAAAATATCTCAATCAGTTTTACGAGTTATATGAGGATTTCCACATTACTAAGTTGCCGTTGCTGCCAGAGGAGGTAATGCCTAATCTTAAGATATGTTAATTATCATCGTCTTCCTTGTTTGATTTGAACCTTTCAATGTAGTTTGGAATGCAGTCGCATCCTATGAAAGTAGTTAATTGAATGAGTATTTCTTAAATCAAGAGATTTTCATATTGGAGTCTGACGAAGCTGGGGTATTTCCCACCCTGTTAGTGAACCGTGTTTCAAGATCTTGGCATGGCAATTTGGTTTGGCCCTTGCCAAACTGAAAAATTTACCAGGTCAAGCACGTCATGCTAGTTTGACTGTCGGATAAATGATGACAAAAAAAAAAAAATTCATACTGCCCAAATATTGGCAATCAGTGTTGTATCGCAATATATCCGACGTATTGGTCCAGATCTGGCATCAGAAATCCGCAATGATCTTTTCCGCATTTTGTTCAGAGAAGGAAAAAGAAAAGGCGTTGATCTAGTATGACCTGCTACAGACTGGATGAAGTGCCCAAGGCAATCAAGTTTGGTACCTGCAAAAGAGAGAAGAAAGAGAGAGGTTAACCGCCAGAGGGGACCTGTAGGGGGACTCTTTGATGCGTAACTCAGGACTGGAAACATAATGGAACTCTCAAAAGGAGAGAGAGTGCGAGTGTGTAGATGTGTGAGATAGCTTGTGTGTACCTTGGATGGCTACTAGGTACAAATAGAGGCCTGGGCGACTTGGATTTTGGAGGAGTCCTCGTGCTAGTAAATGATGGAGTCCTTACTTGGAGAGGAATTAGACTCAGCCCAAGTCCATGTGGGCTGAGAGTCCTCCATTTGGTCCAAAGATTAAGGTAGTAAAGGGTCTAAAAGATTCCGTGGAAGTCGAGTGACTTCCTTATCATTGACAGGCTTGACCGTGGTTGATGTATTGGTGAACATCGTTGAGGCGTTGCTGACCATGGTTGGCATGTGGCGCATTCCCATTTGATGTCAAAGTTTAACCCAAATACAATGCACCCCACTTCCTTAGTTCTTAATTAAATAAGGAAGTTGAATAGAAGCATTAATGTGTGCTAAATTAATGAATTAACTTATGTTAAATACTCCCTCCTTCCCAATAAAATTAATCATATTTCCTTTTTGGATGGTCCAAAAAAAATTGATCACTTTTCAAATTAAGAAAGATTCTGTAGGTGTTCTTACACGTTTATGATTTTTACACTCTTTTAAATTCTATTTCTCTCTCTGCATTTAATCCTCCACCACCCCATTTTCTCTCTCCTGACCCACTTTCTTCTCCCTCCTCTCTCTTTCTTAAGGTCGAACATGAAACTAATAAGATATGACTCATATCTTAAATAAGCGTGCAAGTCAAGCTCGATAAAATAATTTGGGACACGGAGTATTAGAAGGGGAAAAACAACGTTTGGTAAATTACCAAAACAACCCCAAGCATGCTTGATTACCAAAGCATCCAATGCTAAATTACTAAAAAGACCCTCAGTCATGGTAAATTATCCAAAATGTGCATGCTTAGGTGGATGTGCAGCCACACAGGGAGGGATAGAATTAAGAATGTGGATTTTACAACATCACTTGTGATGGTTTGGTCACGTCTAATGTTGTATGCCTTAAGATGCCCCTGTAAGAAGAAGTGATTTGTGTCGAGTTGATTGGGTAAGACGAGTTAGGGGCAGACTGAGGATAATTTGGTGAGAAGCAGTGAGAATAACTTGGGGAGAAGCAGTGAGAACAGACTTGACTGCTAGGATTTTATCAAGAATGTGTGCTTTGACTGGGTGAGTGTGTTGTGGTGGGGGTTGGGGAGGGGCATGGAAGAAAAGGATTCATTTAGCTCACCCTCACACCCTCACTAATTTTGAAAAAATGGCTTGCATGATAATGTTGATGATGACAGTATGCATCCATGGGCCTTAAGCTTGATTGTTGTATGATCTTCTAAGCACCTAGAGCTCGTAAGAAAATATATATTCCGGCTTGATGTAATTCTTGATTAACAGGGAACATCAACCCGTTCTTGTCCGTCCATTGGGGACAAGGCCTACCCTTCTCCTCCCTAAGAAATTTTTTTACCTCCCTATTGTCAACTATCATGCCATTGCAAAAGGTAATAGTAAAGAAATTGCATGGGTAACTCTTCTTGTTCTGGTTATCACTACTGGCCACACATTTAAGTTTGATTTTATCTTGTACTGCAAAAGCTAGAAAATATATATTCTGGCTTGATGTAATTCTTGATTAACAGGGGACATCAACCTGTTCTTGTCCGTCCATTGGGGACAAGGCCCACCCTTCTCCTCCCTAAGAAATTTTTTTACCTCCCTATTGTCAACTATCATGCCATTGCAAAAGGTAATAGTAAATAAATTGCATGGGTAACTCTTCTTGTTCTGGTTATCACTACTGGCCACACATATAAGTTTGATTTTATCTTGTACTGCAAAAGCTTTCATGACATGATATGTTTTCGAATTCTAATCTTTTATGATGTGTTGCTCATATTCTAAATCATGTATGAAACTTCATAGGTTTGTGGGATTGAAGCGCTGAAAGCATTTTCATGTAATTTCTTGTCACAATACCAACCTCCCATTATTCGGGGCACAGTGGAAGAGCTCGAGCAGAGGGTGTCATGGCTAAGGGACCAGTTAAAAGACAGTGAAGCACAACTCGAAAAGCTCAGAAAAGGGAAACAGAAGGTCTAACAGTGCCTACTCTTATAATCTTTGAGGCTCACCAGTAGCTGGAACATTTTGCTCTCATTAGACTGGTTAGAGTAGTCATTTATGTATAATCTTTTCAATTCGTATTTGAGTAGACCATAAACTGTATTTAGTTATCTTATATCCCATTAGGTACGATAATGAGATTATTTGTATTTACATTTTTTCCTAGTCGAGGTTATTTTGCATTTATTTCGTTGGAGACTTGATAACCCAATATTTGTTTTTGTTTTATGTTGAAATGCTTTAAGCTCGAGGTTCTTCATTGAATTTTGAGATGATTGTGTGCTTGTTATGAAGTTGTACTCATTCTAATGAGAGCTTAATTTGGAGTCCATGAAAAGGAAAATATCGCTGCTTTGGTTCATCTCGAGTGGTTGGATCGTCGCCTGTTTTTCCATTACACCGAGATATGAACAAGCTATTTCATTTTTTGGTCTGACGATAAAACTGAGTACAATGATCAAACTTAAAGAAAATCAACAAAAACCGACATACTCTGCGGAGGAACTACCTCTCAAGCAGTCTTAACCAAGTTGTGAACAGGTATCAAATCACAAAAATGTAGGCAAAAAGGGAAGTAAAACATGGGCGATAGAATTTGGAACCATGAATTATATTTATTTAAGATTTTTGTGGTGCTCTTACAGCTTGTTACAACTATCGCACTTGGTACTCACCCGTTTGTGAATCCCCATTTTCAACTAAATGGTGCATCCAATACTTTGATATGCTATACGAAGTAGCTTGAGATATAAATCAGGAAAAGAACTAATTCTGGTGTGACTTCAAGGGTTTAGATACAAGAATCTTTGGGTTTGTGCAACAAGAAAGTTTGGTTGTGGCAGCCGTTTGGCTCGTGTGATTAGCATTACTCGATCTTAGGGATCATTTGGCTTGGGCTGGCGCTAGGAGCATAAAGAGTTTTGGTGCGGGGGCACAATTGTTTGTTTGAATTGGTGTCACAAGAGTTATGCATGCGGCGCATCTCGTGAATGAAGATTTAGAGACGTCATTCATTCTGGGTTAGTTGTGTTGTGGAAACCAGACAACAGTGTTGTGCACATTTTCAGAATATCTAAAGTAATGAAGTTGGTATCAACCGCAGAAATTTCTGTGCCTTCAGATGGAGTTTGATCCTAGACAACGCTTTTTTTTTTATAGAGAAAGCAGGTTGGAAAGATCTGTTGCACATGGAGGTGCTAATTTTGTTTAGAGCTTAGCTCGTGTTAATCCTCTATCTTGATTCGGAAGGACTGGTAAATAGCGCAGGCATTCTCAGATCAATTGACTATTGCCCAGAATCTGACTGCTATTCATTTTCAGGTGTCAACCTTATTTCCCTTGACACTTAAGTTGGGACTAGGGTAAAATAATCCAAACCTTTCGGCTGCTAGCAGTTAGGGCTGTATAGGAACCGGGTTCGAGCCGAACATGAGCATGTTTGAGCTCGGTTCGTGTAAGATTTGGTATGTTCGAACTAGGCTCGAGTTCGTGTTGTTCGAACTTGGCTCGAGTTCGTGTCCTTCAAACTCAGGTTCGGCTCGCTCAACTTGTTTAATTAAACGAGCCGACCTCAAGCTTCAGAGCTCGACTCGTGTTCTTGCACAAAATCAGATAAAATCCCTAATTTTCTCAGATCCCTCAATCCCTCAAGCTAGCAAGCAATTACTTCATTGCAAAAGAGAGACATACATCAGAAGTAAGAAGAAACTCCAAAAATCAGCAAAATCGCAGGCCCATTGAGCAAAATCCCCTTGCGTGGCTTCACACCAACTGTCTTGAAAAGCTGTGGATGCCTCAATGGAAGCTCAAGCTCGTGGATCTGAGCCATCTGCTTTCACGTACCCTCGTTCCCCAATATTTTGACACCCGATTTGGTTTGTGGCATGTCTTGAGAAGGCGCATTATGGCCGATTGTGTTATGACCGAGAAGAGATGACTTGGCTATGTGACGAGAGACAGGGTGGTCTGGGCAATGGTTTGGGTGGCGGTGTGCTTGTGTGATGAGAGATGGGGTGGCAGGTGTCTAACTCTTTTGAGTGTCTAAGAGAAGGAAAAAAAAATTAAGCATATTACCTATTTGGTGATAGAGAGGGGATAAAAAAATTGGTGATCCACCGGCTCCACTACAAATTTAGATATTTTATTTATATGTAGGTGAATGAACCGATGTTTGTTTATAAGGCTTGGCTTGTGTTCAGCTCGTTAAGTAAACGAGCCCTCTTGTTCGCGAACATTAAACAAACGGTATCATGTTCAAACTCGGCTCGTTTTAATAAACGAGTTCTAAAATTATGTTTGTGTTCGGTTCACCTATTATATGAACGAACATGAACGAGTTCCAGAGAGAACGAACAATGAACTGTTTGTGAACAACTGTGTTCATTTACAACCCTACCCGTAGTTGGTCAAATTCTGGCTGTGCCATCTCCGCGACCTGATATTCCTGATTTTATGCTTTGTGCCTTCACTAAGGCTGGCAGGTTCCAGTGACAGAGGCCTTTAGAGTTAATGATCTCATATCTACTGCTTTCTTGCCTTAACCGTGGGCGTGAATACTATACCAAGCATTGGCGTACGATGTACGAAGCTCTTTACTAGGAGAATTGCTTTTCTTCCTTTGGCAAATTCTTTGGCAGAGGCTTCCTTGGCTTATCGCCCTTCTACTACGACGATGTTGTGTACCTAATTCTTGCCATATCTGTTTGGCTGAGGCAGAATGTCAAGACTCTCTCTAGCACCTGTGTAGGGGTACGTCAGTTCTAGGACGATTCTCCCCTTCCGGGGGCTTGCCTATCTGTCGGGTGTAGCAGCGCTTGCAACCGGGATTTACACAGGCTCAATTGGCCTCCACTGAAGAATGAAGAGTTGCTAACGTAATTTATCTGGATGGTTATGAGGCTGTGGCAAATCTGGTGTGCTTGTAATGTGTTGGTGTTTAGGAATGGAGATCTTTTTGTTGTGTGATATTCTCTTTAAAACTAGGGCCTTGGTCACTGTTATTGTGCAGACTCTGTGGTGCCAACGCTTACCGTTATACCTCCAAAAAATTTTCTTTTCTTTGGGCAAAATTATTATTTTGAATAAATAAGTTTGTGATATTTTTATAAATAATAAGAAAATAGTTTGAAAATAATTCTGAATTTTTCGGTCGAATGAAACCATGTTTCGTTCGAATCAAAACTGGAAGGTGGTGATGTTTTGGAGTGTCTGAAAGATTCGGTCAAATAAAAAAGAGTTTGATTCGAATGAGAAGTATTTTACATTGAGAGGGAGTAAGGACTGAAGATTTCATTCGAATGAAAAGTTCTTGTTCGAATGAAATTACTTTCGGTCGAATCAAACAAGTTTTGGAAAAACAATTTTTAGTAACTGTCGGATTCATTCGAATGAATTTTCATCTCTGTCGGATTCAGTCGAATGAAAACTATTTTGATTCGACCGAAAGTGATTTTTCCTTTGAGGTAATCAATAGGTGGGACTTTGGGAATTGAAGGGCTATGATCAAGAGTTAGTTGCTTTTGTTTCAGAAGTTAATACTGAAAATTAAATGTATTGATTAAGACAGTTGATATTACTTAGGTTTAATTTTGAAAACTCCGTGTCGGAGAGCTTGAATTGTATAAAAGTTTTAGGCCACTGTGTTAGACATTGATGTATTTCGGGAGATTTTTGATATTTTAAGATTTTCTCTTATTTTCATTTATTCGACATTAACGCTTCGGAAATAATAATTCGGGGCGTTACACTTACTGGCTAGGGTTTGGTAGGGACACTGTGCTAGTGGCTAACTCAAGTCCCTATATCTTATATGTTCATTTCTACTCGCCACTACTGCCGCTTTATGCATCTGTGTGTGTATGTGGTGGCTGTAGGCTCGTCTTTTGTACCACTGCGGTAATCTATGCTGGGTTTTGTAGTGGATGAGGTTTTTGTAACGTCCTCTGAAATCTGAAGCTCGGCCACCCCGAACTTCTAGGTCATTATGTTGGAATTGGGTTTTGAATCCATTGTAGAGAAGCAACTTTGACTCAATTTTTAAATTGGTTCCAAACCATATTTTGGTTAGGAACAAATTGATTCATGATCCTCTATTGGAATAGATGATTATGGTATATTCACATGTTTAAAACAAATGAGAGGTGAATGATAAAATTAAAATTAAAGTTAAAGTTTGTGGTTCACCTTGAAGGGAAAAGAGTATCCCACATTGAAGAGATAAAGTCAAGTTATCTCTTTATAAGGCTTAACCATGAGCTAAGGGTTGGGTCCCTTAGGGGTACCTATGTTTTGTAAGGAGGAAGGATCTAGGTTGACCCAAGGTCCACCACACGTGCGCCGCCGGCCCCTCCCCGTCCAGGTTCGTGGCTTGGGCTTGGGCCCATCAGGCTTTATTCTTTTTGGGACAAAAACATTTAAATAAATAAATTTATTTATTTATTTTCTTTTCCTAAAGTTGTGACCTTTCTAGCTAGCAGTTTTTTCTGTGAAGAGTTGCACTCCCCAGTGAATACACTGTGTATAAAAACGAGTCCGTTACATAAGTTAAATAAAGAACTGAATCCCGAAACTATTTTTCTGTAATATTCTGTCTGTCTCCGAATTTCCTTTGTCCGAAAGACTTCTGTGCCATTGTTTTGGTTTGCCGGGTCTGCAATTTGGAGTGCTCCTATTTCAGACGTATTGCCGTTGTATCTTGGGAGACTATCGTCAAGAACCGTCAGCACCGTTGCGGGACGAATAAGTCTTAAGGACAGTGAATCAAATTCACGCCTCGGTTCTCCATTGCTGTTTGTCTGATTTTACTGTGAGTTAATTTTAATTGTTCTTGCTAATACTGTTTGTTCTGTTTAGTAAATTACATTTCAGTATTTTCGTACTTAGTTGATTTTTGCACAAGTATACACAAAGCCATAATATTTTTCCCAACACATTAACCTACCGAATCACATCAAACCTACCAGATCTTGTTCCCTAGCACATAATTTAACCAATCCCAATTCCTTAAAATACAAGATTACAATAACTGCTCAAACTTAACTATTAAAACCTAGGTTCTCAATAACTGGAGTCTTGATAGAATGAATCGACAGTACAGACCCGCACAGAGGTCACGTTACCTAGTAGTGATGGGCTTATCAGAATCTCACACAGACTCTAACCTATTCCCGGACATGCTACAGCTAATCGTCATTTACAGAAGGGAGTCAAATAAAGGGTGAGCTTTTGAGAGCTTAATAAGGTCGTACAAGGACTACAAAAGGAATTACCAAACGACTCTTAGGATCTAACTGATGATGATTTTTAAAATACCTCAAATGATTTGAAGAGCTCAATGATTTTCAAAATAATCAAAATTCATCATAAATAGATACCAAAATAATAATAACAATAACAATCACGAGGGTTTTCAAATGATCAGTAAAAGATCACTTCCAAAGTCATCATTTCCAAAGTATCAGGAAAATTTCTCAAGGGATTTCAACACAAGCACAAATCATTCAGATATACTTTCCAATAATTTCTACCTACACCAATACACACCAAGTCCAATACACAGAAATTACGAATAATTTACAGATGCAATTCAATGATAATTTTTTAAGAGTTTCAAAAGAATCATAACTAGTTCGATCAGATATCAAAGAAAAATTTTAGATACGATGCAGACAATCACAGATACACCGACTAATCCGTCAAGGTACTAGCACACACCAATACACCGACTAGCCCATCAAGTTACTAGCCCACACCAATACACCGACCAGTCCAATAAGGTACTAGCCCACACCAATGCACCGGCTAGTCCGTCAAGGTACTAGCCCACATCAATACACCGACTAGTCCGTCAAGGTACTAGCCTATACAAATGCACTGACTAGTCCGTCAAGGTACTATCCCACACCAATGCACCGACTAATCCTTCAAGGTACTAGCCCACACCAATGCACCGACTAGTCAATCAAAGTACTAGTCCACACCAATACACCGACTAGTCCATCAAGGTACTAGCTCACACCAATACCTCCAACATACCCCAAATCCTCCAATACACACCAACTCCCACCAAAACACATCAATGCAGAATCTCATTCAATGTACAGAATGACAACAATTCGATAATACAATATGTTATTCAATGCTCGATGGGTAATAGATAATGAGCATTGATAAGAGTTTCCATAAGCGTGTAAAGACTTAATGAAAGGTTTTTAAGGCAAGTAATGCAACTTGTATCAACATAATAGAGTCCAAACGAATATCGATGATGAATCAGAATAACATATATACGATTATCAAATTTTCTCAGCATGCAATAATAGGCGAGCATCACAAGATTTTCAAATAACCAATTCAGATTCAGTATTGGGATTTTCTGGGCAATAACATGCCGACATCAATTCACCTCAGAGTTCGACATTAGTTATAAATAAATCGAAAGAGTACTTACGAGTACGAGTTATCAAAATAAAGGTTCAGACGAAAGTCCTTACCCAGGATTCAGATAGAATCTCTTACCTGGATCAGTAGCTAAATTATCCTGACTGGAAGTCTTTAGCTTTAACCTTAAAGCCCTTGTCCAATTTTCTCTTATTTCCTTTCTCTCTCTCTCTGTGATTTTTGTTTCCTGAAGCTCACTGTCTTGCTTCCTCTTCTTTCCAAAATCGCGGTCAAACAATCAAAAGGGAGCACCCTTGCAAACTTCTCCCCGCACACAACATGGACTTTATAACATACCGGCTCTGAACTACAAAAGCCTAGAAACAACTCCTAGCAAATGACACTGTCTTTAAATCCACACAACTAAATCGAATGTGAAGCTAATTCAATGCATTAATTTCGTTCCAATTCCAATATGGATTATGAAGCGTTAAACGTGATACAAAACTTATAGCAACTGCTGATCCGGTCCCACGGTATTACTATTTCGCATTTAGAAAAAGAAAAAAACATGAATTTTGATTCACACTTGTTCAAACCAACAAAAATGGTTTACAAGAGGCAAAACACTAATCAGATATCACAAACAAATTTGAGCTAACAAAGAGTACGTTACTCATACCTGTGAACAATGCCAAATTTGCCCAGGACGATTATGAAATTAACAAAGAGCGAAAAGAAGATTGGTGTTAAGGCTAGGGTTAGGGTTTAGCATAACGACCGAGAAGTTCGGGGTGGCAGCGCTCCGAATTTCGGGGGAAGTTACAGTTTTAGAATTTGGACCTTTAATGAAACTTGGTTCGCAATTGGGTATTCCTGGTAGGGGTGCAATTTGGGCTGAACAACCCATGGGTAATCAGTGTCAACTCATAAAAATAAGGGCGTGGACTTAGTATTCTAGTGACCGTGATGGACATGGACACAAATTTTAAATCCATAAAAATATGGGCTGGATATGGACAAAAGTTTTTCGAAACCCGCCTAGCCCATGGGAAATCCAGCTTGTCAAACTTTTATATAATATATGTGAATTATATACATAAATTTTACGTGTACAAGATACGTGAATTTTTTGCTTTAGTCTTAAAAATCCTGGAACCATGTACATGGAGAGACCTTTGAAGACTTTTTTTTCTCTCCCTTATTTCTCATTGCAGGATCGGACTTCATAAGATTGTTTCAAAACCCTTATCTTTTTCTTTTATCTTGTCCAAAAACTTCGTTTTCATACTTATAACTAAGTTTATTTTGAAACTTCACTATACTCTTCTTTATTATCATGACTAACTAGTGTATTTCAGTGGTAAATGACAAGCTTAAAAATTAAATAAGAAAAACTCATGACTAATTAGTAGATTCTAATGATAACTGAAATGCTTTAAAACGAAGTAAACAAAAACTAATAGGAAATCATGGACAACTCGTGGACGGTCCATATCCACCCCGTGCCCATCAAAACTTTCATGGGCTATGTGTGAATAGATATTATTTGGCCCGTAGATTGGCTGCGCTGGGCACGGGCAAGAGTTTCTGAGAGTGGGCTTGGAGTGGTCTGACGCTTAGGTCCGTCTAAGTTGCAGCCCTAACTCCTAGGGTGTCATTGCTGGTGACTTTGATTTTACTGTGCATATCTTTGCAACAACATTGGCTTTATCCTGCTTGGTAAGGAATTATTGTATGCATGTATTATTGTTGATACCTTCTCTATTTTATTGGACTAGCTGATAAGTAGCATGAAGCAGCTGTTGTCTACTGTCCTAGTTTTGGTAGATATTGCAAAGTGTTGTGCCCTTCTCCATATTGTACAATATGCCCGCGGTACAGAGCAGTATCTTAGTCTAGCCCTTGCATTGGCACACTATGCTGGCGAGAGAGGAGTTGTGTGCACCAACAATGGTTTGATCATGTGGAGGATGGTTCTTCTGGTTGCTTTTCTTGATCCCTTTTTTGGAGCCCTAGGCTGTATTTTTTGGGTGTGTATAATTTTTGCAATTTTTACTTTTGGGGGCAGTTAGTGTTCTTTTCTTTTAATTCTCTCTTCTGGAGTCTACCGGTTTGAGTTATCATTTGAGTATGTCTGATGTCTTTTATATCTGTTTTGATCCTACTTATGAATATTTTTTTTTAGGTTAATGCAAAATCTATGCTTTAAAGTATCATCTTAGTGGAGTTTATGCCTCCGACATTTCAAAAGTACCAAATCAGTACCTAAAGACTTCCCTTTAGCCTTCGAACTCATTTCATTCAAACATTTACTACAAAGTTGTGAATAAAATGAGTTCGAAGGCTAAAGAAAAGCAAGAAATCCTTAAATTCTTGGCTACGACCGCCTTTACCTAAAATATCATAAAGCGGATCCACTTGGCCCATGTCATCTTAATTAATTAGTCAATGTCATCCTAATACGATGACATGGAATAAAATTTGAGAAAGATACACACACACACAATCAATCTCGCACACATACCATCAAGCACACAACAAAAGAGTGCGCGCGCACACACATAATCAATCTCACACACAGCATGATATACAACACACGCACAACACAAACGAACACCACACACACAGAGAGATAATAAAGTAGGAAAATTGAACCTGTAGCCAAGCCAGGGTGAAAGGTTGAGGATTTGATATCACCTTCTTTTTATCTATTTCTTTAAGCAGAAGCCGACAAGAATGACCACACATACCATAAGACACAGTTAGAGAGACAAACGACCAATCTCGCACCAACCTGATTGGAATCATTGAATTCTTTTACTCTAACTTCAAAAATAGTAGAAAAAAAGTCTACCCAACTATCAGGAGCCCCGGATAGTGGAGATGAAGAGGTGGGTTGGTTTGAATCGTGTATTTGTGGGTAAATTAAGATTGGGTGTGGTAGCGGTGATATGATAATTACAGTGGCTAGTGGATTGGTTGATCGACGGTGGGTTGAGATGGTGATAATTGGTTTGGGTTCAGGTGGTGGTGGGCAGGGCTATGGGTTGGGGGTGGTATATGGTGGTTATGGGGGCTTGGTTTTTTTTTTTTTTTTCTTTAGCAGATTGGTAGGGTGCAGCTGTGATGGCAGTGGGGTGGGTTGATGGCGGCTATGGGTTTTAGGTTCGGGATGGTTGATATAAGTTATTGATTTGGGTTTAGGCGATTGATTGGGTGCGGCTGCACAACAGATGAGTGTAAGTGTATTGCGGTTGCACGATGGAGGCGACGGTGTATCGTGGTCGCACGTGTAGGGGTGAGTGGAGAGTGGGAGGGATGGGAGCTGAAGAGAAAGAAGAAGACATAAAAAAAACTGTCACGTTATACATTTTCATGAAAACAATTATACTTTTGAATTTTTTAACGACTTTTGGCTTCTGCTAGTCATATGATTCATTTGATTCAAATATATTACTTTTATAGTGATTTAGTACTTTTAAAATGACAGGCACTTAAGCTGCAATAAGCTAATACTTTATGGCATAGATTTAACATTAGCCATACATTTATACTATTTATCCAAGAAAAAAAGACAGTTTTTTTACTCCAAACATCAAGAGAAAAAGGCAAAAGGAATTTTGATATCATGCGCATCGAACGCCATGTCATCATCATCAGCATCCTCTTCATCACTGTCATTTCCGAACAAAAAAGAAAACAATTAAAAAAAAAAGTGCTTTACCGAATTCGAGCCAACCCAACAAGCCACGTGTCGCAACCACACACCAGCTCCACCAAACAGCCCAACTCCGGCCCACGTGTCCGCCTCTCTACCAAAACTTTCCAATCAGTCGTCTCTATCGCCCACCAAACAGCCCACGGGCCCACCTCCCGGCCGCCATGGCCCCCCCAAAACCGTTTTCTCTCCCCTTCTCAGCTCACCCATCTCTGTCAGCGGGGCCCCAGTCCCACCATTAAAATGCGAGACATTTGTGGTGGTGGCCCCACCCCTTCTCTGCACGGTCCAGCTGCCTTCTGCTTTCTATTGACCCCACAAGGTGTGGGCCCCGTAGGCACGGTAACCAAAGCACAGCCTAATCTGACCCCACATCACACGTGCGCTACTTGCGTCACTTGATGCACGTGACACCGCAAACGGCATATCCAAGCGGTTTGATGCTCGCTTTGTCGCTAGAAATTTTTATATCTTTTTAGCGGCAATACATCTGGCAGCCAGTTCAATCCACGATGCATCTCCGAAGCAAAGTAGGAAACTCGTCGCGACAAATACTTTGCAGGATAAGTTTCCGTTGACAGAAACCGGTGAATCACATCCTCCTCCTCAATGCTTTGAGGGTGCTTGGTGCTTGGCCATGAATGGCAGCTCTTTCTTGTGAAGAATCTCCAAGGAGAAATCCCTCAATAGCTGAGGTGTCTTCGTGGTACTACTTCTCGCAGAGCTTGAACTTGGCACGCTAACAGAACTTGATTTTTCAGCTTTAACTCCCATACTAGAACTCGTAGAAGTCGTAGTACTTGAAATTGTCAACGGACAAACCTCGGGCAATGGCGTCTTTGATGCTATAATCGGAGATGGTTGCATGGAAGCCACGTAAGACGAAATGGGTCTTGCAGAAACGTTGATCAAAGGCGTCGTATTGGCCTGAACAGCCCATATTTGAGGCTGATTGGAAGGTGCAGCAATGGCGGTTGCGGGTGGAATGACCCAAAATGTCGGCGCCGCATTCGCTGGTATGGCCCACATGGGTACGAGAGCTTGCATCGGAGCCGACGCCATTAACGGAGACAGAACAGTGGAGGTGCTCGTAACGGCCCCGTTCGGGTTGATGTCAACGAACTCGCTGTTGGCCGGCCGCCTGCGTTTCTTTTTCATTTCGTCGCCGTCGTAGTCGGCGGCGGTGGTGGGGATTTTTAGCGAGCCGTTGACTGACATGGCGATGGCGGGGACTGTGCCGGTTCCGGTGGCGGATATTATGGCGGGCTCGGCGTGCTCGAGCAGCCACTTGATGGTCTCCCCGTCAGACTTGTGGCCGAGCTCCCGGGTCAGCTGGAAGATCCGGGCGGCGCAGGCAGCAGGCATCCGCACCCTCCGTCCACGGCCTTCCACCTTCGTGTGGCGGTCCTTGGTTGACGCCCTCCTCTGTTGCGGAGGCGGAGGCGGCGCCGTCACCGGCACCACCTTGTCCTCAAAATCAGCTAGCTCGTCCTTGAGTATCAACACCGCGATTCCGTTTGGTGTCGCCGCCGTGGCCGATGGTTTTCCAGGCCGTGCATGCGGTTCACCTCCGCCACCGTTGTTTCTTTGGTCAACGGTTCTTGAATCGATGTCTTCCGGCTCAAGTTGTCTGTTGTACCCTGAAGCCATTGAAAGAAAACCCACCAGAGAAGAAGAAAGTCAGTAAACTTGGCAGTAACTTTGGGATACGATTGTTTTACTATCTACATATCCAGAGTAGGTGTTGAGGGAAGCAAACAGGAGGAGCCCTTAGAAGAGAGGAACCCTAGAAGTGGGAAGATATTAAAACAGTATCCTTACCTGATTGTATATATATATATATGCGAGAATCGGACGGTTAGTATAGCTAAGTTAGTGGATCCAGGAGATGATGACACGTAGTCCCCCCCGCCCCCCTCACACCAAACCAAACCAAACCCACCCCACCACCAACAAAAAAGTACTGTAGGGTAGGGTTTTAGCAGTTAGTCAAAGCTGGTGATTGCTCCATTGAAGCAAAAATATAGTTCGGGTGTGTGGTTCTCTCTCTCTCTCTCTCTCTCTCTCTCTCTCTATATATATATATATATATATATATATATATATATATATATATATATATATCTGATCCCTTAACACAGCTAGTAAAATTGGGTATTTGCTAGTACGATCAGGACCGTTCATCCTGAAAGATGGATGGCTCAGATCACACTTTTTTTAAAAACCATCAGTATTTTGCGACACAGTATCGCGGACGAACGATTTTACCTTTTTGCCCCTCCACGCCCTCCGCGATACTGTGTCGCGGACGAGTAGGGGCCCTGACAAAAAGTTGTCCGCCACACAGTGTGGCAGATGACCTCTAGGCTGACACATGTCAGTACCTGTTTCGTCTCCCGTCAGAGCCCCATTCCCCTCGGTAAGTGTCACGTAAACAGTGTCAGAGTTTATGGACCTTTATTTCTGCACGTGTCAGAGTTGGGTTGTTGGTAGCATTTTCAGCTCTTTCAGCAAAATTCTCAGTTCTTTTAGCAAAATTTTTTGCAACTTCAGATTCACTTGCTTCCATTTTCAGCTCCCTTCAAGCTTTGCGACTAACACTTGCTCCAAGCTTCACACAAACAAGGTAAGTTTGTGATCTCAAAAGTTTTTTGGGTGGATTGACTGATAAAGTATAATTTGCTTTTTTAGACAAAAAAATATAGATCTTTGTGAGGTTCTAGAAATTTGTCACTTTATTCATCAACTTGTGATGTTCTAGAAATTAATTTGTTAACTTTAAACTAATTCATTGTAGTTAATTTTTATTTTTTGAGGTTCGCTAACTTCGACACATGTATCCTATTTAAATTCGATTTTTTTGAGATATATTTGTTGTATTTTGGCATGATGAATTTGTCTGTTTATCTTAGTAATTTTAATTTGTTATGTTCAATAAATTTATAATTAGCAAAATGTGAGACACTTTTGAGATTATGTATATGGTATATTTGTCATCTTAAATCTGTCTATTTGCCAAGATAATTTTGAGATAATATTTTCAGTTGAAAATGTCATTTGATTGTTAAGCGTAATCTATTTCTACATAGGTCTCGTTTCACAATGTCTGATTTCGTGTCGAGCTCCAACACCCCCGTAGATGCTAGTGATCCGTATCTAGGACGAACCTTTCAAACATTGGAAGAAGCTGAAGAATGTTTTCGAGCGTATTCATTGAGGGTTGGTTTTGGCATTAGAATAAAGACTACAAGAACAAGCAACGTAACGAAAAAGATATGCTCTCGCTTATACGAGTGTCATAGGGGCAGAAACCCAGTGCAAAATGAGACACGCGTAGGCAACGATGACAGTGATGATGAAATAGGATATTCGCGTAGAAGACGGGACTGCTTTGAGCGCACAAATTGCCAGGTCAAGATGTTCGTAAGCTATAAAGCCAAGCAAGATCATTGGCTTATTACCAGCCTGGAACTGGCACACAATCACCCGTTAGTAACCCCTTCTAAGGTGAGTCAGATGCATCAACACAAGAAGATGGGTAAGGTCGCGAGGAGCCTAATTCACACAATGAGCAATGCGCGGCTAGGACCTACCGACATGATTAATGTTCTTGCTGAACAGGCTGGGGGAATTCAAAATTTAAACTTTAACACGACAGACGTTCGTAACGCGGTCCGAACCCATAGACGAGCCGCGTATGACCTCAATGATGCTCAAGCGACAATGAGCCTATTGAAACGGATGCAGATGGAGGACCCGCAGTTTACCTTCGATTATAAACTTGACGACGAGCATCGAGTTAGCACAATTTTTTGGGTCGACGGTCGTTCGAGGCTAGCTTATAAGCATTTTGGGGATGTCGTGACTTTCGACACCACATACCGTACCAACAAGTACTCGATGCCGTTCGCTCCTTTCACGGGCGTCAATCATCATTATCACTCCATCCTGTTCGGGTTCGCCTTGTTAAGGGACGAGAGCGAGAGTTCTTTTGAATGGTTGTTTAGGGTGTGGCTGGAAGCAATGAACTTCAAAGCACCCAACGTTATCATCACCGATCAAGATTTGGCAATGAAGAAGGCTATTGCTACCGTCTTCCCAGATACTCGACACAACTTGTGCACTTGGCACATAAGCAACAAATACCCTGAACGTCTGCATCACGTGTATGCAAAGTATCCAGACTTTAAACAGGATTTTGAAAAGTGCGTTAATAAGTCATTAACGATTGAGGAATTTGAGGAGAGGTGGGAAAAGCTTGTTGGGATTACTCATTGCAAGACAACGAGTGGCTCCAGCACTTGTACGAGCTCAAAGAGCAATGGATTGGCGTTTACACGAGGAGGTATTTTTCTGCGGGCATGAAAACGACGGGCAGGAGTGAATCTATGAATGCCACGTTCGATAGTTATGTGGGTACAACTACCAATTTGAAGAGTTTCGTCACATCCGCACAAAAAGCGGTTGCGTCGTTATTCGTGAAAGAAAGGGCTGCAGACTTTGCAACCACGTACAAGCAAAGGAGAAGGTTGCTTGAGACCCCGCTGGAGCTGAACGGTGCCAAAGTCTATACGAAGGAGATCTTCCTGCTATACCAAGTAGAGCTGCAAAAATCGGGCCGATACAGTATAAACAAGGTGGCAGAAAAGTCGTCGCGTGAGTACAAGGTTTATTCGCTCGTGAATGACCTCGTCCCTGAGAAGCTGCGCAGAATTTATACGGTGAGCCACGACACATTGACGGACTCGGTGACATGTGTTTGCAAGAAGTTTGAGTTCCATGGCATCCTGTGTAGACACATTCTGCGGTTTTTCACACCGAAGAATATCAGGACAATCCCCGATAAATACGTCCTGCCACGGTGGACGAAAGGTGCAAACAGGTTGCACGGTACCATTTCCTTTCCGGAGCACCCGTATACTGACTTTGAAGAATCAGAGACGTTGCGGTATAATCATCTGGTGACGATGTTCACCCGTTTGTCCGTAAAGGGTGCTGCTACAATGGTCGGATATAAACATCTCCTCGAGGTAGCTCAGCAGCAAGAGCCCATCGTCGACCAGTTGGAAGCAGCTTCAGTCAGCAATGCGGTTGACACCGAGCCTACGACGGGATCAGAAGATGACGAGCCGGGGGAGGGAGACGACAATGATATCCGGCCTTTGGATCCAATTATATCGCAAACGAAAGGCCGCAAGAGATCTACGCGGATGAAAAGCTCTATTGAAACGGCAACTCAACCTAAAAAGCTGAGAAGGTGTGCATTGTGCAACAAAATGACCGACCACGACAAGCGGAACCATTACAAGGCACTGGGGATAAGTCCAGGGGGTTTGCAAGACGGGGAAGAAGATGATGCCGAAGATGAGGACGAACAAGCTGCAGTGGACCTATAATTTGTTTAAGCCATCAGCTATGCTTGACATTTGAAATAATTTTTTGTAATTTTTTTTCTAATAATCTTTCGACCGAATACTGTTATATATTTTCTAATGGACATATGCGGCTGTTATATATTTTTTGTAATTTTTTTAATACTGTTATATATTTATTTCGATTCAACTTTAACCAGCCGCAAGAGGTCATGGCATGTTAGAATCAAGATGAAGCGCGGCCAAGGTCAAATTTGTTTTGCAGAGGGTTGGAACGAATTCGTGCAGCAGCATGACCTCCAACTCGGGGACTTTGTAGTGTTTGAACACACGGGGAAGTGGAATTTTCAAGTGACGGTGTTTGATCGGAGCACTTGTGAAAAAACGTCTTTCCCCCAATGTTGATCCCTAAATTCTGTAATGAATAATTTTATGAACAATTTTATGGTAATGTTAATTATTGTTCCGAATTTTAGGTTCTTAATTGTGCCGTTTGAGATTCCGTCGATATTGAGATTGTTGATTGTTAATCGAACATTTTCTTATTGTTAATCGATAATGAGATTGTTGATTTCGTCGCTAAAACAAGTCTTCGGTCGCCAATTTTTAAAACCGAATTTTGGCCGTCTGCTACAATGTCTACAAATTCCCAGCACTTGGTTTTTTTTTTTTTTTTCTGTCCACGTCCGCTACACTATGTAGCGGACAGTCCAGTAAAAAGATAACTTTCCAACACTTAGTTTTTCTTTCGTCTCTTTTTTTTGTTCTCTCCACGTTCGCTACACTATGTAGCGGACGGTCCCGCAGAAGGCAACTTTCCAACACTTAGTTTTTTTTTTAGTTTTTTTGGTTCTCTCCATGTCCGCTACACTATGTAGCGGACGGTCCCACAGAAAGGTCCACTCTCCAACAGTTAGTTTATTTTCGGTCTTTTCCACGTCCGCTGTAGCGGACGGTCCCACAGAAAGGCCACTCCATCACTTAGTTTTTTTTTGTTTCTCTCGAGTCCGCTACACTATGTAGCGGACGGTCCTGCAGAAAGGCCAACTCTCCCTCACTTTTGGTTCTCTCCACGTTCGCTACACTATGTAGCGGACGGTCCTGCAGAAGGCAACTCTCCACGTCCGCTACACTATGTAGCTGACGGTCTCACAGAAAGGCCAACTCTCCTTTAGTTTTTTTTGGTTCTCTCCACGTCCGCTACACTATATAGCGGACGGTGCAGCAGAAATGTAACTTTCCAACACTTGTTTTTTTTTTGGCTCTCCACGTCCGCTACACTATGTAGCGGACGGTCCTGTAGAAAGGCAACCTTCCAACACTTAGTTTTTTTTGGCCTGCAGAAAGATAGATCACTTTGTTTCCCAGTGTTCAAAGCAAATCACAGATCAGTCAATTAGCCAAAATGCGCTATCTCTGACCACATCACAAATTAAACACCTCTGACGACAAATCAAACACTCAACTGAATTCAACACAACGATATCGGTCAATAAAAATCAATTGCATTCAATATATGTTAATTTAAAAAGTGAATGTAATGTTACAATGTCAATTGGGACCCCCATCCCCTGCGGCTGTTTGTTGTTCCTTACACAGATTTATAATAAACCTAATAGCTCTAGGCCGGTCATTCATAATTTGCCAAGCCATCCTATACCTAAAGCCTTGTATGCTATCTTGGCTCTAGACGGTCTTCTTGAGGCTCTCAGATCGACAAATGTAATCCAGGTACATGCAGAGGAAGCAGTTCGAGGAATTATGTTGCTTGGGCCTACGCCTCTTCAATCGAAAAAGGAGGTCCGGCCTGCGCTGTACCTTCTCCTGACGCCTACCATTGACCAAGGCAGCAAATAGATTCTGCGATAAACATAATAAGCATTAAACATTAAACATAGCAAACAGAATAAGATTAATCAGCTTTAGAATATGCAAGTTACAATAAGAAGTAAACAGGATCTCACCATGGCATCCAACTGGCCTATGCCTCGGTACATGTCAATCACAGGCATCACGTCGGTATCATCGTAGAGACTGTCGAGGAGTGATACCGTCCTCTCTACTGGTTCGTAGCAAACCAAGTACCAGTGGGCATTCCCTAAAAATGGCATTAGAAACACGTCGGCAACACTTGCACTCGTTGGACTATCCCGCCCAAGATAGGCTTGTAGGTTAGCGGACGGTCTCCACTGGGCTAGGCCTCTCCCCTTCCTTGATTTGCACCAGTCGTTCCACTCTTGGATTAGGATCTGATGAAAAAAAGTGTCCAAGATAAAAATGCACAGACCGATGTTTGGATGCTCCCGACCCTTTGCCTCAGAATTTACGCGTAGTGCGAGATGACACCGCTGTCTAACCAAGCTCCCGGCGCCAGCGAGGCCAATTCTGTCCACGAGGCATTGTAATCCAAGCCCCCCGGGTGATCCACGTCATAGTTCTGTCCGTCTTGGGGGGGGCACTAAAATAACAGGCTCGGATTAGCTCGCATTAATGAGGCTTTAGGGGCCTGGCTGGATGCCCTTTCGGATATTGCCCTCGGGGGTCAACTGGCAAATCTTACCCTCCGCCATGGGGCAAGAGCAAGGGATACTGGCCTCTAATTCTTGGTTCGACCTGATATTGCTCTCCGGCCATTTATTCCGCCGACTATAATTGCCCCCTGGGGAGGTCAAACGGGGGATATTGCCCTCTGGGGGCGCCAACTGGTCCCGCCCACGGGACAATGGGCAGTGCCTTGGAGAAAGGCCAGTCTTGCGTGACTTGACTCTGATAGAGGGGTTGGGGTTTCGAGAACAAATTGAAGGAGGGGCCGCTGTAATTGTCCCACGACGCTTGAGCCTGTCCCATCCCGGCTACAGAGGGATCACTGTATCCCTAGCTGACGCCCGTATAACCGATATCCTGGCTGACGACCGAAGACTGTCCCGATGCTTGGCGCAAAAAATTCCCGCAGCCTAAAGCCAATGCAGCAGCCTGTTGGCGAAGATCCTCGCCCATTGCGCTCACCAGATCCTTCCGCTCACTCAACTTCTGGAAGAATGCCACGAGGCATTAACCTACATCCAAAGAGATAAAAAATAAGTAACTTCAATCAGACATTTATATTCATCAAATTCAAGACAAGTCAGACTTGTTGGGCAACTTACGAGATTGTATGCCATACGCTCATCGATCTGACCCCTAGGCGCATACCTCTCCCCACGTTCAAAGTTTACTGGGGCTACTCTCCTCTGAGTGATGCGGTAGTACCACTCATTGTACTCTTCGATGCTGATAACGGGATCAGGCTCCGAGACGATGGCCGCCAGTGTGTCCTGCCACGAACTCCAAAGCTTTATTTTGGCCGCGCACAATTCGTGCGCATTGGCCTTGCCAAACCGTCCGACATTGGGTGGGTTCCTGTTAACCCTCATATCTGGGGCATCGACTGGCAAACCCTGCTCCAACTCAAAATGGCACATTGCTCGGTCTAGCAGCTGCCACTCTGTGACCTCGAAGTGGATCAGGGGTGTGCGCTGCAACCCGGAGAGCGTGAAGACGAACGACTCTCCCACCGTCGCGCCAAACGTATGTACGGTGCCCAACGCATTTGGCCCGGAGATAGACGGTCGAACTCCCCTCGATAGTACGTAATGTTGTGATGGGGATCGACTCTCCTCTGATAATGGGTAACCCTCCGGCTGTACTCCCAAGCACACAACCGAGGCCACACTTTATCGGTTCCATCCCTACGCGTTGGTGCACCGGGAGCAAGGTGTTCATAAGACCACACTTGAGAACATCCGCAAATTATATTTATATCGTCGATTCAGCAAAAAAAAAAAAAATAATGAAGAAAGAATTTATATGATATACCTGCAATAGCGAGAGACATGCACATATGGCTTTGGCGTTGGGCCTCGTTGCCTTGTGCAATGCTCGGTACAGATACGAAAGAACCGCTGCACCCCAGGCATAATCCCCAACCTCCGACAGGTTACCCAACAATGGTAAATATTTCATGCTGACCGTGTTCTTCGACGTCGTTGGGAATAAAATTGCCCCCATCACCCACAAGAGGAAGGCCTTTGTGTACAGCACAAGCTCACGGCCCGTATAGTTTTCCGGCAAAACCCCGTAGGTATCTACCAACCACTTCAACTTTATACCGCCAGTGCTAAATTGATCCTGGGGTATCGAAGTGAAGAAGTCCCTAGCGGTTCTCTTATTCGTTGCTTTCGACGGAGGAGCAATTACCGGCCGCCCCGTCACCGGCAACCCTAAGATGAACCCTACATCTTCTAGGGTAATTGTCATCTCTCCGAGCGGGAAGTGAAACGTGTTCGTTTCACTTCTCCACCTCTCAACAAGCCCGGTCAAGCTGTTGAAAGATCTGCCCATGCGTGAAAATCCCAAACCCAATTCCACGCAGTATCTTTTTCTGGGACTTGTTCAAATTCCATGATGTGAACTCGTGAGATACTTCTACGGTGGTGAGAAGTTCTCTTTCCTATGAATTAATAAATACAATTTAAGCAAAACAAACGGTATACAACGTTCGTAAGAATAAGAAAGTTTGATAAATAATGTATCTTACTCCACCATCCCATATGAGCGTACTGATATGGTTGGCTTGGTCGTATAACACGGATGGATCTTCTGGTCCAGGGTTAAATTCCATTTTTTGCAACTGAAATTAGGGAAAAACCTTCTCAGTTTGGATTTTACGGTTTGAATTTTGACAATCGCTCCCAAAAATACGATGCTAGCACATGAACTTATACATGTATATATAATAGATATATATACATATACGGAATCGGATTTTACAAACGCTGACACATGAACTTATACATACATATATAAATCCTCATCATCGCTAGCACATGCTCAATGCATAATCAAAACCACGCATAAAATGCAATATTCATCACAACTATGGATTACGAACATGTAAAGGATTGATTTTGTGAACTTACGTGATCTATTAGGGTATTAAAGCTGCTCTTAAGAAGAAATTGCCCAGATCTGCTTGCCAACGCCGCTGGGAATATTTGTGAGTTGGAAGAATGGAGAAGAGTGTCGTAGTTAGGTTTTTTTTTGTATATATATATATATATATATATATATATATATATATATATATATATATATATATATATATATATATATATATATATATTACTCATCCGCTATACTATATCGCGGACAATATAACGCCCGCCACTGTGACTTCTAACTGTTGACGTGACAGATAAGGACAAGGACTGACGGGACAGGTACTGACATGTGTCAGCCTAGAGGTCGTCCGCCACACTGTGTGGCAAACGACTTTTTGTCAGGCCTCAACTCGTCCGCAACACAGTATCGCGGACGGCTTGGAGGGGCAAAAAGGTAAAATTGTCCATCCGCGATAGTGTGTCGCGGAGTACTGACAGTTTTTAAAAAAGGCACGATCTGGGCCGTCCATCTTTCAGGATGGACGGTCCAGATCGCACTAGCAAAGACCTCATTTTGCTAGCGCTATGGACGGCCCAGATCGCACTAGCAAAGACCTCATTTTGCTAGCGCTATCAAGGGATCAGCTCCCTATATATATATATATATATATATATGTGTGTGTGTGTGTGTGTGTGTGGGCGCACGCGCGCGCTTGCGCATGTGTTTGTGTGAGCTGATCCGTTAACCACGCGGACAAAATAGGAAAAGTTGCAAACTTTTAATATATATATATATATATATAAGTTTGTCAGACTTCTGCTATACAGTGTAGCGGACATGATTGTTTTACCAAACTGCCCCTCCCATTTTGTCCGCTACACTGTGTAACGGATAACTTTTTGACTCTGACAATTGTCAGACAAAAAGTAGTCCGCTACACTGTGTGATTGATGACTTTTTACCTGTCACATGTCACATCCTGTCCATATGCCACATCTTGTCACCATGATTGTCATCCGCTACACAGTGTGGGGATCACTTGACAGATATAACCCAAAATATACCCTAGTTCCTAGAGTTGTCAAACGGGCCGGGCGGCCCGTGGGCTGGCCCGGCCCGGCCCTGTTCTGGCCCCGGCTGGCCCGGCCCCATCCATGAACAGTAGCGGCCCAGCACAAGCGGGCTTGGGGCCTGGGCCTGGACCAGGCCTTCAGTTTCTGCGAAAAAGCCCGGCCCGGTTTGGCCCGGCCCGGTTCTGGCCCGGTTTGGCCCGGCCCGGTTCTGGCCCGGTTTGGCCCGGGTCTGGCCCGGTTTTGGCCCCACCACTTGTTTGAATTTTTTGCTTTTCCCCCCTTTTTCCACCCCTTTTCCAAAATTCCGCTTTTACCCCCCCCCCCCCCAACAGCATTGTTATGTGTTAAGATTTTATTAATAAAGCTCACCAAGAAGAGTATGAAAATGTTTAACATATAATAAAAAATATAATGGCTAACAAATAAATATGTATATACATACATACATATATATATGTATATTACTTATAATGAAATAAAAGGATAAAGATTAGGTTCGTTAAATTGTGAATATTGCCTAGAGATGAAATTTAAAATTGAATAACAAGAAAAAAAAAAAAAGGGCCCGGGCCCGGCCCAAGCCTGGCCCTAGATATTGGGCCTAGGGCCAGGGCCTGGACTGGGCCTAGGTTTGCCTTCGGCAGGCCGGCCCGGCCCGGCCCGGTTGGCAGCCCCACTGGCCCGGCCCCGGCCCAGCCCCACAGCAGGCCCGATGGGCTTGGGCTGGGCCGGCCCAAGCCCGGCCCTTTGACATCTCTACTAGTTCCCATCTCTTTTTTCATTTCATCTACTGATCCTCTTGCTTTCATTTTCAGCTCCTTCAAGCTTCAAGTAAGGTAAGTTTGTGAGTGGTAAAGTTTTCTTTATGGGTTGAATGATGAAATTTATTTTTTTTGGATGGATATATAGATTTTTTTGGGTCTATGTTTCTTGTATTTATCAGTTTATTCATCAAAGTAATTTTAATTTGTGATGTTCAATAAATTAATTTGTTAATTTCAAAAAAATTATTATAGTTAAATTCAAATTTTTTGAGATTATGTTTGTTGTATTTTGGCATACTAAATTTGTCTATTCATCTTAGTAATTTTAATTTGTTATGTTCGAGAAATTAATAATTGTTAGATTAGAGATACTTTTGAGATTATGTTTGGTATATTTGTCATGTTAAATTGGTCTATTCATCAAGGTAATTTTGATTTGATATGTTTAAGAAAAGCCATTCAATAATTAAGTATAATCTATTTCTACGTAGGTTTTGTTTCACAATGTCCGATTTCATTTCAAGCTCCAACACCCCAGTAGATACTAGTGATCCGTATCTAGGACGAACGTTTCAGACATTGGAGGAAGTAGAAAGATGTTTTCGAGCGTATTCGTTGATGGTTGGATTTGACATTAATATAAAGACTACAAGAACGAACAACATAACAAAAAAATGCTCTTGCTTAAATGAGTGTCACAGGAGCAAACACCCACTACAAAATGAGACTCACGTCGGTAATGATGACAGTGATGATGAAATAGGATATGCGGGAAGAAGACATGACTGCTTTGTGTGCACGAATTGCTAGGTCAAGATGGTCGTAAGCCATAAACCCAAGCAAGATCATTGACTTATTACTAGCTTGGAATTGGCACACAATCATCTGATAGTAACCCCTTTTAAGGTGAGTCAGATGCATCAACACAAAAAGATGGGTAAGGTCGCAAGGAGCCTAATTCACACAATGAACAATGGGCGGATAGGACCTACCGACATTGTTAATGTTCTTGCTGAATAGGCTGGGAGAATTCATAATCTAAACTTTAACACGATAAATGTTAGTAACGAGGTTCGAACCTAAAGATGAGCCGCGTATGACCTCGATGATACTCATTCCACAATGAGCCTATTGAAACGGATGCAGATGAAGGACCCGCAATTTACATTCAATTATAAACTTTATGACGAGCATCGAGTTTTCATAATTTTTGGGTCGGCAGTGGTTTGAGGCTTGCTTATAAGTATTTTGGGGATTTCGTGACTTTCGACACCACATACCGTACCAACAAATACTCGATGTCCTTTGCTCCTTTCACATGCGTTAATCATCATTACCACTCTATCCTATTCGGGTTTGCTTTGTTAAGGGACGAGAGCAAGAGTTGTTTTATATGGTTGTTTAGGGCGTGGCTGGAAGCAATGAACTTTAAAGCACCCAAAGTTATCATCAACGATCAAGATTTGGCAATGAAGAAGGTTATTACTACCGTCTTCCCAGATACTCGACACAACTTGTGCACCTGGCACATAAGCAATAAATACCATGAACGTCCGCATCCCGTGTATGCAAAGTATCCAAAATTTAAACGGGATTTTGACAAGTGCATTGTTAAGTTGTTAATGATTGATGCATTTGAAGAGAAATGGGAAAAGCTTGTTTGGGATTACTCATTACAAGACAACGAGTGGCTCCAACACTTGTATGAACTCAAAAAGCAATGGATTGGCATTTTTTTAGAAGGTTTTTTTTTTTGCCGGCATAAAAATGACGGGCAGGAGTGAATGCCCGGTTCAATAGTTAAATGGGTACAGTTACCAATTTGAAGAGTTTCGTCATATCCGCCCAAAAAGTAGTTGCCTCAATATTCGTGAAAGATAGGGCTACAGACTTTAAAAGCATGTACAAATAAAGGAGAAGGTTACTTGAAGCTCCGTTGGAGCTGAACGGTGTAAAAGTCTATATGAAGGATCTATTCATGCAATACTAAGTAGAGCTACAAAAATCGGGGCGATACAATATAAACAAGGTGGCAGAAAAGTCTACACGTGAGTTTAAGGTTTATTCGCTGATGAATGACCTCGTCCCTGAGAAGTTGCGCATAATGTATATGGTGAGCCATGACACATTGACGGATTCGGCAACATGTGTTTGCATGAAGTTTGAGTTTCATGGCATCCTGTGTAGACACATTCTGCGTTTTTTCACTCAAAAGAATATCAAGGCAATCCCCAATAAATACGTCCTGTCGCGGTGGATGAATGTTGGAAACAGGTTGCACGGTACCATTGCCTTTTCGGAGCATCCGAATACTGACTTTGAAGAATCAGAGACGTTCAGTATAATCATCTGGTGACAATGTTTACCCGTTTATCCGTAAAGGGTGCTGCTACAATGACCGGGTATAAACATCTACTCGAGAGAGCAGCAAGAGCCCATCGTCAACCAATTTAAAGTAGCTTCAGTCAGTAATGGGGTTGACACTGAGCCTACACAGGGATCAGAAGATGATGAGCCGATTGAGGAAGAGGACAATGATATCCGGCCCTTGGATTCAATTAGATGGCAAACGAAAGGTGGCAAGAGATACTATTGAACAAGCAACTCAATCTAAAAAGTTGAGAAGGTGTGCATTGTGCAACAAAATGACCAACCATGACAAACAGAACCATTATAAGGCACTGGGGATAAGTCTAGGGGGTTTGCAAGACGAGGAAGAAGATGATGCCGAAAATGAGGAAGAAGAAAATGCAGTGGACCTTTAGTCTAATGAATTTTTATTGTAATAATCTTTTATGAGCCATTAAGCCTGTTGGACTTTTTTTCTTGTAATAATCTTTTGTGAGCCATCAAGTCTCATTTTTTTGGAGTTAACTATGCTATTGACCACCGAACTATAACCCAAATTCCACTTTAGTCACTGCACTTGATTTGTGTCAAAGTGACCACTGGAGTCTTAAATTCTCTCAATTAAGTCACTCTGTTAATTTTGGTCATTAATAGCCTATGTGCAAGGCACATGACGGTTAAGTAAGGGACAAAATTGTTAACTTCCATTTCCTCTTTGCAGAAAACCAACCTCCACTTCCTCTGAAGAAATTTCACCTCTTTATAGAAAACCAACCTCCATTTCCTCTGAAGAAACCAAACGCCTAACTGCCAACTTCCATCTAGAATTAAAGGTATTCTTTTTCACCTAATCTTTTGCTACAGAGATTTTGTTCTGGGGTTTGTGACAGCATCTCTTCGAAAAGGTGTGATTTTGTCGGCCACCAATCGGCCGGCGTTTGTGGTGCAGGGTTGGTTGTGTGTATGGTGGCTATCTGTGGGAGTGTGGTGTCCCATCGGTGACATATATGGTGGCTTTTGGCGGCAGAAGTGTGGTGGCTGTTGGCGGGAGTGTGGTGGCCCATCGACGACATATCTGGTGGCTTTTAGCACCGGCGTTCTGGCCAGTATTGGTGGCCGGCGGTGGTGTTGACCAACCAACCAAATCATCGGTCAACGTTGGTGTTGCGACGTGCGGTTGGTGGCTATTCCGTGGTGGCAGGGTGGACCAGTGGTAGTTGTAGTGACGGTGGTTGGTTGATGGTCGTCACTTCATGTCAAATGGTGTGGGATTGGCTTGTGATCCACGACTAGCCAGCGACGATGAAGGAGGCGGTGTAGAAGAGAGTCCATCAAAATTTGTAGAGTGAGAGAGAGAGGGTGGGGGAAAAAGTGAAGAGGGGTAAGTGCAAGCGCTTGCGGTGTGGGTTGGGTTTAAGAGAGAGAGAGGTGCTTGGCTTGAAGTCATAGGCATGGAATAAGAAAGTAGAAAAAACAAGAAGAAGAGGAGGAGGAGGAAGAGAGAGAAAACAAAATTTATTGAGTGATGGATTTGCCCTTAAATTAAACGACTTAACGGACTTAGATTTGACGGAACCTAACATAGTGAATTAATGGAGAGCAATTGAAGAGTCCAGTGGTCACTTTGACACAAATCAAAGTTCAGTGAATAAAGTGGAATTTGGATTATAGTTCGGTGGTCAATGGAGTAGTTAACTCTGTTTTTTTATTTGATTTTTTCCTACATCCGCTACACTATCTAGCTGATGACACTTAGAGTTTTTTTTTTTCGCATTTTAGGGAACCTAACATTAGACTTCAACACTTAGATTTTTTTAAGTTTTTTGGTTGTTTAGACTGTCCGCTGCATTATGTAGCGGACGGCCTAACAAAAATGTTCAACACATTTTTTTTTGGTTCTTTAGACTGTCTGCTACATAGTGCAACGGACGGCGCAACGGAAACATTAGACTTCAAATAGAATGTCCGCTACACTATGTAGAGATAGTCTAACAGAAACATTAGACTTCAAATAGAATGTCCGCTACACTATGTAGCGGATAGTCTAACAGAAACATCAATCTTCAACACTTAATTTTTTTTTTAGTTCTTTAGACTGTCTGCTACACTATGTAGTGGATGGCCTAATAGAAACATCAGTCTTCATCACTTAGTTTTTTTTGTTTCTTTAGACTGTCCGCTGTACTATGTTGCGGACGGCCTAACAGAAACATCAATCTTCAAATAGAATGTCCATTATACTATGTAGCGGAAGGCCTAACAGAAACATCAATCTTCAACACTTAGAATTTTTTTGGTTCTTTAGACTGTCCACTACATTATGTAGCGGACAACCTAATAGAAACATAAGTCTACATCACTTAGTTTTTTTTTGTTGTTTCTTTAAACTGTTTGCTGTACTATGTTGCTGACGGCCTAACAGAAACATCAATCTTCAAATAGAATGTCCACTATACTATGTAGTGGACGTCCTAACAAAAACATCAATCTTCAACACTTAGAATTTTTTTGGTTCTTTAGATTGTCCGCTACACTATGTTGCGGACGGCCTAATAGAAACACCAATCTTCAACAATTAGTTTTTTTTTAGTTCTTGGCACATCAGAAATATTAGACTTCAACACTTATAATATTTTTTAATGTTTTAGGGCACCTAACATTAGACTTCAACACTTAGATTTTTTTTTAAGTTTTTTGGTTCTTTAGACTGTCTGCTATACTATCCAGCGGACGGCCTAACAGAAACATCAGTCTTCAACACTTAGTTTTTTTTAGACTGTCCAGTACTATGTTGTGGATGGCCTAATAGAAACATCAGCCTTCAACACTTAATTTTTTTTGGAGGTTTAGATGTAGCAGACGGTGTGTCAGTATAGCTGCAAATACATTACCTTTATTTTCTTTCCCACGATCAACCTGTCTCAATGAAGGCAAAAAAACCACACCATAACATTTTCTTACCACCATCAAACCTATCTCAACAAGGGCCAAAAATCCACAACACACCAATAAACCACAACACCACAATACATGTCTCAATCGAACTTTAATTAAATTGGTATTTAAAATAAAATTGTTGTCTTAAAATAATCGTTTACAAGAAATTCATCATTGGGCCTCATCTTGAGCCGAATTTTAATCGTTAGACGGATGTAGAATAAACCTAACTGCTCTAGGCCGGCCTATATAAATTTGCCTAGCTATTCTATATCTAATGGCTTTTACTCCTGCTTGGCTCCAAACAGCCACCTTGAGGCTCTCACCCTGACAAATATAGTCCATGTACATGCAGACAAAAGACGCCGCAGTCCGAGGTATTAGCTTGCTTAGGCCTCTTCCTCTTCGCTCGAACTTTGAGCTTTGGCCTCGCCGGTACTTCTAGTTCACGAAGAGAGTGGACCATGGCATATACCAGATTCTGTGGAGAAATAAAAAACAGCATAAGCTACGAGTTAACATTTGCAATATGCAAATTACAACAAGCATTAAACAACAATCGTAAGATTACCATAGCATCTGACTGGTATTTGAAGAGCTGCTTCACTGGCATATCTTTGGTATCATCGTGGAGGCTGTCGAGGACTAATACAATTTTCTAAGTTGGTTCATAGCAAACCAAGTGCTAGTGGTTGCTATGACCACAAAATGGTATTAGGAACATGTTCGCATCACGGACGCTCATCGGACTATCCCTATTAAGAAATGCAAGGAGTGCATCTTTGCCCACTGTTTCAAGGTTTTCTTCCTCCTCCGTTGGACCTAAGTCTGCCATTCACCTATGAGAATGCCATGAAAAAATGCATCCATAAAAAAATTCACCAATACTTATTCCGGGTGTCTTGACTCCTTAGCCTCAGAATCTCCACGTAGGCAAAGATCACAATGTCGCTCAACCAAGCCCCTAAAGCTAGGGAGGACATTTCATTCCACGAGCAACTGTAATCCATGCCATTTGGGCAATCCACACTATATGACGTTCTATCCCGAGAGGCCCTGCAAAAGTAACACTGGTGGATTTACAGGAATTTTGCCTGCTGTAGAGGCTTTAATGGATGCCCTTTGCGATAAGCCAAGGGGTCGATCGCGGGGGGGGGGGGGGGGGGCGACCGACTAATATTGCCCTTCGGGCAGGTCAATAGAAGGATATTCCTCTTTGTGGAGGGGGTGCAAATGGGGGATATTGCCCTCTCGGGGGGTCGGCCGGTTGATATTGCCATCTGAGATGGCCGGAATATCCTGTCCATGAGACGATGGGCATTGACTCAGAGAGATTGATGTTTGTGAAATTCCAGTCTTGTGTGACTTGACTCTGAGAGAAGGGCAGTCATTTCGAGTTCGGAAGCAAAGAAAATGAGGGCCACTGTAATCGTCACATGGCACTGGAGCTTGTCCCGTTAAGGAGGGGCCACCAACTCCCTCGTTCACCCCCGATGTCTGCCTCGAGGGATCACTGTATCCCTCGCTCACATAGGGAGGCTGCCACCCTAGATAGTCCATTCCTAGGTTGACGCCCAAAGGGCATCCTGTATAATGGTGCACAAACTCCCCACAGCCTTGGGTCAATGCATCAGCCTGTTGGTGAAGTTCCAATCCCATGGCATCCACCAGATCCTTCTGCTCACTTAGTTTTCGGAAGAAGGTGAGCGAGACATTAACCTAGAGATCATAAGCATAACCACAAAATAGACAAGATTGAATGTAAAACAAGAATCATTAAATCCAATTAAAATCATTGGTTGAGCAACTTACTAGATTGTATGCCCTACGCTCATCGATCTAACTGCTAGGGTGGTACTTCTGCCCTCTGTCAAACCTTATTGGGGCCACTCTCTTCTGCGTGATGCGGTAGTACCAATCGTTGTACAACTCAATGTTGATCATGGGGTCAGGCTCCCACACAATGGCCCCCAGCGTGTCCTGCCAAGAACTCCAAACCTTAATTTTTCGTGTGCACAAGTTGTGCACATTCACCTTCCCAAATCATCTGACACCCGGGTTCCTGTTAACCATCATATCTAAGGCATCGGCTGGCAACCTCTGCAGGTAGTCAAAATGGCACATTGCACGATCTGGCAGCTGCTACTCCGTAACCTAGAAGTGGATTAGGGGTTACGTTGCAACCCAAAGAGCGTGAAGACGAATGACTCTGCAACCCGTCTCTCCAAACTCTTGTACGATGCCCAACGCATTTGGCCTGGAGATTGCGAGTCAAACTTTCCCCGATAGAGCGTAATGTTGTGATGGAAAACATTTCTCCGCGGGTAATGGCTCAACCTCTGGCTGTACTCCCAAGTGCACAACCGTGGCCACACATTATCAGTTTCATCCCTACCGCTGGGTTTGCCGGTAGCAATGTGTTCATAAGACCACACCTGATAACAAAGACAAATTACATATATTATCGTCAAAATTTACTGTCCACCGACTAATAAAAAACTATCGACAACGTAATCAAGATTTATATGATATACCTGCAACAGTAAGAGACATGTACATATAGCTTTAGAGTCGGGCCTCGTTGCCTTGTGCAATGCTCGGTACAGGTACGCAAGAGTTGCTGCACTCCAGGCATACTCCCTAACCTCTTGCATGTTACCCAACAACGGTAAATATTTGATGCTGACCATATTCTTAGACATCGTTGGGAATAGAATTGCCCCCATCACCCACAAGAGGAAAGCCTGTGTGTACAGCACAAGCATCTTATCTGTGTAGTTTTCTGGCAGAACCTTGTAGGTATTTAGCAACCACTTCAACTTTATCTCACCAGTGCTAAATTGATCTTCAGGTATCTGTCTAAAGAAGTGCCTAGCGGCTCTCTTATTCGATGCTTCCGACGGAAGAGCAATTACCGGCCGCCCCATCACCGATAATCCTAAGATAAACCTTACATCTTCTAGGGTAATTTTCATCTCTCCAAGAGGGAAGTGAAACGTATTCATTTCACTTCTCTACCTTTCAACAAGGGCACCTATTAGGTTCCGGTCAAGTTGTTGAAAGATTTGTCCATGCGTGAAAGTTCTGGTCAAGTTGTTGAAAGTTCCATACAAGGGCACATATTACTTCATCAACTCAATGCATGTTAGACGACATAATCATCAAATGTTAGTTTATCATCAAAGTCAAATATCATCCTAGGTTAAATAACTGTAGGGTTAATAATCTCCCCCTTTTTATGATGATAAACATATGCTTGGTGATATAGCTAAGAATATCCCTCCATTCTATGGGTGACACATGGCGGTAATGACACGTAAGCCGTACTGGTTCATTACTGATATGGCACTTACCATGTCAATCTCCAAGCAGAATCCTAAAGAGGCTCTGACTCTATCAGCTAAGATTGATATAAGATCCTCTAGGATCTTAGTTAGATTCTGATTGGAGTTGGTCAAAGCCCAGTCCTACTAGGATTCCTCCTTCTACCACTATATAAAGGGGTCTAGCCCCCTCAGGTATGGACAGGCTCACACACATATACATTGTGTCTTTATTGCTTCTCAGAGTTCTACATTGTTAGCCATCTCTGACTTAAGCATCGGAGCGTTCCCTGCCGGAACCCCACCCGGCGGTCACTCCGTGTTCTCTTTTGCAGGCTTAATTTCTGGTGTGGTTCCCGATCCAGTTTTTAGCTGCAACAGATTGGCGCCATCCGTGGGACCACTACAGGGAACATGGCCAGTCACTCTTCTTCTAGCGACTCTTCACATAGTCGTTCTTAACATTATCACACCCGAACGAGCAGCTCTCGTCGACTTAGTCGTGACCAGCGTTCGACACCTTCACGTCGTCATATCGGCTCTGTGGAAGGTTCATACGTTAACGTAACATCTGTAACTCCCGAATCAGAAATCAGACCTCAGAGAAATCGATCTCCGACACCTACTCTGAAAAACGGGGATCTTCGTCATCACCTAAACCGTCAGCTATTCAAAACACCCCATGCCGAACTTACGAAGGAGATCCACGAACTGAAAAATGTCATGAACACTCTTCAACAAAAGCTCAACATGGCAGTGGCTCCACCATCCACTGACCATTCTCATATTGACCCCAGTGACCTTCGTCTTCATCTCACCTCTAGATCAAGTTACGGCCGTAAATACCGATCAACGGTCGATCCGACTTACAATCCCAAAGAGAAGAGCGAAAACCACACAACCAGGAATGGATCATGTTATCGACGTGATCCATCAGTCGAAGATAGTACCAACTCCTCTCCTGAACAAGTCACCAAAGCTGAGACCCCTCGAAGATCTATCCACAGGAAGAGGGTGCCTGAGTCTCGTTTGCGAGAACGGGACTCCTAGAAGGTGGTCCCTAGATATCATTCTCCAGAACAGTCTCCCCCAAGGGATGAATCTGGATACTCGTTATCCGAGGCCATCGAGAAAGCCAAATTGCCTCCCAATTTTCCAATGCCTCAATGTGATCTCTACGACGGAACCGGAGATCCAGGAGAACATGTCTACCAATTTGAAACAAACATGCTCCTCATCTAGGTCTCAGATGCTGTCATGTGCAGAGCCTTCCCTACCACTCTGAGGAAGGCTGCGCATGCATGGTTCAAATCTCTACCACCAAGATCCATCTACTCATTTGGCCAATTATCGGATCTCTTTCAGAAGCACTATATAAGTAGTCGCTCTCGAAGGAAGAACTCGGCGAGTCTGCTGAACATTGTGCAAGAGAAAAATGAGTCTTTGGCATGCTTTCTCAGACGATTTAACACAGCCACTTTGGAAATCGATAATTTGGATGAATTCATGAAGTATACTGCATTCCTCCGAGGTCTTCGACCCACATCCAACTTCTCATTCTCTGTGAAAAAAAGTCCTCCAGGTAATATGAAATCCCTTCTCGAGAAGGCGAAGAAATATATTCAAGCAGAAGAATACCTGGAGACACACAGAGGACGATGTGGAGAAGGAAAGGTAGAACAGAAGAAACAATCTCGAGAGATAACTCATCCAGTAGGAAAGTCAGCAAAGCATTCTAAGCATGATGAACGGTGCCCAAAAGACCCGTTTGCTTGGGAAAAGCTGACAACCCTCAATGCAAAACCATCACAGATTCTTCACGAGATCAAAGACAATAAAGCTCTCCAATGGCCAGACAAAATCAAATCTCGACCAAATAATGGGAACAAAGATTTATGGTGTTACTTTCACAACGATCATGGCCACACAACTGACAATTGCGGGTAGCTTAAACAAGCAATTGAGGCCTTCATTAAGCGTGGCCAGTTAAGAAAGTTTGTAGCTCCTAGAGAAGGAAGACAACAGACACCTCTGGCCACGGAAGAAAGAGAAGATCGGGAAGAGAATGTGGGTACAATCAACACTATATCTAGGGGACTAGCCGCAGGAGGTTCATCAGGACGGGCTCGAAAAGCATACGCCAGAGAAGTATGCATAACGAGTCAAGCCCCGAATAAGAAATTGAAGACGGTACCGGTAGCAGCGATCACCTTTTCCAATGAAGATTCAAAGGATATAAAAACTCCTCATGATGATCCATTAGTCATCACTGTTAGAGCTGGGAACTTTGATGTAAAACGTGTCTTGATTGATAACGGAAGTTCCATAGAAATATTATTTTACGATGCATTCAAGAAGATGAACATTCCAACAGACCGTCTACGAAAGATGGATACACCGTTGTATGGATTCTCCAATCATCCAGTTGCAGTCGGAGGTATTATCACACTCCCAGTTGCGATTGGCATACCTCCGGCACAAGCCAACTTCATGCTTGATTTTGTGGTGGTAAAGGTCCCCTCAGCATACAACGCCATATTGGGACGACCAGCACTTAATCAGTTATAAGCTATAGTGTCAACTTATCACCTCAAGATGAAGTTCCCCACGGAACACGGGATTAAAGAGGTGAAAAGGAACCAGACTACAGCTCGTCAGTGCTACGTGACTTCATGCCACTCAAAGGACAAGGAAAATTTATTGAAGACCTCCGAGAAGACACAAAGATACAAAGGGGAGAACCAGTTGAAGATCTTGTAAGCATTGAAATACATCCCGGAGAAGAAACACAAAACGGTTCGGATTAGTTCAAATCTTAAGGAAGACACCAAGCTCGAGCTGGTGAACCTAAGGAGATTTGATCCTGCGCAAGTTAGGAGTCTCTGATCCAAAGGCAGCGACAGGAAAGTTATCTCCAAGCTGGGAAGGACCCTATCATATTATAAAGGTGCTCAAACCGAAAGCCTATACACTAGGAACACTTTTCAGAAAACCAATCCCTAGTACTTGGAATGCTGAGAATTTGCGAAAATATTACCAGTAGCATCTTGCCTCGAGGCAAGACACTTCTTTTTCAGGGGAATAAGGGCTCGGACCTTATCAAAACCCCAATCTTTTAAAAAATTTCTTTAGAAAGATAATTTCAAATAAATGGGTTGTTAAGCAATCCAATGTAAACTTATCTTTTGCTCGAGCAATAAAGTTATTTTTCTCAGCATTGTTATAATGTAAACTTAAACATTCTGCCCGAGCAGAGTGATGGCCGAACACTCTGCCCAAACAGAGTGATCAATTTAGACAAAACATTCTGTCCGAACAGAGTGATGGCCGAACACTCTGCCCAAGCAGAGTGTATAACTCTTGGGTTTTATAAAAATACTAGAGAAGGCCAAACAGATTAGCTACAGATCTAAGTCCGTGAAGAAACAAAAGTTAATGGGGGCACCGTCACTCCACCAAATCTTTTGCTTCTTCGAAGTTTAGGCCGAGCGAGGGTGCTCGACTTCTTTGCCAACTCTTTAAATAACTGTAGGGTTAATAATCTCCCCTTTTTTATGATGACAAACATATGCTTAGTGATATAGCTAAGAATATCCCTCCATGCTATGGGCGACACATGGCGGTAATGACACGTAAGCCGTACTGGTTCATTACTGATATGGCACTTACCATGTCAATCTCCGAGCAGAATCCTAAAGAGGCTCTGACTCTATCAGCTAAGATTGATATAAGATCCTCTAGAATCTTAATTAGATTCTGATTAGAATTACATTGTGTCTTCATTGCTTCTCAGAGTTCTACATTGTTAGCTATCTCTGACTTAAGCATCGGAGCGTTCCCCGTCAGAACCCTACCCAGCAGTCACTCCGTGTTCTCTTTTGTAGGCCTAATTTCTGGTGTGGTTCCCGATCCAGATTTTAGCTGCAACACTTGGTAATTGGTACACCTCTTGATGGTTATTCAAGTACTTGAGCTTTCTTGTTTGAATGCCCTTGTTGGCTACATTGATTATCCATGGATGACTACATATGTTGATCACTTTCACATACACACAACCCTTGATCTTTTTAATGATGTCAAAAGTTGGAGAAAATTTGTTGATTCATACTTGTGTGGATTTGATATGAGCATATATTACTTGATATAGGGGGAGCGTATATTGCTTAAGATATGGAGAGCTTATCGTCAATGTCGTTCATTATAAACCATAAGGAGTCATTAAAAGAATCATGATGATAAGCTCCCCCTATTTTAAGCAATAGAGGCTCCCCCTATATCAAGTAATATATGCTCGTATCAAATCCACACAAATATGAATCAAAAAATTTTCTCCCTTTTTTGAAATCATTAAAAAGATCTAGGGTTGTGTACGTGTGTGAAAGTGATCATGTATCCATCCATGGATAATCAATGTAGCCAACAAAGGCATTCAAACAAGAAAGCGCAAGTACTAGAATAACCATCAAGAGGTGTACCAAATACCAAGCATATGTTTGTCTTCATAAAAAAAGGGAGATTATTAACACTATGGTCATTTAACCTAGGATAACATTTGATTTTGATGATAAACTAACATTTGATGATTATGTCGTCTAACTTGCATTGAGTTGATAAAGTAATATGCACAATCTTGTACTCATGAAAATGGACAAATAGACGAGCAAATTGATCAAAGACACTCAACGGTGCTGAAACAGCCCTACATGTTGCCGTTCCTCTCTTCTCTCCTCCTCTTCCATCCCTCCCCCTAGGCTCGGCGTCTATGGTTCCCCTACATGGGGTGTCACTCTCGTAGAACGTGATGTGTTGTTTGATGATATCACCATCTCAACCCCTATAAAATAAGGTATTGAGAAGACTGCAACCCCTATTTTAATTTATGATATTCACCCCACGTTGTCGCCCTCGCAAGATTACCATACTTCAGGTTCCATTTGGGTAGAATTGGTATCTGCCCTTATTCCATCCTTGCTCTATCCTACATGAGAATCCTTGGCATCTGATTCGGTCTGCACTCCTTGTGGCACCTACATGACTACTGCGAATCCACTTTCTTAACATTAATTTTTTACAAGGGAAGTGATACTGAAACCTAAAAACTATGTAAGCTTTTAAGACACTGGAAGAGCTTTACAAAGACCCAAGGTCTTCTAAAAGTTGACCCTTTTGCTCGTGGTACAACAGAAAAAAGGGCCCCGTAACTGATTACTTTTGGACGTTGATGATAACATGCATTATGGATTGCCAAATGGAGATCTTTTTATTAAAGATGTGTTTATACCATGAAAAAAATGCAATGTAATAGCCTAGGCCATACTGATATATCTAGAGTCATCGTCCATGCCTTGTCTTCCATAGATTAGAATTAGCCTAAAGGCAAGCCTTCCCTTAAGGTCGATTAACCCTAACGTAAGTGGGCCAAGTTGCTGACTGTTGAATCACATCGTCATATTTGATAGATCAATGGCTAAACAATACATGGCAAGTTCTGAGCATAGACGAGACATATGGCTTCTTAACATAGGGTCTAAGGTTTTACTAAATCACACGTTGATCAGAGAGGTGGTAAGAGATGTGTCGAGGGCTGGATAAAAACTTAGTAAGGAAGGTAAAATGAGATATTCAGTCTTGACACATGGCAAGGTCCAATCCAGTTAAGGGGACTTAGTATGAGTAGAATGGTAAAATAATAACGCGTATACATGTGGTAGCTCTAGTTTGGATCATCCAGGAGGCTTCATGCACACAGAGCAATAAGGCAGGTGCGCCCAACATACATGGCACCCTCGGATTGGATTTATTGGAAGCGAATGATTACAGCTCTAATAAAAGGCATAGATATTGTCTGAATTACTACCCCCACCCTAGCAGCACCAAATACATCATATTACATAGTCATCACACCTTCGTTTATCATAAGTAAACATGTTTATCTTCAGTTAGGGTTGAACATCAGGTGAACTGTCTATCTCATCCAAGTAGCCCCCAAAGTGCATTCAATCTTTGAATCAAGTGCTTTTTACATTCAAAGTGTTATCATTTCTGATGTATTGCTTTGTTGCACCTGCTATGAAGCTAAACTACCTTTATTCACAATAGTATTTATACTTGGCATGATTATGAGTATGAGAAGATTAGTTAAAAGTAGTTGTAACTTAAATAACACTGAAAAGTCCTAAAGCTTTAGGCAAAAATAACTCTGAGGATATTTCTAAGTCCTCAGTTATCGGTTATAAAAGGCAAATTAGGCACTTTTCCAGAAATTCTGGACCATTTAACTTATTTAGAAATTATATATGTGGCCCTATTAAGACCTGGCACACCTCCCCCCCCCCCCCCGGCACCTTACAAACTCGCACATCCATCATTGTAGACCACGACTGGAACTTGGCACGCTTGAGCATTTCAAAATATCAAACAAATACAAAGAGGACGAGACCAAAGAATGAATACATGAAACAACAGTTGCAGCCCTAAGTCTAGTCCTTACTAGCCTTATACATTTCATTTATGCCTCTACAATATATGCGATGTGCCAAAACTACTATATTAAAATTTCTACAATACTATCGGAAAAAAAAAAGCAAAATCTTATTTATTCCCAATAAGAAAGACATGACCTTAGCAGTCAAGATTTTCTTTTTTGAATGAAATCAACTTTCTTCAGCCACATGCTTATTGTATCTGCTAGAAAGCCCTCCAATCACAAGAATACATGGATAGTAATAGTAATCAGAGAGTGCGGCAATCAGTCTTGTCGATGGAAAGCATTCGTGCCGAAAGGTCATAGCCAATGTTGTGAGATTGTTGTGCAATTACACCTATTATACTGACGTCGCTTGGTGTTTTGCCATTTGCTTCAGCCACATTCAAGCAAAAAATCCTATTCGTTACAGCTTGAAACAAGTTTTGTATGCCGAGTGAAAAATTAGCTCCTCCATTAAAATTCAACCTCACAATAGGAAATCCAATAAGGTCTCGGCTCGCAACCCCATAGTAGCATAACCATGTCGGTTGATTGGGGAAAGTCGCACGTGCCACATATCTAGCAATTATCTGTTGCACTGTATTTATAAAAGGTACATATGCTTCTCGAATAAGGAAAGTCCATTCACATCCCGAGTCAATCACTACCCCGCGATCCCCTCGTGAGGTCCTTCGAAATACTCTTGGGCTAATTGGAAGGTCACGATGACCAACACTTATGCTTTCTAATGTTAGATAATAATAGGGGTTGTGAAGATCAAGTGGTGTCAATTTGCCTATCATATTAGCTCCACTCCCTATAATTAGTCTATTGTAAGGATAGTAAGGATCACGAACGCTTCCAATGCAATATGAAAACTTGGTACCAATCTGAGTTACCACAGATATTTCTTCATAACCGAGCCCCATAACCCCACTTATTTCGATATGAGGCTCATTTACCATACGTCCGCAACCGAACAAAATGTTGGAGGCAATTGTTGCCCCTACATTAGGTATAACAAATGTAAACTTTTCAGTCGCAAAGTTCCCTGAATTAGAAGTCCCATCCATATAAGATTCTGAGTATGTGCACCAATTCCTTTGATGATCGCAATTTGCAGCACAATAAGGATCATGATTGCATGGTAATGCGTAATAGGTTAAAGATTGTGAGGGATTAAATATGGGATGAATTGAGTTACATCCGATGCATGGAAAGCAATGAACCCATGTTGTACTACTACCTGTGTCTAGCACCAGAAATTGTTGGACACCCGGCTGACCTATGAACATATTAACCAAAAAGGCACCCTCAGGCGGTGCAGTTATAACTCCTCGGATGTCGTCTGGAGTTTCCACCATCGTGGTTGCATTTAAATAAGATAGGCGAGAAATTGAACGTTCATGCGCTTGAGTGGCATAGTCAATAATGGTGGCACTTGCATTATAAAATGGCGATAGAATAGAATCGTAGTGGATGAGTTGAGTAGCAAATCGTTGAGTACTTGTGGTTGTAGAGTTGGTGATATTTGTTTGCACGAGAAAGACTAGGATCACTAGAATGTGTTTAGCATCGGTAAGCGATAGGTAAATTGGTTTCATGGTAACAAAATTTGGTTTGCTTCTAACTTCCTCTAGTTTATATACTCACATTAGTTCTTGAGAATCATACATAATGGTTGACACAAACTAAATGGATTACAAGATCTTTTTGAAAGAAACAGGCTTCCAGATTGCAACTTTCGATTAAAGTTTCCTCTGAAGATTATTAGAATCTACTAGTGAGAGAAAAATTCCATTAGATTATTCTTTTCCTATATTTCGTGTGCACAAGCATAGACACACATATATGTATGCACATATGTACAGATGATATTGTGATACAATTTGTGTAGATCCTAAAAATAAAATAAAATATCAAATTTGAGGAATGTGTGATTATATATATTACATCAATCCTGCATTGCGATTGCTTCTGTTTACTAAATTATAACCTTTAAAAAATTTGTCGTGATTCACATACATGAGAAGAAAAAAAACAATTGAACTAGGTTGTGCTACAATAGTATCAATATGTATCATAGCGTTGCAATTTACGATACTAATTAAATTACAGTTGTGAACAAACTATGAAGAATTCACTTGTTTGATATATACAAATTGCACTACTTTTGCCTATTTTTTGTATGTGTGTGTGCGCGTGCGTGGGTGTGTTAAAGTATAGTATTTTTAGTTAGAAAATGTACTACTATGTATAACTATAACATATGAAGATCCTAGAATGCAATTATGTCTAACAAATACTATAGTTGAGAGGTCTATTAACGGATATAGATAAAACAGGTGTCCAGTATTACAATTGGCTCTACTTAATGAGTCACAAATTTCAAAAAATATATTAAGCATTCAACATGTTTGACTGTCTATGATTCTAGTTAAAGTAACAATTCATTATCGCAATTCACTCTGGTAGACATCTCATTTTTGTAGTTAATTAAATAAATAGTGGCCTTTATTATTAATTCTAGGCCTAATTAATTAATTTATCTCAGTCCAGTCTAGTTGTTAAGTGCTCAAGTCTAGTTGTCAAGTCCAATGATCTTGTCCACACCAACAGTTCAGTCTAGTCTAGTGGTCCAATTATTAAATTGGTCCAGTCCAGTCTGGTGTCTAGAGTTTTTTTTTTAATTTAGTTAGTTTGTCTAGATAATTTAGGAAAATAATTTGTGATTTATCCTTGACACAATGATTGAGTCATTAATTTATATGGTTAGAGATGATAAATCCTAAAACTGGTACATCTCATCTCCAAAGTCAGAGATAATTATCCAAATCAGAGTAAGATAATGTCTCAAATTTTGGAAAAAAAATATTTTTAAATTATGAGATGAATAGGCCGGTTTTTGACTGACCGGCCATATAATTAGCTTTTATCAATCTGTGATTTTATCTAATATTCTGACTTATCTCCAGCCTTAAAGATTGGCATAGCCAAATTTATTAGATTCTGCGACCTAGAGCTTTATAAGTAAAGTTGTTGGCCTTCGTTATCAAGAGTCTTGAACTTTGAGAGCTTATTCTCTTCAGAGCTTGTATAACATTTCTCCATGAAGTGATGCACACTCTCTCTCTCTCTCTCTCTCTCTCACACACATTAGCCATTCATACTCACTTAAAAAGTCTATTTAGTCTTTGCTTGTGGATTCTTCGGAGAATGTCCCCGAATTTTCCAGACAAGCTACTTCAAGAGGTAATTTTATTAGCTTTTTAGCTTAAAAAATCATTTAGAATTGTCTCACATTCCTGTAGTCACATTCCTATTAAAAATCAAAAGAGTATTTTATCTTTTTTAGTTTAGGACCGAAATATAGTTTATTTCCCGTAGGACTAGAATCTAACTAAGGAGCTTTTGATTCCAATTAGTCTGACTGGATGTGTAGGCAATTCAACCCCCGATGTCTAGCTCAAGCGAAAAAAATAAAGATAAACTCAGACCGATATTTATCGTATTTAAGCTCAATAATCAATAAAAATGAAATAGACACCGAAAGGGTGTGGTGGTGCCTAACACCTTCCCCCTACATAACTTAGTCCCAAAACCCATCTCCCGGTCTCGATAGATTAGTCGTCATTTTGGACATTTAGAGTTATTTGTGGTTTATTATTATTTTCCATTATTAAATATTATGGCGATTCCTAAAATCTTTTCTTAAGGAATTTTTGAGGCAATTCGCTACAATGATGACTCTGGTTTGGATTAAAAATAAGAGGATTAGAATTAAAAAAATTTATTGGTTTGTTAGCCTTTTTGTATTTCTTATGTGTTGTATGATGTTATATAATTCTAGTATTTGTGCTCATATTTCCATACGTCACGTACATCTTACCCTATCTACCCACTCAAAGGCAACATTTAAAGCCCTTAGACCTCTTCATCTCAAGACAATCTTTCAATTGTGCCCTCAACTCCACAGCCTCGTACTAAAGGGACCTCCTGGTCTTCTTGGTATATTAAATGATTTGTACATGTACTGATGATTGTCAATATTAACAACTTGAGTTATAGGCGAGAGGTATATGCTACAGACAAGTTGATGGAGTGACGTTTACCCCGGCATTGATAGAAAAATCACACATACAGACCATTCAGTGTTCTGCCCTTTGTTGGGAGAGTACCCATATTGGCTTATGGTAAGTGGATAGCTAAATATTCTGTAAGCTAAACTGGTAATTGACTATGACTAACTGGCCGATTAGCTACGCTCCCAACCGGACGGTTAGTCAGTAAATCCATTGCTTGACCAAAGTTATGAAACTAGCTGGTTTATACCCTAATCCACTCCACTGACCAACCAGTCAATTTATCCATCAGAACGACTGGACAGTTAGTCTGAACCTTACCCTCAGAAACAAGCCTTAACCTCACTGACTAACAAGGCGGTTTATTCACCAGGATGACCGACAGTTAGTCAGAACCAATCCTTCCCTAAAAATTTTCAAAAGATTCCATGAAATAAACCTAAACCACCCTGACCAACCAGTCGATTTATCTACCAGGATGACTGGACGGTTAGCCAACACCCTGTCTAACCTTTAAAAAAATTTAGAGCAAAACTCTATCCTCACTGACCAACCGGCCAATTTTTCACCCTGGTAATTGGACAATTAGTCAATCCTGCCCCTCAACATTTAGGAATCCAAAAAAAAAACTACTCGATGACCAGAAAATATTTGCCCTTTGCCCTCAGTAAGGTATAAGTCAGCCAGCTCGATCTACTTGGCATATGTAAATAAATTTTTGAAAATTTTCTTTATACAGCTAAGGCTAAGTGTGGTTGGTATCGGGACTCATTTGGAAAGCTGAACTCCAATGGCTAAGGAATTCTCACAGATCACAGATTTAATCTGTATTATCAGTGAGGAAGAGAAAGATTTTCAGACCGGTTTTGTGACTTTAACAGATCAACAGTCTTGGATAGCCGAGGAAATAGACAATGTTAAGAGGAGAGATAGGAAAGAATCAGAGGAAGAGGCAAGAATGAAAAAAAAAGGATGACAAGAAGAAGGGTCGGGAGTTTAATTAGCAGTATGAACCCAAGAATGAAAAAGTGAAAACCCCTATAGTTCTGGAGTGGAAAGATAATTAGCACCCTGACAATGAACTCTAAGGATAAATTTTCCCCCAAGTTTAAGATGCTAGAGATGGATAAGCTCGATGGGACCATGGATCCTAAAATCTATGTCAAGATGTATATACAAGTGATAGCCTCCTACGGAGTGAATCAGAACCAGTTGATACAATTGTTCTACCGTACCCTCACGGGAGCTGCCTCCCGCTGGTTCCTCACATTGGACGAGTTCCAAGTATGGATTTGAGAAGATGTTGTGAGAGAGTTTAAGAAGCAGTATTAGTATAATGCCGATTTGGACATTACTATGAGAGAACTAAAAACCACAAAGCAAGAACGGAGAGAGTTAGTCTGCCTTCATTATGAGATAAAGAAATAAGGCATATCAGATGGTGAACCATTCAACGGAAGAAGAACAAGTGAGTATTATCAGGGATAATCTGATTCCCATATACCATGATTATATTTTTGGTCATTACCGAACATCATTCAAGACCCTTATGGAATTCGTCACATAGATAGAAAATGCCATCAATAAGGGAACCATCTCCCATGAGTTGAAGGCAGGGATATACCAAGCCAGACTGAGGAGTTCTAATGCACAACCCAAGTGAGCCAGTTCAAACAATATCGACAAAGTGCAACCACCCCAGATTGTGTTATGGGAGGCTGCTGCAGAACCTAGGAGGACGTTCATGCCATTGAATGTGCCACTTCATAAAGTATTTAAACAATTGTTGAGAAGAGTGTGATATCCAAGCTGTTGCTTACCCATACGCCACCAGTAATACTGAAAGGATACAACATTCATGCTTTCTGTGCATATCATTAGGGAAAAAGGACACCCTACGGAGAGATGCATAACACTTAGTCACGTCGTTCAAGACCTCATCGATAAGGGGAAGTCTTTCCATCCTGTAAAGCCAAATGTTTGAAAAGAATCCTTACCCCCTCATAAGGTTAATTTCACTGATGATAACTAACCAATTATGAATCCGACCGTCTTTATAGTTCCAGTCAGCCAGCCATTTTAGCGAGTGTCAGTATGTGATTCTCTACCGTAGTTTTGTTATGTGATTGTGTGGAAAGAGTTGATGGAAGGTGAGTCCTTCACATCCAAAGAAAAATATGTTTAGAAACTATGTCAAGGTATCCCACCTAACCCGATCAGATCGAGTGTACCAGATTGTAACCCAGCCAGCCACATCGAATCGCTATTTTCTTGAGACCTTACCAACGATGAAGTCCTAAGATAGTGGAAGAAAACCCAAGCAAACATTTCCATATGAGGGTTGTTGTCTGCCTCATAGTGTCACCTATAGACCCTTTTCTATCTACTTAGCAAGTCCTAAGTACCTAACCAGACCTAGCCTGAAGACATAACCTAAGTGGTAGGGGTTATACATCACATAAATGTCCTTACCTCTTCCAAATCAGATTTCAAAAATCAAACCTAGCCACGATAACCCGCTCCATATCACCATGCAAACACTTGATAAGAGGATTCCCTTAATCCTCATGGATAATGGTTTTGCATTGAATGTTTGTCCTCTACGCACTGTTCAAGCCCTCGGCATTGACCCGTCAAAGTTTGCCCCTTTCAATCAAGTCGTGCGAGCCTATGATTTTCAATACCGAAGAGAAGTGATTTATACGGTGAAACTCCTAATGATTGCTAGAAAAGCCAATTTTGAAGTTGAGTGTCAAGGTTTGGATTTACCTGCTGCATTTAATCTTTTGTTGGGAAGACCATTGATGCATTTTGTCGTTGCAATCCCCTCTACGTTACACCAGAAGGTTCAATTCATCTTAGATAAGGTCGTCTTCTTGGAGATTCACAGCTGCCCCAAATTGGGCAGGTAGAAAAGGACAAGGATAGTGTTCAAGTACCACACGGTCCGTTGGATGTTTAGCTTATTGGAATCAAAATGGATAACCCGATTCAACGTCTAGGATATGAGGAGGTTTGTCATGGGGAAAACTTCCTCATCTTTACCCCTTACAATGAAAAGACAGTGCTCCATTTGATGAGAAAATATAGGTCAAAACTGTCAAGGAATTCCTAGCTTTCCTGAAGTCAAGAATAAGAAGGATCAGTTTGGCTTAAGGTATAAAATAACCAAGAAAGAGAAGAAGGCCATAAAAAAAAATGATCCAGAGTAAGAAAGATAAAGAAACCAGGTAGCGCATGAACTCCAAAGGCATGACCAAGGTCCCTATAATAAATGGATTATTTGTCAAAGAAGGAGAGAGTGAGCCCTTCTATGAATTTTTAAAGCCTATCTACAACGTCGAAACTAGGAAGCTGATCAAAGGATTGGGAATCTTCTATGACTATGAATAGGTTGAAGACGAGGAAACCAATACTGACCAATATGTGTATCAAAAATGCTTCAGATTGGATGAATTTGATGGAGCCGGAGGGAATGCCAACATGCTTCAGTCATATGCATATCCTATTGGTTATCTATGAAGTGGAAAACCAAAGTATCAACCTAGCAATCTTAATCACTCCATCAAGGGGTGATGCACAGAATAGGATGATCGACTATGAACCGCTAATTAACTGAAGTAAGTCATGCTGTCAAAGATGCCCCGAAACCAAAAGATTTGGATGCTTATGTCACCTTAGCCAATTTGAATTTGCTCACGTACTATGTTCTCCCAGACTATTTGATTGGTAATATAATGGTTCATTGTGATTACTCCTTGGTTGCTGATATAAGTTATGATGAATTAATCAACACGATTAATGACGAGTCACAACTAATGGACTCCGGAGAGAAAAAACATTTAAGAGAAATGATGAAAAATCTAGTAGTGTCAAGCCAACGATTGAAGAAACAGTCAAAGTTAATATAGGCGTAGTCATAAATGTAAAAGAAATCAAATAGGGGCTAGCCTAGATATGTGTGTGTGTGTGTGTGTGTGAGAGAGAGAGAGAGAGAGAAGAAGAAGAAGAAGAAGAAGAAGAAGAACAACAACAACAACAACAACAACAACAACAACAAGAAGAAACCACTGCAGTCCTTACAAAATTTGTCGATGTGTTTGCTTGGTCATATAGCAACATGCCCGATAGTCAAAGTTAACATAGGCACACTCATAAATGTAAGAAAAATCAAATAGGGGCTAGCCTAGATATGTGTGTGTGTGTGTGTGTGTCTGTGAGAGAGAGGGAGGGAGAGAGAGAGAGAGAGAGAGAGAGAGAGAGAGAGAGAGAGAGAGAAGAAGAAGAAGAAGAACAAGAACAAGAACAAGAAGAACAAGAAGAAACCACTGAACTCCTTAGGAAATTTGTCGATGTGTTTGCTTGGTCATGTAGCAACATGTCCGGTATAGACCCGTCGATTGCCGAACACCACCCACCTACCCTACTCAAAGCCAAACCTATCAAGTAGAAGCTCCAAAACTTTAGACCGAAGTGGCTCCTTAAGATTAAAGAAGAGGTCATGAAGTTACTCCACATTGGAATTATTAGAGTGATTGAATACCCCACCTGGTTAGCCAACATCTTACCAGTTCCTAAACCAACCGGTCAAGTCAGGATGTGTATTAACTACAGAGACCTTAACCGAGCTTCCCTCAAGGAAAACTTTCCTTTGCCCATCATAGATATAATTGTAGACACCCCATTCTTATAGGCATTTTTAATTAAATAGATAATGGGCTTTTACTATTTTGTAAAAGGCATTATTGAGTTTAGGCTAGTAACGTAGTCTAATTAAGTAATTCAGTCCAGTTTTATTTAATTGGTGCAGTCTAGTCCAGTTGCATATCAAGTCCAGTCCAGCTTGTTAGTCCAGTCCAATTGCATTAGTATAATCCATTTAAGTCAAGTCCTGGGAAAATTATCCTTGATATAAAGATCAAATCAATCTATTTTTTGGTTAAGAAATGACTTACTCCAAATCTGATACATCACATTTGTGATTTCTGAGATAATTTTAGATAATGCCCGAAATTAGAGAAAAATCACTTTTAAGTAATTGGGTGAACTGACCAGTTTTTGACTAACCAGTCGGTTAGTTGACTTTAGTTAATTTGCAATGTTATCACTTGTTTTGATTTATCTCTAGCCATGCGGATTGGCATTGCCGATCTTATTAGATTTTGTGACCTTGAGCACTATAATAAAGGGTCTAGGCCTTCATGTTTAGGAGTCAATTCCGGATTAGTCCAAGTTTGATTCTCTTTATCTCTCTCGAGAAGTCTAGCCATCCAAACTACTCTAAAAAATATTTTTTATGTTCTTCACCTCATGTTTTTCATAGGGTAAAAATCATCTAGGTTGTCTCCCATTTCCATAGTCGCATTTCATTTCAAAAGCAATAAAAAAGTGTCTTTTTCAGTTATTGTTCAAGTCCATGTTTGAATTGTAAACTACTTCCCCTAGAACCAGTGTCGAACTAAGCTGGTTTCTTAGTCCGACTGAATAAGAAGGCCACTTGACCCCTATTGTCGAGTTCAAGCCCAAAAAATCAATAAAAATTAGCTTAGGGTGATTCTTATTATATTTCGTAGTTTATGTGTTTTTTAGGCCAAAAATCATTAAAAACAAAGTAGAGACCGGAAGGGCACAGTGGGTGTCTAACACCTTCATGTTGTGTAACTTAGTCCCTAGACCTCTCTCTCAGTTTCGATAGGCTAGTCATTCTTTAGGACAATTTGGAGTCACTTTTTACAGTTTTTCTCTTTTCTTTTTTATTCAATTAAATAAGATGGTGACTCCCTAAAAATCCCTTGTTGCAGACTTTTTTTTTGAGGCAGTATGCTACCATAATCATAGACAATACAACAGAGCATGAGTTGGTTCTTCAGTAGATTGTTTTGCGAGGTACAACTAGATAAAGATGGCTCCAGAGGACCAGGAGAAGACAGCTTTCACAACCCCTTGGGGCACCTTTTGTTACACTATGATGCCTTAAGAATACAGGCTACTTACCAGCAAGTACCACCCTGTTCCATATGATCCATCAGTTGTATGTGGATGGTATGATCATCAAGTCAATAAACGGGAAGATCATTGCACAGTGTTGAGGAAGTATTTAGAGAGGTTAAGGCAGTATAATGTGAGACTAAACCTACAGAAGTGTGTATTTGGGATACAGCCGGGAAATTGCTAGGTTTTATGGTGAGAAAATGAAGAATATAGGTAAATCCTGCCAAAATCAAAGCCATAGTTGATATGCCCCCACCTAGAACTGAGGCCCCCACCTAGAACTGAGCAATGAATCCAAGGGTTCTTGGGTAGGATCCAGTACATTAGCTGATTCATATCCCAGTTATCCATTATATGTGAGCCTATGTTTAAACTATTGAAGAAGGACACAACCAAAGAATGGAACCCTTTACGCCAAGAAGCCTTAGACAAAATCAATGAATACCTAGCAACCCCTGAGTCTTAAGCCATCCGATAACCGGTAGTCCCTTATTGTTATACTTAACCATAATCGATACTACAGTGGAGCCATGCTAACCCAACATTTGAAGAATTCCTTAGTTGAGAGAGCCATTTACTATATCAGTAAGAAATTGACCAAAAGAGAGGTGAATTACTCAACTTTGGAAAAGACGTGTCTATCTCTGGTTCGGGTAACACAGAGATTAAGACACATTCTGGCTTATCCCTTCACGTTATTAGCTAGGATGGATCCCATAAAATACATTTCAAGAAGCCCATCCTATTCAACCACACAACTAGGTGGCTTTTGCTGCTTTCAGAATCTGATGGCATCTATTTCACCCAAAAGTCAATTAAAGGGAGAGATGTGGCCAACTTGTTAGCAGACTATCCGACGGAGAACACCAACAGATAGGAGGTAAAATTTTTGGATGAAGGAGTTTATGACATAAAATAAAAAATAAGTGGTAATTGTATTTTGAAGAAGCAGCAAATAGCACGGGATTTAGAGTAAGGATATTGTTAATCTCACTAGACGGAGCCCATTCACCTATAGCCATTCGGCTTGTATCATCCATTTGAAGATGGCCTTAAGCCTATGAATTCAAGAGATTATAGTGTACGGAGACCCAGCATTGATCATGTACCAAATTCAGGAAATGTGAGAATCAGAGGTGAACATCTATAAGCATATCATTCCTATTTAAAGAAGATTGTAGACCAGTTTGAGGATGTGAAATTCCATTATCTACCCCGACTCAAGAATAATTTTGTCGATCCCTTAACCACACATGTTGTTGGTGGTTATACCTAAGAGACAAGAAGTAGAGCCACTCGTAATGTGAAAGAGGGATCTACCAGCTTATTGCTTCATGATAGTATTCGTAGAAGTAGACAGAGTAGCCGAACCTTAGTACACCGATGTTGAGAACCTTATTCAGGATGGTAACTCTGATGTATGTTTCGCAAAGGACCATGTATCTTTGAGAAGACGGGCTGTACAGTTCATCATGTGCGATCGAAGGTTATACAAGAGGCATTATAATGGAGAACACCTATTGTTTGTGATCGAGAAGGAGAACAATTAGATCATGGAAGATATACATGCAGAAGAATGTGGACCACACATAAATGACCAGATGCTAACGAAGAAGATTCTCCCATAGGGACATTATTGGACTATAATGGAGCAAGACTGTATCGAGTATGTAAGGATGTGTCACAAGTGTCAAGCGTATGCCGACTTACAGCATGTTCCTCCCATCGAGTATATAACACGACATCTCTCTGGCCATCCTCAGTTTAGGGAATAGACATGATAGGGAAGATCAGTCCCAAAGCTTCTGATGGTAGCCATAGACTACTTCACTTAGTGGATGGAAGTCGCTCATGCCGTGCTCAATGTCAGGAAGGTGGCCCAATTCATCTGAACGAACATTATTTGTTGTATGAGTGCCTTGGGAGTTCATCCTTGATAACAGATAACGTTTTGAATGAGAAATCATAGACTTAGCAAAAGAATATGGTTTGTCACCATACCGTCCACAGACCAATGGGGGTGTAGAAGCTGCCAAAAAGAATATCAAGAACATGCTGAGTAAGATGACAGACTCCTGTAAAAGTTGTCTGAATAAGCTCTCATATGTCCTCTGCGGCTATAAGACATTAGTGATAACATCAACCGGAGCTACCCCGTATTCGCTAGTCTAGGGCATGGAAAATTGTACTCCCTGTGCAATTAAAAGTCAATTTCCTAACAGTACAGTTGGAGAACCAGGTAGCTGAGGAAGATTGGATGAGACAGATTTGAAGAGCTAGCACTAGTAGATGAGAAGAGATTAAAAGTGTTATACCATATTCAGGGTTACCAGAAGTGAGCCGCTAGAGCCTTTAACATGTAAGTGAAGGGACGCGGTTTGAAAGAATGAGATTAGGTGTTAAAAGAGAATATTGAAAAAATCTGGAATCTGGGAGATAAAAATTTGGACCTAATTGGTTAGGTCCCTATATGATCAGGCAAATCATGACTAGGGATATAACATTATTAGTCAATTTAGATGGAATTAAACTGTCACAGTGAGTCAATCTAGACCGGCAAAATAAATATTATGCTTGACTAATATTTGTAATTGAACTACGAGTGATCTGATCCTCCTTAAGAACATTCTAACACTCACATCTCAACGTAAGACTTATATGAAGGTACTTAGGCAGCCCATAAAGTTACCTCGGTGCGGTCAAATTTTAATATGAGTCTTTTATTCCACTGGCTAAGATATAGACTACATTCTTGAGAAAAATAAAAATGCCTGCTAAGATGAAAATCCTGCAAAGGGTGCCCTAGGCAAAAGTTAAGGCAAATAAAAAAATAATATACTAAAATAAAAAATGCCCACTAGGGCGAAAATCTTGCAAAAAGCGGCCTAGAAAAAGTTAGGGCAAAAAGAAAATTTTAGGTCCTATCAGCAACATATGAGTAATCTATCAGCATATTTACTTTTTCTTCTTCTTTGAAACGAGAGGATCATTTTTGTCTAAACATATGATTGACTTCCACATTTCTGTACTCTTCTTGTAAGTCAACCTCTGAGATATGAGAATCACATCGTCCAACTCCACTACCTCGAAAGTCGAGTGCTGGTCTGCTTTCTCAATCTCTTTGCCCTTGCCACGCCTGCAATCAAAACGACCGTCGAGATAAGCATCAAAGTCAGCTTCCTGGTCCTGAGCAGCTTTGATAGACATTGGCCTCTTTTGTTGTTTCTCCTTAGGCAGTGAAGAAGGGTGTCGCCTAGGCTCATCCATGTGCATAGATTGTATTGTATTCTAGTCTACGTCAAATTTCTCTTTGACAATTGGGGAACTGATCCAAAACCGTCTGATCCAAGTAAGCCAGACTTCTTCCCCAACATGAAGATGATGGAGCTCTGAATCTACTCTAAGAAGATCTATGCAAATCAGGCACCTCAAGCCCAAAGCCAATAGCAGCACGAGTTTCCTATTAGCTCGTTGTAGAGGCCTTATTTCACAGGCACTCAAGAAATCCCAGTTCAGCTCATGCTCTGCGTGCTCTCCAGAGCTAGTACCTTCTAACAAATATCAGGCCAAAGCCAGTTGATGTATTCCTCAAACAATAAGGAAGAAACTGGATCCATGCAATCGATGAAAGTATCACCTCCTATGAGGTGGTCCAAATAGCGAGGAGAGCTGCAACCTTTACAAACAGATTTGATCATAGAAGGGCTAATGATATTCACCACGGTAGCAAAGGTTCTGTAGAAGTTCGGAACAGCCTACTTGTACCCAAATTGTCTCAAAATCTGATAGGCTAAATAAAAGGAAGAATCATGCAAGCCTAGGAAACACACGCAATAATATCCAAAAGTCTGCAGAGTAGACCCACAAATCCCTTACCAGCGACAACATCAACAGATGTTTTGGACTCCCGCACACAAAAAAAATCGAGTCCATTCATTTATGCCTAAGCGACCTTCAAAGAGCAAAGGCCGAGAAACGAAAAAAAATGGGCGGCAGACATGTCCCCTCAGTAGGAGGAGCTATCAACTGCATATGGTCTAAGAACCACATGTACAGAAGGAAGGGGGCTACCCTTAAAAACCAGGCTTAGGTCCTTATGCACGTCGATAATTCCATGAAGGGTTTCAGCCACCGCAACCAAAATCAGGGTTTTACCTTTTGTTGACACCTAGATTAATATCTCCGTCAGCCTAACATCTGGAATACCGGGGCCAGAATGGGTGAGATATTTGGCCACCAAACATATTGCCAGAGCAGTTACCTGACCACATGTGTACTGCTAATCACGACCATCCAATTTTAAAAAAATGTTCTATTATGGAGAAAGCAGGAACCTTCAACCTGGATGTAAGACTTAGCACGCTCCTCTTAAACCTTGAGCAAACACTTGAAGGTCTTGACATTTCCATCTTGGATGATAGGAAGAGTGATGGATAGATTAACAGGAACATCCACTAGACTAGAATATTCTTCATGAGTTGAGAAAATTTCATCCATTCTAAACTGGAAGACTTGATCATCGATATACCAAAACTTGCACGTTAAAAGAAGAATGTCCTCATAAACAATCATATTCCTTAGACTCATGATGAGTTTCAGAAAGCTTGATGGGTTTTTCATAATGGGCGAAAGCCTGACAGAGCAATACCGAACTACTAGGGAATCTAATTCCATTCACTCGCTTGTGGAACCTCAATAGCCATGGGCTTATGTAGCCTGCTCCAGTACCGTCACAAAACTAATTAATAAAAATCAAAATAATATATCTTTTTGCCTTGGGAAGCTATTGCCTCCCCTACTAGCTATTGAATCGCCATCAAAATGAATGGGTTCGATTTTGCTAAATAAATCGGCAAAGGCGCAGGGTTAAAGCTCGAAGATCATGGAATTTTCTTTGAAAGCCATTGGGAGTTCTTGAAACAGAATGAGAGTCGAACGTCATTCTGAAGGGATGAGTCCTAAATATATAGTGAGAAAGCCCTAAGTAGATAGGAGTCAAAAATTAAAAAAAAATAGAAAATTTATTAGAAAACTGCCCGATTTTTGACAATATAGGCCGGTTTTCCTATTTGATTTAAAAATTTGGCAGTCCATCTTTCTGAACAACCGTCCAATTTTACCAAATTAGTTTTGCTTCTAATCAACCATCTGATTTTACCGTAAAATCTAAGATGGGTTCTGACCAACCGGCCAGTTTTACTTGGAAAACTGATTTTGTTACTGACTTACCGCTTAGTCAGCATTTGTAAAAATTTGCAGGGTTTGCCTATTTTTTGGCTAAACGTTGTACCTGTCAAACAAGTCAACCACATCTCGAGTTTTTTTTCAAACAATTCTATCCCTTCCTCATCTACTTATGTGCAAGTGTGTGAGCATTCATTTAGATTACACATTAACATCAGATTAACTAAAGAAAGTCTTAACTTAAAATACAAAAAAAATTAAAAAATAAAATAAGAGTGTATTACATTCGCAGTTTGAATAAAAGTCCCTAAGGGACTCTAGGCCTACTCTAGGACCTAATCTAAGCAAGCATCCTCACAACCTCCTCAGCTCCCTCAGCCCCTTAGCCACCTCTTCCTCATTACCCTCTTCTTCATATTCCTCTTCCTCGCCTTGGGGTTCGAGAAATGACTTCACCACCACAGTCTTGTTTGACTGGGGCTTCTCGTCGGTATGCTTGAAGACCACAATCCTAGAAGACTTTCATCTTAGCTTATATGTAGGGGCTGGGCTTTTCCCTTACTTTTGGTGGTGACTTCCTTGCCCTTGGAATGTGCCAGCTCCAGTTTGCTCACTTTCTTTGTGAAAGTCTGACTCACTGCCAACGCGCGTTCCCTTCTGAATCACCTGGGTCATTTTTATAGGAGTCTCAATAGTAGCAATACTTGGAGTCACAAGCTCTATAGAGCTTTATCGTCCACTTGACCCACCTCCCAAAGGTGGCACTGAGGGAGTGGGAGCGGGTACCTCCATCGTCTTGGAAGATGGCCCATACAATGATAGTAGGTATGTATACATCATGTCCTTAAGAATGTGAATCACCTTATAGGAATTTCTTACCACTGAGCATGGGACCTATAATGAAAAGAGGCATAAGGTTAAAATCAAACGGGAAAAGATAACAACTTAAAATTGGTTCAAATTTAGAGTTTACCATTTGGACTTCTGCTAGCTCTTCAAGCCTAAACACCTTAAAGTCTTTTGCTAGCTGGGAATAGGCTCCTGCTCATCGGTCTTGCCCTTTAATAAGACCGACACTGTCCAGGGAGAATGGAATATCATTGGCCAACTCAGCCTCTTTCTTGCCCTAACTTTTTTGGTCCTTGGCCGCCCTAACTTTTTGCACCCTTTTCATTCACTTTGAAGTCAATGGAAGGGCCAAGTCTTGCCTCATGAATGCCTCATAAGTACAAGGATCATTTGACCACCTCAGGGAGGACATAAATATGCCCCCAACCAGGCTCTGTCTCAACCCCTTATCCAAATCCCTTGCCTAAACATCTTTGGTGGGGAGCCTATCCATGTGATGCTGAAGAGCACTCGATCTCCCAAATAGAACTCATCCTGTAAGGGTCCCACTAGCAGCATCTGGCATCGACTACGGGCCAGCTCCTCAGATAGGTCCTTATCGTTCCCCATTTAGTTAGAAAGATCTACCATCGTAATGTGCAAGGAGGGTACCCAACAAGATGGAACCATGAAACCAATAAAACAACCCTAGAGGGGGGTGGAATAAGGTTTTCAAAAATTAATGAGGAATTTAAACACAATCATAAATCTCAATTTTACCAATCAATAGTTCAATAAAGATGCTAACACAATCTCAAGCAATTATAGAGAAATAAGAAAAAGAGATTGAGTTAGAGATATTTGATAAGGAGATTTAAATGGTTAGGCTTGAACTATCTTTAAGCCTACATCCACCTCTCAAGGAAGTCCCTTACAAGAGCACTAGAATCCCTACTAACAACAATCTTCTTTGGGGTCCAGATAAAAAACCTTAGAATAATTGGTGATTTTTCCATACCAAGCAAAAGCCTTGAATCCACAAAGCTCACCCAAGACTTAACAAACCCAAGCCTTGATCACACTTCTTTTACAAAAATCAAATTGTGTACAAAGAAACACTCTTGAAAGGAAATGCTTACAAATGAAGCTCTAATAATACAACAGAGAGATAAGAGAATTGATGACTTGAAGAATGCTCACTCTTAATTAAAGAAGTGCTCACAAAGATGCTCTCTTTAATGATGTAAAATCATGAAAATGAAGAGAGAAAAGCTTAATCTATGAGCCTTGATGTTTCTCTAATAAATGGAGGCTTGGAATGCGGTTTCCATGATATATGATGAAGCCCCAACTTATTTATATAGGGTGGATATCAAATATAGCCGTTATTGAAAGATTTGGCATGATTTTGGGCAAACCTAGCCGTTAATTTTCAACCAACAGTCAATAAAGACGACTGCATTCCCACTATAGTCGACTGCATTCCCTTACTGCCCATTACTCGACTGCCTCACGAAACCCTCTTTCTTATTTTGGGTATAACTTTCTCTAGAAAAATCGGATTGAGGTGCAATTTTTTATGTTCAAAATTTAATGAAAAGATTTATCAAAATATGAAAAGTTTAGTACCAAAAATATTTCGAAAATCTGAGTAAGCTTCAAAATTCACTCATTTTCAAGAATCACACTTGTGTAAATGTTTATGAATTCACATGGTGTCTTAAGGTCTTTTTATGCCATAGTCATCAATCCAAGCATCAAACCAAGATTAGTTATATATTAGTAAAGATCAATCATAATTAAAAATAACTTAGCCTATGCATTCTTTGTTGCTCTTTGAATGATGAAGCTTTCATAGCATGTCCACTATAGTTTTAAGCTTTTTTTACTTTAATCTACATATCCAACTTCTCAAATGTGTCTTCATGAGTGTATATGTATATACCTTATAAGAATTCACTCAAATCACTCATTATAGTATAAGCACTGTGTTATTATCATCAAAACTAGATGTAAGCCTAGGTTATCCAACCATAGGGCCAACAATCTCCTCCTTTTTGATGTTGACAAACATAGACTATATGAGGTAAGATATATCAAATGATTGTCAATTAAGCACAATGATCTCACTCAAAACATGCAATCATCTCTAGTATACTCAATATATGTTAGTTATCTCATTTAGCAATTAAGCTCATAGTTAGCTTCCCCTAGCTAAAACAACATATGTTCTTCCTCTAATGTGATCTCGAAAGCACACAATAATATATCATATAAAATCATGATTATTCTCCCCCTTTGTCATCAACAAAATGACAAGGGTATGCGTGAGTGACGATATAGTTATAGGCAAGATAATGGCATGAGGTGCATATAACTCATAAATTCATATGGATGACATCAAGAGTACGTTTATGATCTAAAAATGTGCTTGCTTAGGTGAATTCCTTGGTCTGGAGTCAACAAAGAATGATCATCCGGTCGAAGAATCGGTCGGAAGTTAAAGATTTTGCCAATTTATGGTCCACCCTCATGACTTCTCCGTATATGAATAAATTCTGCCATTTCAGCAAATTGGGAGAAAATGGAAGAGGATTGATGGGTTTTATAAGCTAGATGTATAATTGGGATATGATTGTACAATTCATAGCCCTTGGAGAAAAGAAACTTAAGAGAGATTGAAATTGGATTGGGTTTAAACTATTGGCAAAAATCTTAAAATCACGCACAGAAAGTGGACAGTTTAACTAGCTAGTTTTTATTTTAAAGGGTCAGCCGGTTTTCAACACAAAGTTTTGAATTTTCAAAACTTTTATATCTTCTAAGTGACTAGCCGGTTTCCAACCCTAAAAGGAAATTTTTTTTTATGTTTTTGCATCCTTGTGTGAAATACATGCTTATATGTGCATGTATGCCTGCGTGTCTTAAATGTTGGCATATTTATTACTTGAGTTTGCATGTTGTGCCTGCCTGTGCATTTCGAATGACATGTAACTCTTTTCACCCAATGTGTTTATTAGCCATGCTTACCTGTGCATGTCTATTATCTTATCCTCGGATTGTTTTATGATCCGAATTTTGAATATTTTGCTCATTTTAGTGATTTTTGTGCGGCGTAGGCTTGTACAAGATCCCATGCATGTTGCTAGAAGCAACATTTTCTTCATATCAAGTTTATTGATATGTTTGGCATTTTTGGCTCCAACTTTGAGTGATATTTTTGAAATTCTCCTATCTAAGTGACCAACTGCTTTGAAACATTTTCGCTCTGGCTCTTAGATATGAATCTAGTTTTGACTAAACGACCAGTCACTGTGACGCATTGTTGGCTTCGGCTCTTAGTCAAGCCCCAAAAATGTTCGTCGACCTTTTCCAACTCGTATTGAGCTCCGGTAATGACCAAAGTTATTTTCATCTTGTCTGCCAGACCTTTCAACTCATCTTGACGGCTTCTGCAAGATTATCCCTTTGTATATCTGGCCGAACCTTCCAACTCGCCATGGAGGCTCCGGCATCTAGATACATGACTCCACTTTGCCCATTGACCCTTCCAACTTGTCTTGGGGCTCGGGTAATGGCCCAAGTCATTTTCATCTTATTTATGGTCCCTTTCAACTCGTCTTGGGGGCTCAGACAAAAGGATAGATTATTTTTGTATGTCTAGATGACCCTTTTAACTTGTCTTGCTAGCTCGGGCATGTAGATATTTGGCTCTATCCTTTGACTCTTTCAACTCCTCTTGGGGGGTATTAAAACGGATAAGGAATATTTACTTCTTTTTCATGTCTAGACCTTTCAACTTGACTTGGAGGCCCCGACATCTAATTGTGGGTTTTGTCTATAGATTCTTTCAACTTGTCATGGGGGTTCTAGCAAGAGACAAAATTTTCTATAATATGTTATTCAGTGACTAATCGTTGTTACTGCTGATTTTGGCTTTGAACAATATCCATTTATATTATCGAACTATGCTAGTATAATTCCTCCCCATAGGATACGTAGGAAGCCCTTAAAGTTCTAACCTCATATCTGTGTCACGGTCTTTGAGTCAGTTTGGAGTCTTGTGGTCTTTTTCGTGTTTCTCTACAAAAATGTGTTTTTTTTTCGATATGTTTGCCCCCGCACGAGCTTCCTCGCCGAGGGGCTCTTTAGACACCCTATTTTTTTAGTTAATTAAATAAATAGTGGGTTTCATTATTAGAGTTTATTATTAAGCCTAGGTCTAGTAACGTGACTTAATTAATTAATTTAGTTCAACCCAGTCTAATTGTTAAGTGTCCAAGTCCAATGGTCTTGCGTAATTTTTCGGAAGCTATGAATTGGGCCCTAAAGTGTGACCAAATAGGCCATTCATAGGAAACCCCACGTGGCCATTGCAGTCCCCCCAGCCCCCCTGCCCAAAATCGAAAAATAAAAATTATATCATTCTCAACAAGTCATAGAATTAAATAAAATAAAAATTACTTCCTCCAGTTGTGTGGAAAATTTACAATGACAGAAAATTACTAAAATACCCCCGATGAGCGGCAAATTACCGAAGTGTTGCGGTTTGGGCGAGGGGGCTGGGGGGACCGCAATGGCCACATGACAGGCAGGGAAAGGGGGATGGCCACGTGGCAGGCAGAGGAAAGGGGGGGGGGGGGAAACCGCAACACTTTGTTGCGGTTTGGGGTAAAGGACAGTTGGGGGTGGGGGCATTTCGGAAGTTACCGAAATGCCCCCGATGAGTGGCAAATTACCGAAATGCCCTAGGGGGTTCATTATCACCCTAACGCCCCAAACCAGCTTCAAAACAACCTTTCAGGTGTTTTACTTACATTTATGAACTAAAAAGTCCTTTGAAAAACTTAACACTATAAAATTACCAAAATACCCCTCTCGGGGTGGCAAATTACTAAAATACCCCTAGTATCAGAACAATCTCAAAAGTGCTTTGAAATGCTATTTTAAGCTTCCCGAATTCATTCTTGATCTAAAAAGTATCCTACGAACTTTTCACCCAAAAATTCCGAACTGGTATCCTAATCGAGCGCTTAAAAGCCCGTTCGACCAAAAAAATAGCTAACGAATTTGGAATGGCCCAAATTCCTGGGGGATGGAACTTCCCAACATCCTAGGGTTCTCATAAAAGTTTCGTGCGAAATCGCGCTAGCTTGATATTTTAAATTACACTGCAAAGTTACAAGGTTCCCCATATCAGTTAACCCCTTTTCAGTCTTTAGAAAAAATCTAAAAAATTTTCCTGATATAGATCTTTTAAAAATAACTAGGGTCTCTTTTTTTCACTTTGGCAAAATCTAGCTCTAGCTATTTTTTTATAAATTCGTGAAAAATCCTAATTTTGACGCCCTAAAAAATCGCCATTTTAGAATCTATAAATGTAATACCGGTCATCCGATCTCCGATTGATCTGATTTTTGTTTTGTTCCATTTGTATTCTCGTTATCTTCGATTTGAGTTTACAATGACTATTTTTGGAACGAACCAATCTGGGCGAATGCGACAAACCCCAACCCTAAATGGTCGGCTGCCAATAAAAAAGATAAAACAACATAATGGGATGCAGGCATGATGCTTAGTTATTCAAAACTTAGCCATAAGAAGTATTATCACTATTATGTTGTTCAAAAATACACTGCACTATGAACCAAAACTCAAGTTAGAGATGATCCGCTCAAGTAATCAAAGCATACATTAAAGTTAGAACGCAACAGCACAAGGAGAAGGATAACATTCACGACTTCACGTAATCAAATGCAAGTCTAGCTTTCATTTCATTATACTCCCTCAAGCATCGACCCCTTCTGTCTTGGAAATTTCTCAGCCACGTAGATTTCCATGAGTGAGGCTACGGTGCCATGGAGTCCAGAATAATTTTGTGGGTTGTTATACTAGACTCAAAGAGGGGAAACAAATAAAACTAAGAACTACATAATGCATGAAAGAAAGAGGACAGAAACGGGACATTGCTTGAAGTGTTATAGAACGCATGACCAGGAACACATGCAAAGGCAGGCCAGTGTTGTAGGTGGGGGTGGGGGAAAGGCATCATCACCAACCGCATAACTTTGTTGCAGTTGGGAGAGTAATAATTCCAACAGCAACAAAGTGTTGCAGTTGGGTGCGGTTAGGGGTAAGGGTGGGCGGAAGGGTGTTGCGGTTGGGGGGTGGGGGGTGGGGGAAGGGTGTTGCAGTTGGGTGCGGAAGGGGGGGAAGGGCAACTGCAACGAAGTGTTGTAATTTGGGCAGGGGGGCTGGGGGGACCATTACCACGTGGCAGGCAGGGAAGGGGGAGGAAGGGGGGAACTGCAACACTTTGTTGCGGTTTGGGGTAAAGGACAGTTGGGGGTGGGGGGTGGGGACCACAAAAAGTAGGAAGAAAAGAAAAAATATAGGGAATGATCCCAACCGCAACATTTTGTTGAGGTTGGCGGGGGGGGTGGGGGGTGTGTGAGTGGGTGTAGAAAGAAGAAAACCAACCGTAACAAAGTGTTGCGGTTGGGTCCACCGGTCGATCCAGATCGGCCCCATATATATATATATATATAAAGAAGATTCGTGCTTGAGACCTCGTTGAAATTGAATAATGCAAGAGTCTATACAAAAGAGATGTACAGATAATAACAAAAAAAGCTGCTTAAATTGGGACGACATAGCATCAAGAAGTTGGCTACGGAGATCAAACATTCATACAATTTTCATTCCTTGACAAACGACATCGCCTATAATAAAGTGCATAGAGAGTATATTGTTAGCCAGGACATAGAGATCGATTAGATAACATGTGTTTGCACGACGTTTGAATTTTTAGGTATGTTGTGTCAACATATTCTATGATTTTTCACTCAAAAGAATATGAAGGAAATTCCCAAGAACTCATCTTGTCGCGATGGAGTAAAAGCGCAAACAAGTTACATGATAGCGCTGCCTTTCTAGAGCATTCATATTTTGAAGAATTAGAGACAATGCATTACAACCATCTCGATAAAATGTTTACGCTTTTGTCTGTAAAACGTTCTTCTCCAATGGTAGCATATAAGTATCTCCGCGATCTATCCTTAGAGCAAGCTCCGATTGTCGACAAGTTTGAACTCCAACTAGCAATGTGGAGGATTGTGGTATCATTCCTACACAAGAATAAGAGGAGGCAGTTGAGAAAAAAAAAACAATAATATCTTTGGATCCAATTACATGGAAAATGAAAAGTCGCAAAAGATCTACATAGATAAAGAGCTCTAATGAACCAGAAATCGTACATAAAAAGCTAAGAAAATGTGCAATTGTGGAACAAATAAACCAACTATGACAAGTAGAACCATTATAAAGCATTGGGGATAAATCCTGCTTGCTTGCAAGATGAGGAAGAAGATGATTTCAAAGAAGAAAAAGTGCACATTTAATCTATGTACTCTAGTATCATAAGTTTTCATGCTTAAGTGTCAATTTGAAATATTTTCTTTGTAATAAGTTTTTGTTGTTTAAGTCCAAACAGATGGTGCACAACTTAGATGTGTACTATCCTAATTTGTTGCCTAAGTTGGAGAAAGACGAGAATCAGAATAAATCACACCGATGCAGAATAAAGCCAAAAGCAAATAATGTTCTTTGTTTAGTCGTCTACAACATAATATAAGGATGAGATAGTAGTAGCCAAAAGCTTATACTCTCTCGTCCACTATATTATGTTGCAGACATCGCGGGTTCCAGAACAACAAAATATGTGTGATCAAATATGTTGCGAACGAGAGAGTAGTGGCTAAAGCTTCTGCTCAATTGCAGATAGCATCCATGCCTTTGTAGTTACCAGCCAGAAGAGGATCTGACTTTCTTTCACAACTAGCCTTTTGTAAGCCTCTTTGCTGACATCATCACTGTTTAACGACAACGTAACGTTATTGGGGGGGGGGGGGGGGGTTGTTAGTAAAACTTAAAGTAGGGGAACATGGTGTAACTTTCAAAAAATAGAAGAAATCCACGTGCAATAAAACAAAACCTCAAGGGAAGTCAGCATATTTTAGCCAATAAAAAAGAGAAAAAGGTAACATGTAATAGTTAAAGGAGGATGAGAGACATGGTTTTGGTAAGTACACGAAAGAAATGAGAGAAGATAAAGAGAGAGCGAGTAGGAAAGTTAGAAAAGCAGGATGGTAGCTGGATGAATGTGGCGGAAATATGTGACTAATGGTTTTGATGGGTGTTCAGAAAGTCGGAGGTATCCTAAAGAAAGGATAGGAAATTGAGAACTAGGCAGGCTATTATGGGGAGGTAGGTGTGTGAGTATTTACAACTATGTGGTGTGTGTCTGTGTGTGGGCCCGTTGTACAACTTAGTAGCATGTGTGCACGCGTATGCGCGGCTATGTTGTGGTGGCGGTGGTGTGTGTGTAATGCTTAAAGCGGATTTTTGTGACCGTGTGATATGTATGTATGTGTTGTTGTTTGGGTACCAGGGTAGTGAGTATGGGTGTTTACTGGTTATTGGCAGATGCGTGTGTGCTCGTGCTCGCTCGCGCGTATCTGCGTCCACGCAAGCTATGGGCTTGAAAACCAGAGAATGAGAGTAAAGAGTTTGTGGGAAAATGGTAGGATTTATGCTAAGTGGGTTATTGGAAGAAGACGAGATGAGCACGTAGAAAATTAGTTCGTTGAAGAAGAGGTTAGAATGACTGTGAAGGTTCCTTTAGTAATATGTAGCAATTTGATCACTGCACTGGATTTTGGTACCGATGTAACATGGTGTTAAAGGTAAGTAACTTTTGATCCAATTAGTATTTTTATATACTACGTATATGTTTGTATGTTTTCTAAAAAAAATATTGTTTACTAGAAATGAACTACTTTTAATGACACTTATTTACCGTTAAAAATCGGATCGGCATGTAAAAAATAAATTGGTAGTGACTGTTATGGGAGTTTGTATTGAAAATGTTTTAATGGTACGTTTAGTGAAATGTTTGTTTGTTAATTATGAACATTGTATTTTCTCTTTAAAGTAACATCAATTGTTTTATGTAACCGTTGATCTGACTACGAATTGTTGAGTGGCCTCTGCCGGTGGTATGAGCACTAGATGCGCTCATGATTTCAAGATCTTTAGTGACCTGCGCAACGAGAAGGGCACGTAAGTGAGTGGACCCTGTCAATGAGGTTATGACCAATGAGTCAAAAGTAATTAATTGTTTCTGTTGAAACGATTACAACAATCATTGTGCTACCACGTAACACGTAATGGGTTCGAAAACATACCGTACGAAGTCTCCGAAAATTCCGACGTAGGATCCTTGTTGTTACGAGCCTCCAACGCGCTTGATCTTTTTCGCAGGTACGAAAACGGCTACTAGAGTCGAGTTCTTCGTCCACGAACCAAATCCTAGAGCTTGGTGATTGCTCTAGAGAGAGTGCTATAGAGAGAGGGATTATTGCTATGACTCCTTATTTATTGGGATATCTCTAGCCTTTATATAGAGATACAATTAGAGACTGACTTTACCTCAGACTCTTAGGAGATAAAGATGTATTTACCTCAAACACTTAGGAGATAAATATCCTCTAATTAACTGTAATTATCCAGACTAACAAATACACATTATCTGTTAGTGAGCGGATAATGGGTCCATTGACCCAATTTATTAACAGTTTCTTTCAGTTTAGTTATCTCTATTCAATTGCTACGGGATGGTTTAATATCGTTAATTAACTAGACACTATTTTTAGATTGTTGATTTAATTGTGTTACAAGTAGTTTTGTGCAGAAATCATATCTTGCCGATTACAAAATTGTATTTTGTAAACTGTGACACGAGACTATTTTGTTGACATGTTACGGTCCAGCTAGTTAGGCCTCTAGTTATTCACTGAGCATATTGAAACTCACCCTTTCTTACTTTTCAGGTTTAGAAATTAAGATGATGATGTCGATCATGAATTTTTGAAATTGCTAGGGAGATAAGCTTCTCTTCTAGTAAGTATGCGGGTGTCTTTGTGTGTGGGTGTGGATGTGTAATAGTGGCATTCATGGAGGTAGTGATGTTGATGGGTTTTAATCTTGGATTTGCATTGTCTGCAATGATTTGGCATTAAAAATTTGATAGGAAGTGTAAAAGAGTACAAAAATGGAGTAAAACCGAAGTCAATGAGACGGTTACCATCTTCTTCATTTTCGTTTGTCCGGGAAAAAATAAGAACAATTTTGATTGAATCAAGAAAACGTGTATTAGCTTATTTGTTTATGATTTCAACATAAAAAAAATATTGGCATCTCATTAATTACCGTTTGAAAAGTACCAAAAATTTGTAGAATCAATTCCTATAATACATTATTAAGAAGTCAGTGAACAACGCTTGAGCTTGGTCTTTTCTACAAAACTTGAAAATGGCAACCAAATGAGAAAAACGCTCTCTTTGGTTACCTTCTTGTCCAATTTTATTGCCATGGTTTTAGGTGTTTCTTGTTCGGTCACTATCTTTAAGTTGTAATATAAAAAAAATATTAGAAAATAAATTTAGTTACTATTCACCAACTTCTTTTAAAAGTACTTTCAAAATAGACCCCATTGATTTTTTCTTGGGCAAGAGTGAAGTATGATATCCAAAAAAAAACAATTGCGAGTTCTCATATTTTTTTTAAAGTTTGTTTTTGAATTAAATAATTTTATACATGCTTTTCAGTTTTAGAAACGACATTCTTTTCATGTTTTCGAAAACATGAAAGTTAAAACAAACCATGTGTAAGCAACCAACTTGAAATTGATTGGTACGAAGGAAGAAGCCTTCAACACTCATATATCGAAGTATCAATTGATAAATTCCGATATCTAATTACATCTAAAAATGGCCCATCACGTGTAATTTATTTTTTATTTTTTATTTTTTTGATGTATTAAACACGTAAATGAATTAGTGAGTGGGGACGGATTAAAATAGGGCATGCAGGCTTTGGATAAAAATTAACTCAAAACAGGGGACCACAATCCTAAAGCTCTGGCCATGGCCCGTGGGGAACCGCATGGGTGTACGAATCTTCCATTTTCTGTGCCCAGTGCCCCACTCCCTCCAACTCCCCATGGGCCCATCCGGTCTGTAAAAGAAAAAAATATTTAATTAAGGTGGTCCGCTGCATAGTCCTTCTAACGGCAATTTTTAATGATACAGTTTCGTGTTACTAATTATATTTATCAAAGTATAATTTTTATGGAATTAAGTTGAAGCAAAAAAAGATTCCGAACATCAAATACGAATGAGGTGAATACATCAATTGATTCTTATATCTCATTTTGGTCGATAGAGAGCCAGAAATCGTTTATGTATATAAACAGGTGGAGTCGAGTGTGTCACTAGTTGAAAAAACATCATTAGATAAACTTAAGTCCGTTATTCAGATTTTAACTTATGACTTTAAACGTTTTTGTTCGACTGCCGTAAACATTTGAGAGGGACACATTGGTAGCTCTGCTTCCCTAAAGTTCAATTCTGGTAGCAACATAACTTCATAAACACCTACCTCTTATGCATATCTTCGAAAACTAGTGGTTGTGTCACGCTTTTTTTTTTCTTGGTCACCTAGACTTAGGCCCCGTTTGACAAAATTTTTTTCCTCTTTTCTTTTCAGTTTTAAAAACTGAAAAAAAAGAGCGTTTGGTAACCATTTTTTTTTCAATTTAAAAAACCAGTTTTTAAACTGCAGAGTAAAAAAAAAAACTCCAAAAACTGGTTTTTTTTTTCACTTTTGGTTTTTTTTTTTCGACCACCACCACCACCCTCCCACCGCCGGCAGCCACCTCAGGCGACCACCGCCGGAGACTGCCGGCCGCCGGCAGCCACCTCCGGCCGCCGGCGACCACCGCCGGAGACTGCCGACAACCACCTCCGGCCGCCGGCGACCACCGGCAGCCACCTCCGGCCGCCGGCAGCCACCGCCGGAGACTGCCGGCAGCCACCTCCGGCCGCCGGCGACCACCGCCGGAGACTGCCGGCAGCCACCTCCGGCCGCCGGCCACCACCGCCGGTGACTGCCGGCAGCCACCTCCGGCCGCCGGCCACCACCGCCGGTGACTGCCGGCAGCCACCTCCGGCCGTCGGCCACCACCACCGTCGACCACCGCTACGCCCCACCACCGCCACCGCAAACCACCAAAAAAAAAAGTCAAAATAAAAAGGGTTACCAAACACCAAAAAAAAAAACCTCAAAAAAAAAAGGGGTTATCAAACACCCACTTGTTTTTATAAAAAAAAAAATTAAGCTGCTCTTTAAAAAACTGCTCTTTAAAAACTGAAAACCAAAAAAAATTTTTTGTCAAACGAAGCCTTAATATGCACAAAGAGAACTTTTTTTTTCTTTTCTTAATCTTGTGTACGATATATATATATATATATATATATATATATATATATATATATATATATATATATATATATATATATAAAAAAGAGAGTACCAATTCGACTAACTTTTGCTTTGGGTATATCGTGGTAGCACGCCTGTGATGGGACCCCACCACCCAACTGGGTCCACTTACCAACTAATTAAAAGCTGGACTAGTGGGCTCGGTAGAAGTAAACCGGAAGACTTAAAAGAAGTGGGCTCGATGGAAGTAAACTCTTTCGTTCCGGGCACTTCCTTAAGTTACTTTTATGCTGAGCATGTGGGCCAAGCTTTTATCGGCCAGGCCCACTTGGCGTGATAGCGGTTCTCTGTTAAACAACATTTTTCTGTGTCACCTTTAAAGATAATTTTATCCCGCGACAATATTTTATCGTTAAAATTATTTGGCGATACTTTTTAAGTTCAATAGATAGACGTGTTGTACGATAGATAATCTTAATCTTGTGCCCGATACTAACACCCACGTGAGGTGGACAAAAAGGTGGGTAGGCCCAAGACCACACAACTCAACTTAACTCAACACTCTGATTAACCACACAACTCAACTCAAAATCAACACGCTGATTAATTCACTAAACCAGTCCAACACAAGATGGCCAGGCCTGGAACGGTCCACAACTGTCCAGGTTAGAGACTCAGAAAAATGAGAGAGAAATTGTGTACGACACATCCATCATTACTGCAAGAATAAAGCGGGACATTAACATAACCTGCAGGATTGCAAGCTGAACAAAGGAACACTGGCTAACTTATGGCCAATGTTGGTTAGTTTTAACTTCTGACCTTTAAACAATGCAAATTTGATGATATAGTCATAAATCTACCTAGAGATGTCAAAGGGCCGGGCTTGGGCCAGCCCAGCCCAAGCCCATCGGGCCTGCTGTGGGGCCGGGCCGGGCCTGCCGAAGGCAAACCTAGGCCCAGTCCAGGCCCTGGCCCTAGGCCCAATATCTAGGGCCGGGCTTGGGCCGGGCCCGGGCCCTTTTTTAATTCAATTTTAAAAAAAGGGCCTAATCTTATTCAATTTTAAATTTCATCCTAGGCCATATTCATCCCTAGGCAATTTTAAATTTCAGGGCTCTAGGCTTGGGCCTTGTTCGATTTTTTTCTTTTTTCTTGTTATTCAATTTTAAATTTCATCTCTAGGCAATATTCACAATTTAACGAACCTAATCTTTATCCTTTTATTTCATTATAAGTAATATACATATATATGTATGTATGTATATACATATTTATTTGTTAGCCATTATATTTTTTATTATATGTTAAACATTTTCATACTCTTCTTGGTGAGCTTTATTAATAAAATCTTAACACATAACAATTTATATAGAAAAATAATAAATGTATTCATAGGCCCTCCTCCTTTTATCCGGGCTTGGGACCGGCTGCTTGTAAACAAACAGGCGAAGTTACCTATTTTTTTATATATACGAAAAAATATATATCTTGCTTGTAAAAATTTATTTTATATATATGGAAAAAAAGTATATTTTGTGAAAAAATTTATTCTTAAAATTCTAACAATCAAAATAATAATGCATGTCTATCCAAAATATCAGCAATCAAAGATCAAGAAATCTGCAACGTCAACCAAAAGGATCAAAAGAGGAAAATAAAAACAAATTACCTAATCATCCAGAAGTACTTCAATATCCGAGTCACTGCTCTTCCTATCATCAATCGGTTTATCTTGCTCGCGGTATTTCGCATCAAGATAATCCTTCCAACATACACATAGCTCGAGCGACTCGGGGTTAAGACGACTCCTCCTGTCATCCAAAACCCTCCCGCTGGCTGAAAATGCCGACTCTGAAGCAACCGTGGAGGCTTGCACTGGCAGTACATCCCGTGCAATTTGGGATAAAGTTTTATACATGTTTTGATTTTGTTTCCAAAAATTTAACAAATTAAAATTAACCTGTTCTTGCCTTGATAAATCAGAATAATGATCAGTATTTGCATATACACCAATCTCATTAAAAGAGGAAAAAGTATACGAACCTGCCGAATTAGAAGTACCTTCACCTGGTAGTTGTCTTGCTACTAGATGTTCAAAGCCCTTAAGGTATGGCGCATAATACCTCTCAACAGTGGATGATGATGTAGCTCGCCCGCGCACGTCAGCAGAATTACGATAGACGTTGAACAAGTCCTCAAACCTCTTGCTCACTTTTGCTGTGATGCGGTTGTCTCCTCTGCTGTGTAGCACATTAATTTCGATATCTCTTGTATCGAGGCGTTCACGCCATGCAACTTTAACCTAGGATCTAAACAAGTAGCCACAGTAAAAATAGCAGGCAGTTTACTCCAATATTTATTAAATTTTTGATCCATCACTTTTACTATTTCCTTAAAGGGTCCTATATATCTCCATTTTGTTAACATTGTAGCCATCTTCAGAATTTCTATTACAGCGAGAGGAGAGGTGGGATAGTACGTACCAGACAATAAATTGGTAGACGTGTAGAATACCTCCAAAAATTCAGCTAGGTATGTGGCCATCTGCCATTCCTCTTGAGTTGGCAAGCCGGCTGGGAACTGGGTTAGTAGAAAATGCGTATAGACTTCTCGGTATGCCAGAATGTGTAAAAGCATATGGTATGTAGAGTTCCACCTGTGGACCACATCTGTAACTGCTCTCCTGCGAGGCATATTATATTGAACACACAACGTTTTAAATTGTTGTGTTCTCGGACTCGAGCTATTAACATACGCTGTCATACCCCTCATTTTGAGAAGAATATCTCCTGCAGCAGCTAAACCATCTTGAACAATTAAATTAATAATGTGACAAACACAGCGAACATGAAATAATTCACCATTAAGTACAGGTTGAAGCGTCTCCTTTAAAGCTGCAACAGCAACTTTATTATTAGAAGCATTATCAAAACTAACACTCATAATCTTATCCTTAATTTTAAATGTGGTGCATGCTTTTAATATAAGAATAGCAATGTTCATTCCATCATGCGGATAAGGGAAGTGCTCGAAAGCGATGATTCTCTTGTGCATAACCCAATCTACATCAATCCAATGAGCGGTCACACAAGAATAACTAACAAAAGTAAAGGAGATTGCCAAATATCAGAAGTAAGACTAACTTTACCTTCAAATTTATCGAAATAATCGATAAGGCGTGCTTTAGCAGCATTGTACTGTCGGAGTGCATCGGATCTAGTTGTGTTTCTATGAACCTTTTTGTACAAAGGTTGAACGTATGTGTTCATATATCTAGAGTGCTTAGGATTATCGGCAAAAGAAAAGGCTTGTTCATCATGAATAACAAATTCAGCGAGACCGTCTCTTTGCTCTCGCTGATTATAAACAAATAACTTACCGTCAAAAGATAACTGCGTTTGGGTAGGTTCGACGTGGCCTTGTCGAGGTGCACACAGAGGGTAATGCCTGTTAAGATGTCCATTACCACTACCAGACGAAAATAATTTAGCGCAGTACTTACATCGAGCTTTTCGGATGCCGTCCACCATAACTACATCGAAATGATTCCAACACTCGGCTTTCTTTTTTTCCCCTTTTGGACTTCTGGCTCATTACCGGAGGCATTGCTCGGCCCTTCTTCATCATGACCAGGCATAGGGTTGAGATTATGCCACGGAGTAGTAGCTTCGCCAACCGAGCTGCGTCCTTGACTATAATGCGGGGGGTCTTCATCAGGCGTGTATTCAAAATCTGGAATGTTTTGATTGAACTCCCAATTGGCTTGGGTATCTATCATACAGCCTGTACTCATTCGTCCAGGAACGAATGGTTGTGTTGGTGCTTGGATTGGTGTTTGTGATGGCCGTGGCGCTGGCGCTTGTGCTGGTGGTGGTGCTTGCGATGATGATGATGTTTTTCGTGATGACGATGCACGCCTCATTTTCTTCAATAATCCAGCCATATTTCGAGCTAAACTTTGTAAGAGTAACTAAATACACAAGTATAAGAGTAGTAATAAGAAATAACAATTAAAAGAATGAACGAGTAACAAATATTAGAGAGTTAGTAATTAAAAAGAATTTAGCAAGACTAGTAATTAATAAACAAGAGTACTAATTAGTAAATACTAGTAGTAATTAGCAAGAGTAGTAATTGGAGAGGAAAATAGTAGCAAAGCTTGTAGAAATATAGAATGTTTAGGTAAGAGAGAGTAAGAAGATTGGTGTGAAAAATTAGAGAGAAATGGTGTGAATTTATAGATTTTAGAAACTTCACAAAAGACCAAAATACCCCTACAAACTATCCGTTTATAGTTGTTGGGGAGGGTAAGAGTGTAAAGGAGTTGAAAAATATAGGTTAGACTAAAATACCCCCCAAACTAGCCGTTATATTGCTGTTGGGGGGTAAAAGTGGAATTTTGGAAAAGGGGTGGAAGAAAGGGGGGAAAAACAAAAAAATTCAAACAAGTGGGGCCAAGACCGGGCCAGACCCGGGCCGCAGACCGGGCCAGATCCGGGCCATACCCGGGCCGCAGACCGGGCCTGATCCGGGCTAGATCCAGGCCGCAGACCGGGCCAGATCCGGGCCGGGCCGGGCTTTTTCGCAGCAATTGAAGGCCTGGTCCAGGCCCAGGCCCCAAGCCCGCTGTGCTGGGGCCGCTACTGTTCATGGACGGGGCCGGGCCAGAACCGGGCCGGGTCGGGCCAGCCCGCGGGCCGCCCGGCCCGTTTGACAACTCTAAATCTACCATGAACCCAGTGAAAAACTATACTCGGTTGTCGAATGATTTAGTGTAAACATGTATTTTATTAAAAAATTAATCAAATGTTGATTTTTCTTCATGATTTGAGACCGATAAACTTTAGTAATGGTACAAGTGTTGATATTTTACTGCTCTTGGCGCTGTAATTTATGCAAGCAACATTTGTGTAAAGGTGGCGGACAGAAAACGGGCATCAACAACATATTCCTCATTTACTTTGACATTATAATTTCAAATTCTTAGGTTATAATTGAGGATATCGAATTGTCACCAAAGGAAACACTGCTGCGGCAATTTTCTTTTATACAAAATGGAACCTGTTCCAGCAATAATGAATGAGCTCTTTAGGTTTTGAGAATTGTGGTGTTGTGGTGTAGTGGGGGCGGTGGGGTGGATTGGCCTAGCTAGAAAATGTTGTGTCCCCTGGCGGGTCGCTTTGCTATGAGAGAGAAATTGAAGGGCGAGAGGGAAATAAGGGAGCTATCATCAAGCATTTTGTTGTTATTTCGTATTACGTCCCGTGACACACGTGATGCGTATGCAAGAATAAAATTAATAATATTAATTTAAAAAAAAATCAAGTATCACGTATAAGTGTTTATTTGTCACATTTGGTAAAATGAAACTGAAATTACAAAAGAAAAAAAAATAAGTTTTAGCCATGCATGCACAAGAATAAGGTAGCAAAATATTATCATCGCATATCAAACTTGACCTTTAAATTTAATTTTAATTACACTTTTTATTTAATTTTAATTGTGAAAAACAAACATAGGAAGTTAATTTTTTATTAAAATTTTTTTATTGTGTATAACTTGTTAATAAAATTTCTTAGAATATCACGTGTCGTCATTCTATTTAGGTAGTTACCTAACAACAAAAGATGTGTTATACCCAAAAGGGTGTTCTCATTATATATAGTATAGACAAGTAGTTGTGGCAACAGTGCTTTCTTTTGTGGCAATATCATTAATCATTTAGGGTGCGCATGGTTTGGTTTGAGTCAAACTGCAAATGGAATCGTTAGCCTTTCGGTGTGAACTTTTTAAAGCTAACCTAACTAAGTACCATCGATTTGGATGTCGGTTTAGTCTGTTTAAATGGATCGATTTTAATTGATTTTTTATAGTTATCAATACCGTACCGACACGGTCGGTACGTACCGTTTTTACCTTCTACTGGTACGGTACTCCTTACATTTTGTACCAGTCAAAATATAGCTCTGTACCGGTTGTATCGGCCGGTACAGGTGATACCGGCCAAGAATTACGTACCGGCCCTGTACTGGCCGAGATATTCTATTTTATTCTGATTCCTTAAAAAAAGTAAAAGTAACAAATTTTGTTAGAAATTTTATAAATTGACCTTATAAAGACTAAATAGAAAAAATATTCTAAGTTCTTTTATACTTATCAAAGACTCTGTAACTTATTGCTCATAATATTCACTTAACTTTGATTTATTTTATACCTGAAAGTTTGATCTTATTCTTTCATCTATATGATTAACTGCTTTAGACACTTGTGCGCGAGCACACGCACAGATACAAAAATAGCTTATTCTTAAACTTGAAGATGTTATTATTTAACAAACAACTTATTCTTACATAAGAATTTGTCAATGAGATCGTTGAAAAGAAGGGATAATCTTAGAGGACATAATTTAATTGAATAAACAATTTATTTTATTCAAAAATTAACGTAATTCAGACTCTATAGGACAAACAGTTTATCCTAGAATGCTGTTAGTAAAAAAAATATATTTTTATTTTGTTAGTTAACCAATTAATGAATATTGCAGATGTATCATGTATATTATTGATGAAAAAGTTAAGACGGTATTAAGACGATATACTGGTACGTACCATCTTATAAAAAATAGTATGCACTCCGATACGATATTTATAACTATGCAATTTTCACTCATTTAAAAAGGTTGTCCCTTTACACACCTACTATTGGATCTAAATATTATTCATCATTAATGTCATAGTTGCTCTAAGTTACACATAGTCTTCTTACAAATTATGTCTAAACTACTTAAGTGCATGTGGTAAGAAAGATACAAGTATTGTTTCAGATATATATATATATATATATATATATATATATATATATATATATATTGAAATAAAAACTTTATTATGCTTTGTCATTTGTACACGAGAAAGAATGAGGAAATATGCAAGAAATATTGATCAGTAGACTTTTTTTATGTTATAACTACTATCTCTATTTTATTTTCTTTTCCGTTTTAAGGCTTTGTTCATCTGAATTCACTTAGTACACACTACAAGGAATAAAACTTTTAGTAACGGAAAAATCTGTCGCTAAAAGCCTTAAATCCGTCGCTAAAAGTTTTAGCGACGGATTTACCGTTGCTAAAAGTCCCTCGTATAAAAGCCCGTACTTTTAAAATCTGTCGTCTAATATTGAACTTTTTGCAACGAATTTTTTTATAAATTAGTGACATAATTTATGTCGCTAATTCTATTTTACGTATTTTAATGTATTTTTTTTGTGAAATTAATTTAATCGATAAATAGTTTAGTGAAAGAATATAATTTTTAGTGACGGAATATTCCGTCGCTAAATAAGATTTTTAGCGACAAAATATTATGTCGCTAAAAAATAAAGAATTAAGAACACTTTTAGCGACGGAATTAATCTGTCGCTAAAAGTCAATTTTTTAAATATTATTTTTATTTTTCTAATTCCCAAACCTGTAATAAAAAATTCAATCCTCAACAACAACGCACAATCCCCAATTATATGTAATCAACTTTAAAAAATATTTATTATAAAAAAAATAAAATATACAAGCCGGGAACCGGATACAGCTGGTTAGGGGAAGGGAGAAGAGTACAAGCCGGGCGGGAGGGACAAGCTAGGACCGGGCACGAGAAGAGGCTCATCAGGGGTTGTCGAGTCCCGGATCTGGATCCTGCTGATCTGGGGCAGCCTCGGCATGTCCAACAGGGGTGCCCTGCTGATCCTGCTCCCTGATCATCCTCAACACCACCGTAGCAATGCGCTGGATCTCCTCCTTGGCCAACGATGGGAGGAGCCAGTGTTTTGGAGGGGCAGCGGGGTGTGGGGACACTCCTATACGGCACGTGCAGTCGTGCTAGGCAGGCCGCGTATGCTGCCTTTTGGCCGATTGACGACCTCCGATGTATCCAACCATCACTTTAACGCCCTAGTACTCGTACCCGTACTAGTGGACGCTGATGGCTGTCCGGACTGTTGCTCGGACGCCCTAAGTGTTCATACGAGGCCTGCAAGAACAGTGATTTAAAGATATGTTAGTGCATTAATTAACGCAACAAGCATTGAACAGAAAGATAAAAAATTAACAACTTAAACAAATTGACTTACATCGATCCGCCGAGCAATATCTGAAACATAGTCGCCCGCCCGGTGCGCTTCGTCCTTGTCCTTCTTCCGCACGTGCATCTGATTATACGTCAGAGCTATGATCCTCATCCTCCTCCAGATCCGGGTGCTCGACTGCATTCATGTGTCGAACGATGTCGTGTGCCACCGCCCCTCCCGTGTGCGTCGGATCTCTGTTCTGTCTGTTCTCGGCCCCGCTCTTACTCTTGGCGTCTCAGCCTGGATCCGCAACCCACCGATCTATCATCTGCCCCCATACAGTCGGAGATATCCAATGTGGGGGATATCTCTTCATCTCCGTCATCAGGGCACCCTCGGGCAGCATCTTCTTTGCCCGGTCCCGTGCGTCGTGGAGCCATCGGTGGTAATTCTTGCCGATGTAAGCAAAGAAGGCGTGCTGCCCCAGGGCCTACTGATCAGGCGAGTCAAACGTGAAATCCTCCTGCAAGGCATTCAATAACACAAATTAGTTTAAATACTAAACTCTAATTAAACAAATACTATCGCAGAAAAAAAAACTTCAACGTACCAGCCACTTCTCCCATAGGGACTCTCGCAGCGGCATCCCAGTCCTTCCAGTACAGGCGTGGCTCGAAGAATCGGCCCTTCACAAGAACGCCGATCTTCGTCCTCGCCTGATTCTCCAGGATCCTGCCAAAGAAGTAAATAAATAAATTAATACATTAAATATAAATTAACACCCAAAAAATAAATATAAGGCATGATGTGATTTTTTTTACTTACAGGCCCTCCTGGGTGAGTGTAACTCTCTGTTTACGCTGGGGGTCGATGCGTACCCCGCGTGTCGGGCCACAGCCTCGTTGAGATCCTACAAAACATAGACATTAATACAGTTCAAATATACTTTAAATATAAGGCTAGCAAAAATTGACTAAACACCGTTATCAACTATACCGAGGTAGAACCCACAGAAGAAGGAGAATCAACGCGAGTGTGGGAGGAATCTGCGTCGGGCTGGGGCTGGGGCTGGGGCTTGTCTACTGTACGGTGCACTGTGCCCCGTCTGGTGTACGCGAGCACTCTGTGCCCCGTACGCGAGCACTCTGTGCCTCGTCATCAGTGGGCAATGATGAGGTGGGACCCACCGGGAGGAAGCAGCTCGGCGTCTACCCGGCCACGAATAGCCCGTATCCTATCCATATCTAACTTCGTATAGATAAATTGCAAAGACATTAACACATTAAAAACAATAATTTGGCAGAAATCATCATCGGCACATATATATATATATATATATATATATATATATATATATATATATATATATATATATATATATATATATATATATATATATGAACGGATGTACAAAAACACATCAATATATGAACCAAGTTCTAAAATGTTACTACATTTTTCCGTGATGTTACAACATTACAAGTCAATCATTTTCAGTTTGGGAATCATCATCATCTTCATCACTAGACTCGTCGTCCTCTTCTTCGTGGGACTCGTCGTCCTCTCCTCTTCTTCTAATTCATCCTCTTCATCAGTAGACTCAGTCACATCATCTTCAACACTTTCCACATCTTCCGCGTCATCATCTACGACTTCTTCTCCTACATGAAGTGTTGTTGGAAGAGGAAGATCGTCATCCTCGTTGTTGACCTCAACAGGGAACAAGACAGGTGGTTGGTCGGCTTGAAAGGTGTCTAGCTCATTGTCATATGTCATGGGCAATTTCTTGGACTTGATAATTGTATACCAATGAGATTTGGGATTGGCGACGTCCTCCACGTAAAAGACTTGTGCAGCTTGACTAGCAAACACAAAGGGCTCGTCTGATGCAAGTCTTGACTTGACATTGACATTTACAATCCCTTGAGAGCTAACACGAACTGCATGTGACATCGAACCACGTACACTTGAACATTACCAGGCCATTTTGGGAACCCAGATATGTTAGCTCAACAATCTCATCTAGCTCTCCGTAAAAGTCCATGCAATTCTCGGCATAACAGTCGCCGTTGACCAAGACTCCACTGTTTTGGGTTTGTTTTGTTCGGTCATCATCTTTTACGTTAAACCTAAACCCGTTGATGATATAGCCTCCATGACAGGATGTTTGTTTGTTAGGGCCTTGAGCTAGTAATTTCAAGTAGGAGGCCACTGGTCTATCCATTGACTGAACCTATTGTCGATGACGGTAAAAATTAAGGATAAATCAGTATACTAATTGGCCACAGAACTGTATATAACACATAATATAATTTCGTTAAAGACTTACACGCCTTCTGAACCACTGTACAAATTGTGATTTTCGATGAGATTCAAGTCCAGCGGGATCAGTGATTAAAAATTCTGCATCGAACTCACCGCAAATAGATATAGTTGACTCGCTTATCACACATTTTCAATTATGGACAGCAATGTAAGTGAATTAAGACATTAACTTACTCAACAAATGTCGAAACTTCATCGCAATTTAGAAGGGCATATATTGTTGCAGCAATGTACACTTCATCCGTTAGCCATCGAGTATACGTTCGGCTGAACGGACTACCTGACTCCTTGAATATTGACAATTGCCCTTCCAAATTTGTACTTGATCTGGGGTCATTTCGGCCTAGTTGATTTTCCCAACCTACTTTGGTCGCACCCAAGGGCCCACTGGGGGTCCCGTTAACGCGACACGTCACACATTGTCAATTGTTCAACGCTTTCAAACTAGTCAAAGCGAGTGCATCTGAGTCACGCACATTCATCATCATCTTTTTATGACAATTCATGACGACGTACTTTTTTTGTCCCCAAAGAGGTGACTTTGGCTCCATCTTCCTCAAACAAAATATGCAAAGTAGACGGCGCGGTTCCACCCCCATGGAGGACGGCCACCCCATACACAAGGGAGCAGCCACCTTGGGCATGGGGGCGGCCGCCTCCCCGTGAAGGGGGGAGGGGTCGGCCACCCACTTCACAAGGGGGCGGCCACCTCACCCGAGAAGGGGGGAGGGGGGCGGCCACCCCATGCACAAGGGGTCACCCACACCAAGCTTATGATGAGTCCAACATTTCACTTACTTTTCACACTCACACACCATGGTTCACTATGTTCAAATATACCTGCGCCCGCGCGCCAAGTTTCATGACGTGCCCTGGCACCAGGTAATGTCTCGCGACGGTAGTCACCACGCCCGTGCGCCACAATCAAATGTCTTGCGACGGTAGTTGCCGCATCCATGGATGTGGAATAGGCCTTGACCCACTCTCCGGAATGCGCAGCATTCCAAGGGCTCCGTTCATAGTGCTCCTGCACAAAGACCATTCACAGTGTAATAGGCTCGTTACCATAAAACTATCGCCGTCTTCATTTCGGAGGGCTATGCTCATAGTACTTCGGCACAAGGACCCTTCACAGCGGGATAGGCTCGGTACCATAAAGCTATCATTTTTTTTCGGGGGCTCTGCTCGTAGTGCTCCGACATGAGGACCCTTTGCAACGAGATAGGCTCATTACTATAAAGCTATTTGCTCATAGTGCTCCAGCACAAAGACCCTTTGCAGCGGGATAGGCTCGTTACCACAAAGCTATCGCAGCCTGGGGTGACTAGCAAGACACTAGGCACTAAGCTGCGACCACGTCCACTCACGTTACCGGTGATTGTCGCCGCCCCCAGGATGATTAACCCTGGGTCATTTCGAGACGGGAACAGGTCTTCAGAGGGAATCGCGCCTAGTCCACCTGGCAGTTCGTCACAGGGGCAACCCTCGTTGCTGTTAGGTTCTCTTCGCGTCTCTTGACCCACCTTATAGGATTCAGTAAGGGCTTGGACCGGTGGCTAGGGCAACGAGCTTACTCTGATTATGCTAATACGGTGCGGTCAGTCTTCTTAGACAGGTAGAGCAACGTTGTGGGGGACAAAACAGTACAAATTTAAGAACCGGCAGTCCAACAGAGAACCGATATTTTTTTACCCCTGGTCACGTGTCACTCCCAGAGGGTGCCATGTGGCAAATGATGACATATGTGAACTTTTGCCTATAAATAGTGGGCTGTAGATTTCATTTTCAACAGAATTTTCTCATTTCACAAAATTCACTTTCTCACTCTAAAATTGAGAGCTCTTGGATTGTAGAGAGAGAAACACATTTCTATTGTGATCTTGGACATAACATCGACCTCGACATTAGACCTTGACTTGGACCTCGACATGGACTGCCGACTGCCGTTCCTGTTCATCGATGTCTTATCTTCGATGCACTGCCATTCCTCATGGCCCGTTTGAGGAGCCTTGCTCTCTGCCCTTACTGTCTCTCACTGTGTACAACTGGCAGCTGACATGGACAGCGTCGCATATGGCACCTCCGCGTAGTACTAACCCCCTTTCTTGGCATCATTTTGGCGACTCTGCTGGGGAGGTAAGCATCGTATTGCAGTCTGTCTTGCATCCTTAGCCATCATGCCTGTACAACGTAGAGCGACAAGGACTACCAGCCAAGGCCTCGCCCTAACTGTGCAAGAAGAAACCCACCTCGGTGACCATGAAGGAACAAGCACAACACTTGAACAAAAACCAACCCCCGGCCGCTGCACCTGATATGCAAGTGCTTGTCAATGCAGCCATACAGCAACTCACTCCTACTATAGCCAACCTACAAGGGTCGCAAACCACTCTAATGTCCGCCATTATGGAAATGAAAAAAATCCATACAGACGTTGGCCTCGCAACACTCTACCACACCATTCAAGCTTCAAAGACCTGGGCTGGCTCTCGACGCCGCTTAGCCCCAGTGTCGCGACCACTGCTGCCTCGACCATCTAGACCCTTGGCGGTAGGACTCGCGACATCCTCTCCACCCGTTCTAGATGCACCTCTCTCTACGGTGCAATCCCAAAGACCTCAAGCAGACCTAAGACCCGTGCTGCAATGGATTCATCATGTCGCCGCACCCCAGCATATGCCGACACGAAGTTCCTCTGAAACCCACGACTCCATTGAGATAGAGCCTAACCTTTATCCAACCGAACAACATCAAACCACTGGCCAAGCAGTGGACATGTCTCACCCACCCACCCATGCCCATATACAACTGCCACCACCAGCCTCTGTCATATATCAACCATCCATTGTACCTACCCACCAAGTTACTCCGTCTGGGGGCTCGCGGTGTCCCAGCCAGCCACCATCCCTTGATCGACCATGAACATCCCTCTCCTAACTATGTCACCCATTCAGACTTGGAAGCACTCCTCCATCACTTGTCACAAAGCTCTACACCTGACTCCTCTGCCCACCTGACAGGCCACGCCCCTATGCCAATGACATTGCCATCATACCCTACCCCCCAAAATATAAATAACCAAAGTTTGTGCTCTTCAACAGACAAGAGGCAATGCCCGTAAGCACTTGACAAGATTTGCAGGCTCATTGGAGCAGTATGGTCCAGGAGACAGCTTTAAGTTGAGAGAATTCCATAAATCCCTTACAGGCTTGGCTTATACTTGGTACCACCAGATCCCTGCGGGGACTGTCCATGCATGGAAGGACATGGTTCAGTTATTCTCAGACAAATTCCATTATGAGGCTGAACGCATGACTATTGTTGACATTGTCAGCATCTACCAGAATCAGGGGGAGGAGGGAACAAATACATGCACAGCTTCCATCTTAAATGCCTCGAGTGCACGAACTTCAGCAAAGATGAGACCCTAGTGCCCATATGCATCAAGAACATGAGTGATGTATACCGGGTACACATAAAAAACCTGCACTTAAGGTCATGGGGACACCTCAAAGAAATAGCCTGCCGCACTTACGAGTCGGTTGGCCCAGTCAAGCCATGGAAGCCCCACCCATAGAATGTACTTTTGGCCACAGCCGAACCATCTAGAGCTTTACCCCATAACAACAACAACAACAACCACAATCCCTACAAGCATCAGTTCCAAGAAGGGGACCGGTGCCCCGATAAAAAAAGGCAGCGAGAGCCTGCCCCTAAGTACCCATTTGATTTGAACACGATGAAAAAACTTTTGGAAGAATGGGTGGCTAATGATAATAACTTTCAACTGCCACCGATGAAAGCCAATATCACGGAAGCGGACAAAGCCCGACCTAATTACTGCCCTTACCTCTAAGCCGCCAGCCATTATCTCAAAGATTGTAATGGGCTGCGAGATATCTTTGCAAGGAAGGTCGCGGCAGGTGACCTGCAGCTACAAAAGAACAATGACGTACGTCGACAGCCTTACCCACCTCACAATAACAACAGAGAGCATCAGGTACTCATGGCCATCACCGACTATGTTGAACCTATCATCACCGAAGCCTCTACTGAGGTCATCCTAAAGGTCACACCGTGTGTATAGCCAGCTACCCAGCCGACGTCCTCGGTGGGCCAAATGACGAAGATCAAGGGGTTCTTTGATGAAACGAGGTTTTCACCCATCGCAAGAAGTTATTTATCCAACAGCCTGATTGATGTCACCATAGGCCTCGGTCCCAAGTGCTTCACCGCTTAAGCCGAGCTGCGACATATCCCTTCTACCGCATTACTCTTCTCAGACGAGGACCTACCACCAGTTGAACAGCATAACTGGCCTTTATTTTTGGAATGTACCATTAATGGCACAGGCTTTCACCATGCCTTGGTAGACTGCGGAGCATCCATCAATATCATGCCCCTCGTTACCTTGCAATGCGCTGGCATCCTCACAAGAAAAATCATACAAGACCCGATCAAAATCACAAGCTTCGGAAAAGGGTTACCAATCAACTTTGGGTCATATCACTGTCGACCTTATGGTCGGGTTCGTACGTCATGACACCACATTCCACATGATGGACAGGGCCACGTCTACTCAGCCGACTGTGGATTCACATCAACAAGGCTGTGCCCTTAACGTACCATCAGTGTGTAAAACTAGTGGCCGGTCCTACGGGATGAGAGGTAGCAGTAACAATATCAGCCACGAGGGCTCCATTCAAATGTGTGGAATCATACTTTGCCAAAGCCTCCTTCTTCACCGAGCTTGCCGAGGATGGTGAGAATGCTACTCATATCCATTCGACAAAACTGCCAAATTGGGATGAACTATGTGGCAACAAGCCTCCTAAGTCGAAAACAAATAAGCATAACAAGAATAAGGCATCAACCTCAGCCATACCGCCTGCTGTTAAGACCAACTCCCCTTCTGCATCCCCAAAGTCCAAGAAGCACAAGCCTGAACCAACATTCCTACACATCGTCAAAGACGGTAAAGTGGTCTACCAATTATGACGGTGTGCGGGGGCTGCAGGTGGTCCCTCATCGGACCCCTTGATCCCGACCCACTCGTAAAAATTGAATGGTGTTGCACGGCCGAACATTGCCCGCCAGATCCAGACCTCACCCCCAGTGCAACACCACCTTGCTATGAAAATGGCCCTCGACCACAGGCTGAAGACATTGAATAAATCAACCTGGCCGACCCGGGCGAGGAACCACGACACACTTATATCGGCACAAAACTCGCCCCCGGCCGAAGAGAGGAATTGGTTTTCCTCTTTCACGAATATCGTGATGTCTTGGCATAGAGTTACAATGAGATGCTCGGACTGGACCATGCCTTAGTAACACACTATCTCAACATTGCCATCGAAACCATCCCTGTTCGACAGCACCCACGGACCTTCTACCCCGAGCTCGAGTTAAATATCAAACAAGAAATTGAACGCCTTCTGCGGGCTTTATTGAACATATCACTCATCCTATTTGGCTGGCTAATGTCGTCCCTGTGAAAAAGAAGAATGGCCAAGTCCGCGTTTGTATTAACTTTCGGGACTTGAACAAGGCGTGCCCCAAAGATGAGTTTCCACTACCCAACATCGACATGATCACGGAGGCCTCCGCGGGACACAAAACCTTATCTTTCATGGATGGTTTTGCAGGTTATAATCAAATTCGGATGAGCCCCAATGACAGTGCCAAGATAGCCTTCCGCACTCCTATGGGTAACTTTTGTTGGAAAGTTATGCCTTTTGGTCTCAAGAATGCAGGTGCTACATATCAGAGGACAATGATAGCAATCTTCCATGACATGATACACCGCACAATGGAAGACTACATCAACAATGTTATTATCAAATCCAAAAAGCAAAGTGATCACCTCACCGACTTTCGAGCAGTCTTCAATTGTTGTCGTCAGTACAACATGCAGATAAATCCATTGAAATGTGCCTTCGGTGTCTCCTCCAGCAAGTTCCTCGGCAAGGCATCGATGTTGACCCTTCCAAAGCCATTTCCATCTAAGAAATGCCTCCCCCCAATAACACCAAGCAACTGAAGAGCTTCCTCGGTAAGGTTTCTTACCTCCGACGCTTCATCCCCGTATTGGCCCAACTCATCACCCCCTTTCAGCATCTAACGTGCAAGAGCATGCCATGGAGTTGGGGTATGCCACAATAGCAAGCCTTCGATCAAATCAAGATGGTCCTCATGTCGTCACAGACTATGGTAGTGCCACAGCGAGGCATACCACTCTTACTCTGCTTGACCACCACGCCCAGGTCCATAAGGGCGTTACTTGCCTAAGAGGTGGATGGGGTGGAGCGTCCAGTCTATTATCTCAGTGGGTCGATTAAGGGACCTGAAGCCAATTATTTTGAGATTGAGAAGTATTGCCTAGCCTTGGTATATGCCTCACAAAAATTCAGACATTACTTCTTGGCACACCAGATCGCACTCATCATCAAGGTTGATCCATTGTGGTACATGCTTGCACGCCCTGCCCTGTCTGGCTGACTTACCCACTGATTGCTGCTCTTGGCTAAATACATCCTATCTATCATGAATCCTACAGCTCTACGGAGCCAAGCACTTGCCGACCTCTTGGCCTTCTTCCCGCTCCAATAATAAGAACCGACCTTGGTCCAATTGCCTAGGGAGGAGACTGCCCTGATCACCGACATCAATGAATTATGGACACTCGAGTTTGACGGCTCAACCATTAGCAAGGATCCTAATGGAGCACCCCTCTGGCAAGGGGGCACCAGCATAGTACTTTGAAGCCCAGACGACGTCACCACCTCCTTATCTTTCAAGCTGGCATTCCCAGTGACTAACAACAAAGCTGAGTATGAGGCACTTGTCATTGGCCTCATGCTAGCTATCAGTATGAGGGTTAAGTCACTGTGTGTGAAAGGCGACTCAAACTTAATTATGAAGCAGGCTTATGGGGAGTTCGCAGTCAAGGAGCCAGCCTTGGCACCGTATCGTGCCTTGGTGCAACACTCAGAAGGAAGGTTTGGCCATGTCTAATATGAACATCACAACAGGTGCCACAACAGACATGTGGACAGCTTGGCTACAATCGTGTCAAAGATAGAGGTTAACGGTGAACATCGAATGCTAACTATCATCAAAAGGATTAAACCTTGCACAACTATGAACTTGATCCCGAGGGACACTACCGTAGATGATTGGAGGCAGCCGATCAACGACCAACTTAAAACACCATCCCTTGCATTCACATCTACTCTCTCAGATGACTTAATGTTAGGGGATATCTTGTATAAGCGATGCCCCAGAGGCACTCTAGCCAGATGTTTGGCACTGGAAGAAATGAGGCATAAGCTTAGACTCGGCCATCAGAAGTTTTACAGCCTTGATGGTCCCCCGATGTATCGTCGCCTCCAGCATATGGGTGGGTCTTTATTGGCCATCTATGGCCAAGGATGCTTCAGATATACAAAGGGATTACCTCGAGTGCTTGTACGCGCCGGACAATGCCGAAGCTCTTGTTATTGATGTCGAGGGTGGTTGGCGCCAGCCTTTCATCCAGTACTTATCCCACGGTATTCTACCACCTGACCGCAGCTTAACACGATCTATCAAAGGCAAATCAGTCAGGTATTTTGTGACGGAAGAGTTGTTCTGCAAGGGATTTTTACGACACACACTACGATGCTTATAAGGTGCCCAGGCAGTGGAGGTGATTAACAAAGTACACAATGGTGATTGTGGTGAGCATCAAGGCTCTCAGAAAGCTGTATACAGAATTGCTAAGGTTGGGGTACTATTGGTCGACCATGGAATCTAACGCAATCTCTCATGTTCGACACTGCTAACTGTGCCAGAGACACACCGATAGGATGCACACACCGTGTCCGACCTCCGCATGATTTTGGCCCCTTGGCCATTCCACTCTTGGGCTCTCGACCTCATAGGTCCCATCCACCCAACATCTCAAGGGCACACTTGGATTATGGTCGCAACGGAACGCTTCACAAAGTGGGTCGAAGCTATACCCTTACGAAGAGCCACAGGAGGTACCGTTGCCAACTTCTTACGTGATCACATCGCTATCACTTTGGCATTCCCCAGTGTATCATATCTAACAACGGCACCCCATTCATCAATAGGGAAGTCTGAGCTTTCATAGAAGAGTACACATTAACCATGCCACATCAACCCCTTATTACCCACAAGGAAATGGATAAGCCGAGGCTTCCAACAAGACCCTGCTATGGGTTCTGTCACGAATGGTTCACAATGCAACTGGGTAATGGTCCGAAAAGCTAAGTCTTTCACTTTTGGCCTACCAAACCTCCAAGCACACAGTGACAAAGGCCACACCCTTTTCCTTTGTCTACGGGAATGAGTGTGTGGTACAAGCTGAGATAGCGGTCCCCTTGGCATGGCTTTCTTTAAGCAGCAGTCTCAGAGAAGAAGAAACTAGAATGATAGCCCTTAAGGGCCTTAATGAAAGACTAGCCAATGCCTTACGAAAGGTCAATCCCTCCCTTACGACACCAAAAAAATAACATACGAAGGATCTATGGTCGTGATTTGAACCAACACAACAACTAAAACATACATCAGTCGGTAGGCTAGGAGTGCAACCATTCCAAGGATAAGGTTTGTGCCCAGGCTTAGAAATTCACTTTCAGGGATAGTCACCAGTAATCTATCCAGCTACCGGATACCCCAGGATGAGGAAACGTGTGCCGAATGAAGAAATATCACGAGCAGCTCACAAAAGCATACAGAAAGACTGTCAAGCCGCGAACATTTGTGGAAGGTGACCTTATCCTCCAAGCCACCAAGCATGTACACGCCAACATGTCGGCCCCCAAATTCACACCAAATTGGGAAGGCCCTCTTCAAGTGCATGCCGCCCAAGACAACAGCTCATATATCTTACTTAACCCCGACAACGGACAGATCTCGGCCCCTATCAACGACCGCTACCCGCCCAAAGCATAGAACACTTAGCATTCTTTTGTATATGTATACTTGTTTGGAAACTTGTAACTTTTGTTGATTATTACAAGTTTTGCTTACTCATGTAATGCCATTTTGTCCCTATACTATTAATGCAGATCAGTCATTCACCTCAATTATTGTATGCAATCATTTTCTTCTTTCTTTCACAATTATTCACTAAGGGTGTGTTTGATAAAACTAAAATTTAAGTGCTGAAAACTTAAAGTGCAGAATTTATAAAACTGAAAATTTTTAGCTACTAAATTTTAAGTACTGAAATTTTTTTGGTCTTGACTGAAATTTACATGCTGAAGTAGTTTATTCTGTTTGATAAAACAAATAATTAAAATCTAAAAACTGTTTAGTTTGACACTAATACCCTTTTGCTCTGCTTTTTGACACTTTATAAACCTTGTTATATTATTGCGCATCCCACGTTTTATTATATCAATAATGGATATTTCAAATCTAATTTGCGTGCATAACATTAAAACACAAAACAAAATTCAAATTAGTCACACGATAAGAATTAGCAATAATGTAGATAGTCAAAAGTCACATTATCACATATATGAACTACAACCTCAGATTAAACAATTGAGTTGCAATATGCTCTCACAAGTTCACCATAAAGTTTTGATCAGCTTGTCGTGCTTCCGCTCCCATATCTACGGCATTTTTGTGGTGGTGAGCCGTATTTTCAAGAATATCCCCGTTGTCAAATCTCTCAAAAAGATAATCTGTGATAATCGTCTTTCGAAGGAAATTATGTACTGTTGCACAAGCAATAACAATATTCCTTTGTACTTGAAAAGGATATGGAGGCATCCTCTTCAATATTGGGAAACGAGCCTTAAGGACTCCAAATGAACAATCAATGACATTTCTCAATCTAGTGTGTGCATGGTTAAATCGTTCCTCCTTTGTTCTTGCACGATGACCCTGTGCAAAGTCCGCCAACTAATAACGTACATTGCGATAAGGTGCCATAAATATACGAGTATGTGTATATGTAGCGTCACATAAATAGTACTTATCTGCAATAAATGAATCTCAATATTATATAAGGCACCATATTTCAATACCTGGGGGCAGAAATGGAAAATGGTTAGCAGGTTCCTGCATAGTTTCTGTTAACACCCTTGAGTGAGTCATGTGCCACTCCTTCCCAACCAGCCCATATAAAAGTGAAAACCATATTAAAGTCACATATGGCTAGAACATTTTGGTAACATTCACCCCTTCCTCTTCCTCTATATCGTACTTACTGATCAGGGGGTACGACAGCATGAATAAGCGTACCGTCTAATGCATCAACTGCACCCTAAAAAAAAGAATACAACCACATAATTTACAAGTGAATACTAAATTACGTCTATAAGCATTTTTGTGTAACAAAATCTAACTTTGTATTTGTACCTAAAACATGTGTCTGAGCCGACGATGGTGCCGAATCTGATTGGCATTAGGATTATATGTGGTAGGAATAATCATTTCCTTTGAAAATTTTAGCATCGCCGATAACACCTCGTGAAATATATGCACAGTATGTGTTGAATGGTTGAATCTTCTTTTGACAAAACGGGTTCTTGTGTTATGGCTCAAAATTACCAAGAACATTGCCATCTTCTCCCGTATGGAAACATAACGACTATCCTTTAGCCACCTCGGGGTGAAAGTGGTTACAAATATTCAAAAAACGCTTGTTTGGGCATCAGCAAAATCTCTTGAGAATGAGCAGGTTTTTCATTTATTATCTCGTCCAAGTATCCAGCTCCACTAAGCGAAGAATTTGTATCTGGCCTTCTCTTCAAACGTCTTTGTTTCAAAATTTTCATTATGAGAATGGTTGCAACAACTCTTAAGGCATCCTTTTGATTCGTAGTCACAATTATGTTCTATGTGTTTAAGGACAATATAAGCAGACAATAATGTATAATGGATAATTAGCACAGTAAAAGACAAACATGACTATAACGCTCACACATCATAAAGCAACATTATCCAACATCGTCAAGAAAATGGCCATTGTAATGACTAAAAGACATAAATCTCAAGAATCACGCTCCGAAAAGGAAACAAAAAAACAAAAAAAAAGATAGTTTGTAAACTTCATACTAGTCCAAAAATCATTCTATGAACGCATTCCTAATCGAAACACTAAACTAACCAAGGACACTTCACAAAAGTCCTAACTTTTTTCCATTCATTTGTATCCAATTTTTTCTAACTTCTTCTGGTGTTTGACTGAACATCATCCACTGTTCTCTGTATGCTTTACTTTCACAAAAAATGCTGCATGCAACGATGTATAAGTGATCAGTCATTTGTAACGTTTGCATCTCATTTAAAATATGGTTGCACTCCTCCATACCTGGCCTGTCTGATTTCTCCAAAGTTTTAAGAACCGCAACTAATTGGTCATCAAGCTTATCAGATTTGTCCTTCTTATGGCGTTTGACTTTTGATTTTGGTACATCCGTTGGCAAATCAAATGTATTTGGCACATCAAAGTCGTCATCTACAAGTACCTTAGAAGATGACCCACCATCAATAGGCAACCCATCCTTTGATGGACCCCAAGCTTCCTTCCCAGTTGCTCCAATACCGTCAAATAATGCTTTCATCTCATTTGCATATTGTAGTCCAGCATATCAAAATTGTTTCGCACCTGGATTTGCCTGTCGTACAATGTGTTTAAAATTTAGTTACACATAAATAATTTTTCATATTTCTATAAATATATTTTAGGGTTAACGAAATTGTACCTTTATGTAGTCATCCCATTCATCTGGGCTCCAGTTCACGGTGTTTGTCATGGGATCGTAACCATTTCCAGTCTTTTCAATTAGTTTGGACCATACACCATATTTTTGTTTCAAATAATTCCACTGGTTTTTTAGTTGTTTTTTATTAAGGACAATACATTTTTTCTCCTTCATTTTTTTAATCAGAGTATCCCATGACGCCTTCTTCAAACTACCTCCAGATTTTCCACCTTTTGCTACTTCTACAAGGCATGCATCTATGAAAAATTTATATAGTTCTAGATCCTTCCAGTTTGCTCTAGAACCGTCACCAGAAGCCATTCCTATACAACTATTATAGCATTAGCAGTAGCAGCAGTAGCAGCAGTAGCAGCAGTAGTAGTATAGTCGTAGTGGTAGTAGTGGTAGTAGTGGTAGTGGTAGTAGTAGTGGTAGTGGTAGTGGTAGTGGTAGTCGTAGTCGTAATGGTAGTCGTAGTGGTAGTGGTAGTCGTAGTAGTAGTGGTAGTAGTGGTAGTAGTTAGTGGTAGTAGTGGTAGCAGTCGTAGTAGTCGTAGTAGTAGTGGTAGTCGTGGTAGTCGTGGTAGTAGTGGTAGTAGTAGTAGTAGTAGTAGTAGTAGTAGTAGTAGTAGTAGTAGTAGTAGTTGTGGTAGTGGTGGTAGTGGTAGTCGTGGTAGTGGTGGTAGTGGTACGTGGTGGTCATGGTAGTGGTAGTGGTAGTGGTAGTGGTAGTGGTAGTAGTGGTAGTCGTGGTAGTAGTGGTCGTAGTGGTGGTCGTAGTGGTGGTCGTAGTATGGTTTACAAGAAATATTGCCAAGCTATTTTTCAAAGGGAAAAAAATAATCAAAAAATGATACCAAGACATACGAGAGTCTTTAATAAGAGACTTGGTATTTATTAGTGAGTTTTAATTTGCATAGAGGCGAACTTCCATACGAGAGTCTCTAATAAGAGACTTGGTATTTGGTCAGGGTCAGGACGAGCATTCGTGCAAACTTATAAGCTCCACGGTGACTTCGAGGTCACAAGTTCTAAGGGTGGAAACAGCTCTACGCAGTCTTAGGGGTAGGGCTGCATACATCTAATCCTTCCCAAACCCCGCAAGTGGGAAACTTGTGCTGGGCTAATTCTTTTACTGTTGATTCACTGTCATGTGCACATTTATATTGCTTTCGGATAAAAGATTTTGCAAGCAGAAACTAATTTAGTCCCAAATCGAAGTTGTTCCCAGACGAGTTAATATAAAAATTTTGCAGGTTGAACAAGGAGTTCTTTGCACACCTACAATTTGAACTAGGACAACTCTGATTTGCTGTGTCAAAAACTCAGGTGAGTTTCTATTCACATGTTTAACTTATATCTGCCAAGATAAATGAGATAACTAAGAATACACAATTACTTTGGTATTTTGTCAGGCTATAGAAGACAGATTGATCGAGTTGGAAACACTGCAAAAGGCTCTGCTGGAAGGAACTGGTATTTAAAATATGGCAAAAATGGCACCTTGTTTTTTGTGCAACCAGCTATTCTGTGAAACCTCAATTTTTTTTGCTCCTCCTTCTCCTTCTACAGAGGCCTATGATAAATTGCAAGCTGACATGGAAACTGCAAAAGCGAACCTCACCAAAATCTTGACATCAAAGGATGTAAAAGCAACTGTATGTGCTACCCTTTATCCCCAGATCCCAAGCCTTTAAAGTGCTCAAGTAGGATATATCTAGAATGTTTTCAACTGAAAAGCTTATATCTTGTTATGCAGTTATTGGACATGGTGGAGCAGAATGAGCTTAATAGATCCATCTTGGCCCTTCTTGATGAAAACATTTCAAATGCTAGCAAGGGGAACCGTGTGAGATATGCTGAGAACATATTGTCCATATAATGATTTTGCATGCTCTCCGACAAAAAATCGGTAGCAGGACACAGCAGTAATAGATTTCTCTCTATTGTATTTCATCAAACACATGGTGGGCACAATAAACCAAGACCCACAAGACAAGAGCCTTTCCAGACTTCCAGCAGAACGAAAGGCCATTTCCACTAATAGGTGAATAAAACCAATACATCAAAACAAAAAATAAGATGAAAAAAGTAGAGGCAGCGAATCGATCATTTTCAAGAGGCAAGAAAATCGATCCATTATCAAAAAATACAGAATTGGGGAAAAAAACCCTAAATACGTTCACAGATCAAACGACACCCATGTAATGAAGCACCATGAAATCATGCACCTGCAGTACCGTGAGAAGAGAAGAATGTGTAACAGACGGATGAATAGATAGTAAATCAATGGAATAGCCATTTAAATTGTTAAAACTTATAAAATAATTATGAAATTAAGGGCTCGAGGCATAATAATGATCTCAAAAGACATGGGTGATTATACATAACCCCCAATGCTTACTTTTTTTTGTTCGACAACGTGAGCCCTGCTAGAACAATTAGGTTTGAGGATGATTTAGGCCAACATTCTGGAAATAAATCTATTTCAAATTTGAACTCTCGCACTCTAAATGAATTTTAATGGCACTTGCTAAAAATACAACTTTAACCTTTAGCGGTATAAAGTGGAGTGAAGAAGTTCAAATTTAAAGCAGTATCAATTTCCCAATATTTTTTTTTTATATTTTTAGGTGCTCAGTGGTTTGGACACTCGTCCGTTGGGCTGCTAAGGGCAGCCCAATACAATAAAACCCAAGAATCACCTCAAATTCAGGACCAACAAACCTGAGAATTTGAATAGGTTGATTGTTTTCTATCTTGCCGTCATCCTCGCCAAGAAGTCGGCTTGTGTAATTAATATCCTGAGGAGGAGAATAGGTGGGCGATTTCGCCACCAATTATTCTTGTCAAGAATTTGTCTCAAAAAGTAAAATTTTTGACTACCAACTGCGACAATCAGATCCAAAGTAACAATTTACGCCTCTTCTGCCCAACTCTTTTTGGTGAGTTGGACTCCTTTTGCCAATTAGAGCTTATGGTCAATCAGATTCCGGTAAAGTTTCGTTTGAGCAACTGGAAATTAGAACATAGATTTGTATTCACTTAACTAAACGTCATAGCAACGAGTATTTTGTAGGTGACTTACGTTTGAAATTCCTCAAGACATGTAAGACCCACATATATTAAAAACAATTAGATTGTAACCCTTTTTTCCTTCTGCAAGAATAATAGAAATATATTCCAACTCAGCGATGACGCCGGTTCGGACAACATCTAGAACGAAATAAACCAAACTCCATGAGATAGCATGCAAGCCAACCTGTACACGACCAAATGCCGGCTCAACGTGTGTGGCAGTCACTTCACTGTAACCTCAGTTGTATGTATATATGCACACAAGCGCAAACATCCGTGAGCGTACATACGCACACACGTATAATTTTTCCTTCTTTACCCTAATTCGAGTTGTAAAAAAATATGTATATAATTCCCTATATAACCACCATAAAAAATGGCTAAATGTTATCAATTACGTAGTTTTAACGGCAATTCTCAATAACACTTCAGTGTCATCACCGATTATCAATTTGCTATAAGGATAATAGTTCCTTTTTTATGACCTTAGGAACGGTCGATTTTCAGTTAAATGTTAGTCCATTGTTATCAAAAGCACGCGTAGACTCAAGGCATACATCACCAATCACAAAAAATGCCCCAAGATTCGCACACAGACACTGTAGCCTAGTTCTATTTCACACTTACCCTCTATAAAGAGTAAGCTTCTTTTATATCTCCGGTGAAAGTTTGTGACTTTTTTTTAGATCAAAACGGAGTCTTATCCTGAGGTGGCTACTCATTTCTTTCAATCACAGCATGGGGAAAGCCGAAAGGCTAGCCGATATTTTAGAGGGGAGACATGGAAGGCTCATCCGTAATGAAATTGGAAGCTTACTCGCTCACTGACCAACGTTGGCACTTGTTCCGAGAGCTGCTCGAAAGCTTGACGAAGAAGAGAAAAAGGCCTAACTTGTATCAGAGGAGTCGCTGCCGATTTACCTGAGTGAAGAATAGGCAGAGGCGTGTGGAACTCGGGTGCATCACTATTGGCTCTAGGGTAATATTATGCCATTGAGAAATATGCAAGGCTATCTTTAGGCTAGGCAAAACGCAGGCAAGAGACATGCTCCTAGCTAGCCTAGGTTCAAGGCGCCAAGTCCAGAATGATGGGATCAAGATCTTCTGCTATATAGTAGAGGTGTTGTACCAAAAAAATATTGCTAAATATTTTTGATAAAAAATTATCATTATAAATTTTAATAATAGCGACAAAAACTTTCATGGCATTATCTCCTTGATTCTTTTATTCTTTCGGAACATCATCATAAATTAATATCTAAAACAAAAAACCTTGATAGCCTATTTGTGAGTTTTGAGACGAGAGAAAAGAAAGGAAAAGAAGGGAAGAGAATAGAATAGAAAGGAAGAAAAGAGAAGATAACTTTTGTTCTTTTATTTGTGAGTTTAAGAGAGAAAATAAAGTATTATTCATTTCTCTTGTTTGTGAGTTCAGTAGAAAAGAAAAGAAAAGACACATGATTACGTACATACCCCTAAACTATATTGTTATAATTCTAATAAAGACTACAATTTATAATTCTAATAAAAATATAAGTTTGACGAGACATCAATGAGATCATACAAAAGTTAATACCATATTAATGTAATAAGGCATAAATTAATTAATGTTCCTATAAACATCACAAGATCTAAATTTAATTAATGTCACGTCCAAAACAAAGCAATCTATCGTGAGTCAACTTTAACATCTAATATAATCATATGTTTAGAAGTAAAATGGTAAACGCTCGTAAAGAAGCCTAAAATTTAAAAGTTATTAAAAATTAAGTCCTCATCAAAATATGAGAGTTTTCTTTCTCTCAGTTTCTTACCAATTTTAAAAGAAAGATCCTCTATTTTCTTTTCATCTCGCTTTTTTTTAAAACAAAAAAGGAGGAAAGTGTTTCCTCTCTCTTCCTTTCTTTCATCTCCTAAAAAAAATTCCTCGCAAATCCCCAATCCATCGTGTTCCTGTTTTTCATTGTGCTTCGCGGCTGACAGTTGCTCGTGGTTCACCTCGTCCCCAATATTCGTTCGCTGTTCACCTTGTCGTCAAGAGCTGCTCAGGGTTCACCTTGGCATGCCTGCTGCTCCCGTCGCCGTCTGCTGCTCCCACAGGATGATAGTCCCATCGCTAGCGACGCCGGCTGCTACTCTTGCGGTCGACCACCACCGGGTTCATTTCTTTCTCTCTCTCTCTTTGTCCATCTCTTGCGGCTGACAGTTGCTCGTGGTTCACCTCGTCCCCAATATTCGTTCGCTGTTCACCTTGTCGTCAAGAGCTGCTCAGGGTTCACCTTGGCACGCCTGCTGCTCCCGTCGCCGTCTGCTGCTCCCACAGGATGATAGTCCCATCGCTAGCGACGCCGGCTGCTACTCTTGCGGTCGACCACCACCGGGTTCATTTCTTTCTCTCTCTCTTTGTCCATCTCTTTAAATGTTATGCCACTATGAGTCATAGTGGTTTTGTGGGTACGGATTAATAGACCAGAGACAAAGATTCATTTTTCGACTAAGGCAAGATTATTGCGTTGGGGTCTGGGTAATATATATTATGCATCTTCAGTGAGATGGCTGCTTCATGTAGTAGACTTCCTTGGTTCCCCAAGATTGGCCCTTGATCAATTATATTCCACCAGTCTTTAGCATCATATGTACTATGATCTAAATACGGCTCTGTCTATTAGATTTGAGACCTTTTTCTAGTTTGTTTTAATTGCCATGTTCATTTTATCAGTTTAATGCACTCAAATCTATTTATTTATTCTTGTTTGCACCTTGCTTCTAAAAGGGGCCTGCTCCTTGCGTCTAGGCTCCAAGGACCCTTCTTGCCTTAGGTGCGGCTGCATCTTTAATAACAATGCCCTAAGTCAACACAATTTCCAATTAAACCTCAAAGCACTTTTTGTGTACCTCCCACACTCAGACCCTAATTTCAACTGGGTGCAAGATTTGAATGCTAGGGCACTTAGTTGGAGGATTTATGTGGTTAAAGTGCTATTCTAACCAATTCTACCAGTAATCCTCGGTTCATCTTTGTGTGAAGCACTGCTGAAGCCCTTGAATGTGGATTCTCGTCTTCGATATCTTCAAGGGCCCGCGCCCCAATCTCTAAAGGTTGTCGAATTTTTCTGGTTATCTGAGAATACTTGAAAAATCATCAAGGAGAAGCTAGTTGGTAGATTTTTTGTGTAGAAAGAGATGTCTTTGCTCTGTTCCTGGGTCATGTACCCTAAAGAAAGGTGCCTGCGAATATTGATAATGAGTACCAACACAGGGATGTGACCTATCCACGGATGGGTAGGGACTTGGGTGGGAATATATCAACCTTTCTTGTTTTACTACGGTAAAGACTATTTTTCAGGGGTCACAGTGAGATGGCCCAGATGATACCGAAGAGGAATTTTTCATGGGTTGGCTTAACAAGACTTTTTAAGACACAGTCGAATGGACCCCGACAAAGCAATAACAAGTCTTTCTTTGCATTCATGTTCCTGAGTACTGCCATGCGCCAAATGCTCATAGCATTTGTACTATGCTACATATACCCAGCCTCCTCAGCTCACCATCCCTGGCTTGGCAAAAACAAGGTCATAGTCACACTTGAATAAGCCCATCCCTTGATAGTTTCCTTCTTGTATGTTGTTTTAACAGTCACCGTGAATCCATTGTCAGTCACAGATTTTTCATGTTTCCTCATGCTGCAGCAGTATGCGAGTGTCGCTAATAATGATTGTTTTTTTTATGCGTACACACGTTCCAGTTGCCTTCACGCACACATTTTTCTCATTGTAATCGATGAGAGCGTGCAGAGAAAGTGTAGATGCAACATAAAGCAATGTTTGGAGTTTTGGGCTAAATTTTAGTTTCCCGTGTTTTCCTGTTTCTATCTTGGCATTGTGGGTTAAACATAGGAGTTATTGTTAGTGCTTGCATCCATTACAGAGTGCGTTTTGGATACTTCATATGAATAAAAGAGAAGACTTATTACAAGATTAGTTATAAGCAAAAAGAAATATTCACAAGCACGTGCACCCACATACCCATATTGGTTCAAGCAATGTTTGGTTAACAGATGATATGGGACCACATAAATTTGAAATCAGCTTCTTGATTGTTGTATAGTTTTGAATCGGTTGAGTGCCATTTACCAAAATTCTACTATTCCTAATGAACTTCCGAAGGCAAATTTTTTCTAGTGTTGTATGCGTAACTCAGATGCACCATTTTCCTACACAGTTTGGAAAGAACTTGATTTGCTATTTCATTATTCAAAAGACATAAAGATGGCGAGGGTATAAGTGTTCAAATATCTTTACGGTTGAATTTGAATGGAATTTGATTCTTGTTCCATCATCTAGTTGGCCACATTATGGCTCCAGATCGAACCATTGTATTTTTTTCCCTTATTAAACTTCATTACATGCAAAAAACACTACGTCCTAAAGGCTATACCCTAGTGGTTACCCCTTGAAACAAAGGAGATACTCGAAGGGATAACCCTAGAAAAACAAGAGACAACACATCTAAATAGGTGGTCTTAGACAATGGCCAACATGGCCTTTAGGAAAGCAAACATCAGATAAGGCCACCCCTATTTGGGGCTACTAAACTAAATGGTGGAAATGATGCAAAAGTGTGCATCCATTCCGGTGGCCGCATCAGAGGACAGTTTATAGTCTGTCATTGTTGATAATGAAGCTCATGGAGTTGGTTCGGAGGCCTACCAAGGCAGGATCGGTAAGATCTACAGCTCAAAGGAATTTTTTTCCCAGCCAATCCCATAAGCTCCGGCGGACCCGATGGAGACCATCTTTCCATGTTGGAACCACATCGGTGATATTGGACGAAAATATTTAGAACGGTTGCTCGGAGCAGCCTGAGATCACGATTAATTCAAACGGATCTGGAGGATTGACTTTTGTTAGAGTAGGTATCGGGCAAAACATTGTTATTAAAAGGGTGCCTAGGCGCAAGGAGCGCTCGGGCTCACCATTTGCGCCTCGCCTAGGCCTAAGTGCAGCGCCTTCAATAAGGCGCACACCTGGTGCGCCCAGGCGTACAGGCGAAAGGCGCGCAGTGACTGTGGAGGCGGGAAGTGTAGTATCCCGAACTTCGGGAGCCCGTTAAAAATATCATCTGGGCTCCGAAAAATAAACGGACACTAATTTTGAGTAATACTCAGGTATTAGAAGCTTGTGGAAGCTTAAAAGAATTTTAGGGCAAAAATAAATATTTTGAAAATTTGGGGGCATTTTCGTAATTTTGGAAAAGCTTGGGGGTTGAATTGGAATTTTGAGAAAAATTGTGGGAGTGCCACCTCCAACTAGCTAAATGACTAAGCTAGAAAAAAAAAGAGAAGATAATTGAGAAGGGACGGATCAGCATAAAGAAGAAAAACATAACAAAAAAAAAAGGATAAAAAGGGAATCTTTCCCTTTCGGGAAAGAAGAAGAACAGAACAAAGACAGAAGAGGAAACAGAACAGAGGGGAAATAGAGGGAACAAAGGGGGAAAACAAGGGACTTCGGGCAAAGTAAGGTAATCTCTTCCCTTTTAATTTTAGTGGGTGAAACGGTGGGTGCGTGTTTACTGTGTTCTGCGTGTGTTTAACTTCGGGGCAGGGGAGTGCTCGTGGATGGGAAGGGAAGCAAGGCTGCCGAGCAGCCTTGAATCTGTGTATTAGGGAGGATGTAAGAATTTGAGTGAGGTTTTGTGGCATCATATGCGTATGTGTGAGAAGGGGAGGGCTGCCATGGGTTGCAGCAGGTGCTTGCGTGTGTTCAGTGTGTGTAGGTGCGTGTTCTTGGATGTGGGTGTTCGGGTATGTGGATTTATGGGTGAATTATGTGGAATTGTTTGTGAAATTGTGTATGGTTAAGGTGTACGTAGGACTAGTATGGACAAGGTTGTGAGTTTGGGCGAGTCTGAGGGTCTGTACGTGTGAGTTGGTGTGTGTGTTTTTAAGTGTTTTGGGGTGTGACTTGGAGTAGCAGGTGATGTGTGTGCGAATGAATATTGCATAACTATGTGTGCAGTCGCGAGGTGGAAGAAGAGTGTGTGCAGCTGAGGTGCTTTAGTGTGTGTTTTAATCCAAATAGTAACCGTTTTTGTCGCTACAAAGGGAGTATTAATTAGGCAGCTTTTGACGAATTTATAAAACTAGTTAGAGTCATAATTGGACAAAACTCAAAACAGTAACCCATGATAATTTTACGAGATCTACCCTCTGGAAAACTTTGGGAATTTTTGGAGTTCGCAAAGGGCCCTAAATTAGGGTACTGATTGAAGCACTTTATTGATTTATTTAGCATATCAAACCAAGTTATTTTAACCTAAATATTTTATGGAAGCCCTATTTTATAGATATGATTCAGTATCTAAAATTTTGTACCATTCTGAGTCCGATAGGTATTTTTCGTGAAACCGACCTTTTAGCGCTCAGTCCGGACATCGGTTCGGAATTTTTAGACGAAAATTTTATAAAATACTTTTTAGGCCAGAAATAACATCGGGATGCTTAAAATAGCGGTTTAAGATATTTTGAGATTTTTTCGGTGTCGGGAACCCCCAGGGGTGTTTGGTAATTTACCACCCCGATGGGGTATTTTGGTAATTTTACCCATAAGGGGTATTTCGAAGTAAATTTACATACAATAAGATTATTTTAGTGACTTTGCTTATGGAAAAGTCATTTTGAGAATGAAAGTGTAACGGGGGGTATTTTAGTAATTTACCACCCCGAAGGGGTATTTTGGTAATTTGACCCAAGAAATGTATTTTTGGATAAATTCGCATATGGTAAGATTTTTGTAATGATTTTACTCACGAGAAGGCCATTTTGGTGATTTAAGGCCGAGAGGGGCATTTTGATAATTTTACACCCTAGGAGTATTTCGGTAATTTTACATACCCGGTGAGGGGAGGTTCATTTGAGTTCGTATTAAATTATGATCTTGTTCTGTAGGCTGTTTCTAATGGTTTAATTATGTCGTTTAGGTTAAAGTTAAAGACTTTCGGTTAGGATAATTTAGCTGCGGATCCAGGTAAGGGATTCTATCTGAACCTTGGGTAAGGACTTTGTCCAAACCCTTATTCTATTGCTCGTACTCGTAAGTACTCATTTGATTTATTTACGGCTAATGCCGAACTCTGAATTATGTATGGCTATTAGCATGTTATTGCCCAGAAAAACCCTAATATTGAACCTAACTCAATTATTTGGAATTCTTGTGATGTTCGCATGTATTGCATGCTGAGCAAAGTTGATCATTGTCTGTATCCATTCTTCTGAATTGTTATGTCCAAATCTGATATCTATTCGCAATCGTCTTTGTTGTTTATCTGTGATTTTTCTTCTGGAAATTTTGATTTCTTTTGAAAATTCTGAATGTTGACTTATGTCAGTATGATTATTATTATTATTGGAATCCGAATTAATTTCGGTGCTTGAGCTTATGTTAAGGTTCACTGATATTATTGATTTTTCTGTGTTGACCTGGATTTCTGTTCTGTGGGAGGGCGTAATAAGGCTGGTCTGAATCCTGTAGGAAAAAGCAGGCTAGTACTAGTAATTATTTTAGTACATCATGCATGTGTACACTTCTGTGCTTTGCCGGAATGGCATCGCGACCGCCCAGGATCAACGTTGATTTTTTATTTTATCTGCTCTGTATACTGCCATGACTGTTACGAAAATGTCTGAAAAGTATTATCTGAAATGATTTGTGCTTCTGTTGAAATCCTTTGAAAAATCTTCATTGTATTTTGGAAATGATAACTCTAAAAATTATCTATTATCGATTGTTCTTTTTGGAATCGGTCACGTTTGTTCTGTTTATTTTGGTACCTATTTCTGATGAGTTTTGATCCTTTTGGAAGTCATTGAGTTTTTGACTATCTGAGGTATTCTGGAAATTATCGTCGATTGGATTCTTTGGAATCGTTTTGTAATCCTGTTGGTAGTCCTTGTGCGACCTTACTGAGCTCTCAAAAGCTCACCCGTCGTTTGATTCCTTTCTGCAGGTTTTGATCATCAGTAAATTGCTCGGGAATGGGGTTTAGAGTCTGAGATTCCGATGAGCCCATCACCACGATATAGTAAGACCTCTTCATGGGTCTATACTGTCGAATCATCCTTTAGGGATTCAAGTTTGTAAAGAATCTAGTTTTTAATAGTTGAAGTTTAAGCAGTTTTGTAAGTTTGTATTTGACGAATCTGAGTTGATACTGAATTAGATGATTTGGAATATGTATTAGTGAACATGTTTGATGTGATCTGATAGGTTAACGACCAAGGAGTTCGGGATGACAGAGCTCCGAATTTTCGGGGGCGTTACACGAAACTAGGTGCATGAATACTAGCCGTTGGATATTTTATCGTCTTATTACATGGGCCGTCCATTTTTCTTTCTTATTTTTTTTTCTTTTTTTACTTTACTACTAATTAGCCCCAACTCTAAAATCTCCAAAATCCCAAATCAATTCACGACTCTCACTCTCAATGTCACTCTCACTCCTCGCCGTCGTCTATCTCTTTCTCCGGTCGCCGTCAGCGCCTGTCCCGTCGCCGCTGGCCGCTCCTCTCTGCCGTTGTTGCTGGTTTGCCGCTCCGGCTCCAGCTCTCCACAGGTCCACACGTTACTGCTGCGCTGTTGCTGATCTGCCGCTTCAGTGCTCCACGGCTCCAGCTCACCGGTTTGTTCTCTCTCTTTATTTGGGCCCTTACTCCATTAGTTCACTTACAATCACTCCCTTCTTTGCAATCGACTGTGACAGTACTGTAGTCACAATACTGTAGTCACTTCCTTCTTGTACCTCTAACCTCTTGAATTAATTTTATATGAATTGCATGTCTTGTATACCTGTAACTACTTGAATTGATTTTATATGAATTGCATGTCTTGTACCTGCTTTCAATAACCTAACTAAGGAGATTGAAGGACATGGGTTGGGTCCCAGCCGCTGGGATCAATTCATCTTATATGAATTGCAATAACCTGCATGTCTTATATGAATTGATCTTATATGAATTACTGTAGTCACGTGTCTTTGAGCTATAGCCTAACTAAGGATAAAGAAGAATATGGGCTGGAATCAATTCAAAAACGTTAGTTAATTTTTTTTTATCATATTTTAATTTCTTTAATGCATTATGATTTATTTTAATTTTGTGCCTCGCTTCGAAAAAGCCCGCGCCTGCGCCTAGGCTCCAGGGACCTTTTGCGCCTTTGGTGCGCCTGCGCCTTTAATAACTATGGGCCAAAGAACCTATGGTATGTGAGGTAGGGAAGAAGGCAATTAGAAATGGGTGGCGGAGGTGGAGGAGGGTGGCAGATGAGCGGTGATGCCCAAGGGGCATGACGACAAGGAAGAGAGAGGGAAGAGAGTATGAGAAGAGCCTCATTTTCCATTTTTACAGCTATGGATGCTGAGTGAGGAAGGGGTAGGTGGCGGCGTGGGGATTAGGGTTTGGTTTTTGCTTGGAGTGAGTTTTCTGAGAGGGTCATGGTATTGTCTTCCACATTGTTAAGATCTAACCGGATTGAGAATAAATACCTATTGCTTCCTTCTCTGTGATCTAGCTGTTAGACCAATCCATTTCTGCCACATTAATGTTAGGTTATGCTGCTTTTTCTGTGCAGGATCTAGCTGTAAAAGATCTTGACCTGACGTGTTCTAGCAATCTTTGGTGACAGTCTGTCGTTTATTCTTTTCCTTCCCTGTCGAATAATGGATGACACAATCTATGTACCAGAAAATATACTTCAGCCGTTGTTTAGTGCCTCAAAAACATCTTCCCTACCTAAAGCCTTGGAAAGTCTTATAAAAATTGCTAGAGGAACTGTCGGCCGCTCAGAGCTTGCTTCGAAGAATGTCCTTCCGACAGTCCTTCAGCTTTGTCAATCTCTTTCCAACCCTGCTTGTGGTGATCTTCTTTTATTGTCCCAAAGCTCCTCAGGAACCTATGCACTGGCAAATTAAGTAATCAAAACTCATTCATCAAAGAAGATGGGGTGCAAATTGTTTCTAGTCTCTTCAGTTGCATTATTTTCACTTCTGATATGGATTATAGGATCGTGCGAATGGGATTGCAAGTTTGGGAAACATTTCCTTGGCTGGAAAAGAACATCAGCATAAGCATGCTGTTTGGCATCAATTTTTTCCACTTGAATTTGCCAAGATTGCAAGAGTGCGGAGTAGGGATACTTGTGACCCCTTGTGTATGGTAATCTATACATGTTATGAAGGAAATAATGAATTCAGTGCTGAGTTATGCTCGGATCAAGGGTTGAACATTTTAACGGAAATTATAAGAACTGCTTCAGCAGGTGATGGTGTTTTTTTTTTTTGCAATTCGTGTATAAATTGTTTGCACAACCTTACTATCTTTTCTTTCTTCTGTTTTTTTTTTTTTTTGAGATTACAGTTGGTTTTACGGAAAATTGGTTAAAGTTACTTATTTCACGAAGTTGCCTTGAAGATTCTCACTCCGGACCTCTGTTCTCTAAATTATGTCACGCTGGTGCTTCTGGGAATGGTGATGATGTCAGGTCTAGAGTTGATTCTTTTGTACCAGAGCAAGCTTTTTTCTTGAGTATCCTGTCTGAGATCTTGAATGAACAAATGAGGAACATTGCTGTTTCCAATGATTTTGCACTGTTTGTTCTTGAAGTATTTAGAAGTTCTGCAAGGATTGTTGAGTCTGTCTTGCAAGTTAAGTCTGGCCTTCCAACTGGATCTGCTGATATTGATGTGCTTGGATACTCTCTCACCATTTTGAGAGATATCTGTGCTTGTGATGGTGTCATGGGTAAGAACGAGGGGTCTATGGATACAGTTGACTTGCTATTATCCTCTGGGCTTTTGGAACTGCATTGAATTTGCTCTGTGACCTTGAGCCTCCAGCACTATTTAGGAAAGCGACAAACCAAGTTCAGAACATTCTTATTCGCCAAAGCTATGTCCTTACAAAGGATTCCGTAGAGACCTTGTTGCAGTCATTGGTAACTTCACGTATTGGAGGAAGCATGTTCAAGATGTGATTAGGCAGAAGAATGGGATTCTACTTCTATTACAACAGTGTGTTACTGACGATGAAAATCATTCTTGAGGGAGTGGGGAATCTGGTCAGTGAGGAATCAACTAGAGGGGAATGTAGAAAACCAACGTGTCGTAAGTGAATTGGAGCTTCAAGGGTCTGTAAATGTGCCTGAAATTGCTGGACTTGGTCTAAGAGTGGAGGTGGATGAGAAAACTCGGCGTGCAAAGCTCGTAAATGTCTCTTGATGGTATTTTCTGCTTGATGCAGTCCAACCCTCCATTGAACTGACGAAATTCCTTGTATACTTGTTGCATTTCCTGCTTCAGTATGATCCACAATTGAATCGGGGTCAGATGATTGGTACAATGTGGAACTAACACCCATGGGAAGTTGCTAATAGCATGAAGTCAACTGGTTTGTTGTGCTAGGGGATTGGCTTCACCTTTTGGAGGTACCTTTTTGCATGGTACTATGAACTCTGTAGTGCTAGTAGAAGCATGAATTTCATAATTTCATGGTAACTTATCCAATATATTTGTGACTTTCTGATCTTTAGTAGTTTTGGAGAGTGGCATAGGAGTGGACTGGCTTTTCAATTTTCTACTGAAAGTTGTCAAAATCAACAAAGAAAGTTATTTTCATTTATATCATTTTTATGAACAGCTTCTTTTTGGAGATACTTGTTGACTCCCTGCTGAATTTCAAATTACCCCCTTTTCAAAATAAGGGTCAATCCCAAAAGAGCTCCAAAAAGAAGTACTCCGAAGTGTTACCCTTTTCACCGATTCTTGCCGATTAGAACCGTACTTTCTTTTGCTCAATTGCGTCCAACTGATCCAAAGTGGATAGATTCTCCACTTTGGTAGCAACTGTGAGGTCTTGCACAAAGTTCGATGAAAAATAGGGATAGTTTATAACATTTTAAGAAGAACTTGCGTCTCTTTGATACTGGACTGATCCACTCTCAATTCTGTGACCCTCCATACCTTACGTGTTTGCTTGCCTTGCGTCTCTTTTGTAGGAAGGCTGTTCCGAGGAGAAGAAGTTTCACTTGGTCGATTCGGGTGGTTCTTTTGTTCTCCTGTATGCAACGGGGGCTACCTGTCTCTTTTGTACTGTCCTTGCGAATTGGTTCTCAAAGTTTCTTTGATATGGGGAGGGTGAAGGGTTTTGGTTTATCAGGTGGTTAGGATGCCTTTTCGCTCAAGCTTGTGGTCGAGATTGCAAGGGGTTAATATCCTTTTGGGATGACATTCGCTCTTGGCTCGGTGATCGTGCTCGAGTGTTCGTATATGTTATATGGACTCGGTACGAGTGTTCAAGTCGGATACGTGTCCAAAATTCAAAAGACATGGGGACACACAATTGTTATTTTTTAGTTGTTCCTCGGTAAACACAATGTTTTATGTGACGCAAATTCTTAAATTTAAAGTTGATATCATCTCGAAGCAATAACAAACTAACAGAAATATTATAAGATGGTGTTTTTAGTGGCTTATCCTATAGGATGTTTTGATAAATGTACCATGTTCAAGTATCAAATGTTTGACATGGCTACTTCACAGTTCACTTATTTTGAAGGTTCATGTAACTTAGGAGCCTGTCTGAACGGTCAAGGTTGATTGAAGTGCCACGGGATGGGGAGAAAGTATTGAGGCAAAGTCCTATTGGCACATGCTTCCAAGCAAACTTTTAGATCCAACCCTTACAAAAAAAGTGGTATAAAGAAAGTATTGAGGCAAAGTCCTATTGGCACATGCTTCCAAGCAAACTTTTAGATCCAACCCTTACAAAAAAAGTGGTATAAGTGTGTCCCGGCTAGACCTGACAAAAAGAGAACCGTACCCGTTACCCGATCCAAAATTCCGGGTACGGGTAGCCATTTTCAGTACCCGCCGAAATTGGACCCGGACCCGAACTGATCCGTAAAATCCGGATAGGTTCGGTTCGGATTTCGGGTAACCCGAAATTACCCGGATTTCTTGAATATAAAATGTAAAATTGGAATGTGCCCTAATTTCACTACATTCGTTTCTCAATTCTCTCACTCTCACATAGACGATAGACCCATTTCTCATTTCTCACGCCGTCGCAAGCCAAGACGGCAACAATCTGTCGGCGACGGAGCCCTCCGGCGACATAGCACTCCGGCGACAAAGCCCTCAGATCTGCCGGCGACCGATCGTGAACTCGTCGAGACGGTGCGACGCCATATCGGTAGATCCAAACCGACCATCGACCGACCACTGCCGTAGCAGCGTCGACAGCCGCTGTTCAAGCCGTAGCAGCACGCCATAGACCACCGCCGTCAGCCTCCGTCAGTCCACCGCCGCTGTTCACGCCGTACGCCACGGAACTCCACCTGGAAGGTTGGTTAATCTATCCTCCTCCTAAGTATAAGTTCTCAGTTCTCACATGATGAAATGGATTTATTCTTTCTTCTTTCCATATAAACTTTGGTTACTAGAACTTCAACCTTTCAAGGGAATTTCGGTTGGGATTGGTTGGGTGGCCTGGATTGAGGTTTTGGGATTTGATTCCTTTGAAAGAGGTTGGTAGGTCTTGGTTGAGGCTTGACTGACCTCCATTACTTATAAGTTATAATTGCATTTACTTCGTAGAAAGTAAGAGCGAACTGAAAGTTTTCCTTCAGTTCCATCTTTGCCGGCCATCTATTTGGTAAACCTGTAATTTGACTTCAAAAACATATGTGCTCCACCTCATTGTTTTCTTCTCGGCATTTTACTGCATACTCATATTCTATGTACTGGCGATCTCAGCAGTCCTAAGTAATGATAGCTATGTGCCTATGTTCCTGCTATATCCTCCTTCATTTCAATTTCATACATATGTGATCTCTGTATGACTGATTTACTGTATATACTATATACTATATATGATTATGAATAATTGAATACTGAATTGAATTCAGTGAATTGGTAGAGGTGAATTGTTGTATGACTGTGTATATATGGTCATGCAAACAAATGTTGTATGACTGTATGTCTGTATGACTGTATATAATGTGTTCCCCAGCATTGTCCAGCTTGTTGGTTATGTGGACTACTGAAGTGAAATTTTGAAATTATGTGTTGTGTAACTTGTGTTGGTCTTGTTGGATTTCTTGACTTGTTGTTCTAGCTTTTTTTCTTATTCTTTGTTTCGGACTATTGTAGAATCTATAGAATCTGTAAACAAGAATCCGCCCATTGAGAATGTTGAGGTTGTTGATGTTGAAGATGAATGTCCTCAAGTTTTTACCAACCTTGATGAAGTTGCCAATGATATTGACATTAGTGTTGATGAAAAGTCTACTAGAGGTGAAATTTGGACTAAATTTGATATTGTGGGGGAGAATAATAAACATAGGGCTGTGTGTAGGTGGTGTAAAGTCTCTAGTTTTGCCATGGGGACAACTCCTGATGGGAAGCCATGTAAGGGTACACATGGGACTTCAAATATGCAAAAACATCTTAAGGTTTGTAATGTGTACAAGAAGGAATTTATGGACGTAAAACAGATGCATTTAGATCATTTTGTGAAATTGAGGTCTAGAAAGTTTTCTCAAGATGTTTTTCGTGAAAAAATGGCTATTGCAATGATGAAGCGTAACTTACCTTTCTTGGCTGCTGAATATGAGGGTCTTAGGGATGTTCACACTTATTTGAATCCTGATGTCAAGCATTATACTCGTAATACTGCAAAAGCCGATTGTTTGAAAATCTCGTTAAGTCAGAAAGCCATTCTTAAGCTTACTTTGGGAAGAATTAGAGGGAAGCTATGTCTTACGGCGGATGTGTGGACTTCTATTAGATATGAGGGATATCTTTGCTTGACTGCACACTTTGTTGATGAAAATTGAAAATTGCATAGTAGGATTCTTAATTTTTCTCATTTTGCTCCGCCACATAATGGTAAATCCTTGTGTGACAAAGCATATGAATTTTTGAAGGATTGGGGAATTGAGAAAAAAGTCTTTTCGATCACTTTAGATAATGCCAGTAGTTGTGATAACATGCAAGAACACTTGAAGAATATATTGCTAGTCAACAAAGTCTTGGTGAGTAATGGAGATTATTTTCATATACGATGTTCGGCTCATATCTTGAACCTCATTGTGCAAGACGGGTTGAAAGTTGGTAATGAGGCTATTTACAAGATTAGGGAGAGCATTAAGTATGTGAAAGGATCCGAGGGTAGGAAGATAAAGTTTGCCCAGTGTTGTGAGCAAATTGGTGTGGCTACGTCGATGGGTTTGCGCATGGATGTTCCTACTCGTTGGAACTCTACTTTCTTTATGCTAGAGTGTGGGCTTAAATTTCGATCAGCGTTTGTGAATTATTCCCTCATTGAACCTAGCTACAAGTATTGTCCTACCAATGAAGAATGGGATAGGGGGCTAAAATTGCAAAGTTTTTGGCCCCATTTGCTGTGATGACTAATCTTGTGTCTGGGACTGAGTACGTAACTTCAAATCTGTATTTTAATTCAGTGTGGAGAATTCAGTTGCGTATAATGGAAGAGATGGAAAGTGAGGATCTAGTTTTGAGAAAACTGGTTATGGAAATGTACCCTAAGTTTTTAAAGTATTGAGAATCTTATAGTACTATCCTAGCTATAGCAACAGTGCTTGATCCTCGTTACAAGTTGGGATATGTTGAATATTGCTATGAAAAGATTGAAGCGGGTAAAGGGGAAGATAAGGCAAAAGAACTCAAAAAGAAGATCGAGAAGCTCTATGAAGAATATGTGGTTCACAATTCTATTATTCCAAAAGATAAAGCTTCAGTTGGTACAAGTATCATTTGCTTGGTGGAAGAAGATGAAGCTGAAGTAAGTTATTTCCCTTTTTATGTTTACGTTCCTTGTTTACGTGTTTATATTTTTTGTTTAATACATTTCTCATTCAAAAAATGTAGGAGTACTTTAAAAAGCGACGACTTGAGGTCAAGAAGAAGTCGGATTTGGATCTTTATTTGGAGGAGCCGGCATATGATCGCGTGGAATATGCATATTTGGATGTGTTGGAGTATTGGAAAGACAATCGGTCTAGGTATACTATTCTTTCTAATATGGCACGTGACATTATGAGCATTCCAATTACCACTGTTGCATCTGAATCAGCTTTTAGTATTGGAGCAAAAGTTCTTTCAAAAGTTCGGAGTTCACTTACTCTGGATAATGCCCAATCTTTGGTTTGCGGACGTAATTGGTTGTATGGATATGCAATTCAAAGTAAGTAATTATTTTTAAAGCATTTGAATATGAAGTTTATATTTATGTTTTGGGATTTAGTCTAATCATATTTGCTTAAATTTAGGTGATGATCCGGACGATAATGACCTTGAGGTATCTTTGCCTATCAATGCAAACATGGATGATTCGTTGGACTTGGATGCAAGAAGCTTAACGGAGATTTGAAGACTTGAAGTTTTAGTTGACGCCGATGGAATTGAAGACTTTAATTTCAATGAATTTATGCATATGATATTGTAATATGATAATGTAATTGTTGTTTAAAGTTTTTGGATTATGGGTGGGGATTTGGGAATGGGGTTAGATGCTTGAATTTGTTCATATGCTATTTAACAATTAGTATGCTAGTAACTAGTAAGTAATTAGTAGTAAGTAACTAAGTAGGAACGTAGGATATTATGAGTTTTAATGTTTATGTGTCATAACATAAAATAACCAAAGTAAAAATTGTTTTTACAATAACAAATTAACAATCAAAGATAGGAAATGTGTTAATAAAATAAGCAAGATAACCAGCAAATGCTGTTTTTGAATGAGTTAAAATATGTTTTGAATTATAAAAAAAAAAATTGCCAAAACCCGCGGGTAATACCCTACCCGCCAGGGTAGGGTACGGATCCCATATATTCGTACCCGGGAAAACCCGGATATAAATTACCCGACCTCGTTTTATCCGGACCCGGTCGGGTATTACCCGTACCCGCGCGGGTCGACCCGTTTGCCAGGTCTAGTCCCGGCCATTTGAATGGGAGCAGACCTTCAAGAACCGATACTTGTGCGACAAGTGTTTTTTTGAACATTTCTCTCTCCTTTCTGTAGTTTATATTGGTCAATGTACATAGTGTATACAACCCATCTTTCATATCAAGTACAACCTTTAGAAGATGCCACAACAACAAAACCAGACGTGCACTATACAATAAGAAGTAAGAACATGACGAGGTAATTAATCTTAAAAGCTTAAGAAACTTAAAACAGCACTTTCTAACCCTTCATCTCCCTCTATATTACCTATATTGAATGTGCTTCGTCCCGACTTCAAGTGATTTTCAGATGGTTAAATTCTCCTGAATGGCAAGGAAAGATCCGATTATCTGTCCTCCTACGTCGGGGAAAGTTTCGCACCCAGGAAGTGACCTCACCTTGCCCGTCCGATCAACTTCAACTGGGTACTTCAGGAGGTGTCCCCTCATTTCTGTCACCTCGTCAGCAGCAAATTGCTTCCAGTTCATCTCACCCATTGTTTTAACCCGTCGAACACATTCTAGGGACTCTGGGCTTGTGAAGCAATCCTCAATAACTCCAAGATGCTCCGCCCACAGAGACATTCTATATCCGTATACCTAGAGAAGCACCAGAAGCGAGTCAGATGCAAATGTTGTAACAAAATGTACTATGTCCTGAGTCCTTACTGTGGTAATCATTAACTTAAGAATATAAAGTCTCTGCTACACAAGGATGAAACATGTTGAGTATCTTTTTTTGCCTGTGAAGGTAATTGAGATCTATGGCTTCTAGAATTGGCAGGTGTATGCATTTATTTTATTACAGCAAGCCAACCAAATAACAGTACCAAGGGATCAGAAGAAATTCCCCAAGTTTAGTTCCAATTACAAAGATCAGATAGCAAAAACAAAACGTCTGTAACCGATGTTAATGCATCTCAGCTTGTTCTTCCACATACTACTGGTTTTAAATTTGGAACTTCAATTTCATGCCACGCATTTTGGTATTATGCAGTGCACAACAGTCTTGCAGCTGAATTTGAAAGCAAAATGATCTCATAAAGCCCCATAGACTTGATTCAGCAAATTTTGTTTCCTATGTTTTCTGAATTGTATGCTTTACCATAGAACACGGTTGGCAGATTGGTCATTGTACGCCTCCCAGAAGCTAAATATATTCACAATCAGCACATACATAATAATCTACTCAAGCATTTACCTCTCCATGTGGATTTGATAGATTCCTTGCCCAGGTATGGTGAGGCTGGTAGGCTCCCATCGCGATCTCTGTGTCTCTAGTGCCCTCCATGGAGCGCTGATTGATATTTGCAGACCCCAATATTACATACTCATCATCCACTATCATGCCTTTTGAATGAACATAGATCATGAATCTTCGGTTCTTTCGGCTGAGTGCCTGAAGGGATAAAGTATAGCATAGGACTTGTGTCAAGTGTACATAACAATAACTCAAGGATTAAGTCAGATACTTACTCAAAAGTGGCGTGGGTATTTAACTAAAACCATCACATTTGTTGAAGCTCTACGTCGAATAAAAATCTGATTTCATATCCAGGACAAGAGGAAGGAAATTTGATCTTCCGAATTGTAGGGCAATCCCCCTCCCCCCCCCCCCAAAAAAAATAAAAATAAAAAGAACTATGTTCTTTACGAAGAAGGTTGAAAAAAAATAAAAAATAGTTGTTGAAGTTTTGCGATTCAGAGTTACACCCAACATTTTGTGCTCCTAGTCACCGGTTTAGACTGGAATGGCTTTAGCAAGTTGATCGAGTTCAAGAGAAAACACAGGAAAAAGAGAAATTAAAGGCATAAAGGAAACATGCTTATCAAATAGATCACGTTTGCTGGTTAGCGTCTCTTATATTTGAAGAAAAATAAGGTTAATCACCGAGTTAAAATATTGTTAATTAGAGGGATAAAGTGGAGAGACCTGAGGAGTATTCGCCACGCTAGCACGCTCGGAGATATCGTCCGTGCTGATAGCCTCACGGTTGCCAAGACAATAGAAGTTCAAATAATCTTGAGGCAAAAAAGCAGCCTCGAGCCCAACCTCCACCAGAGCCTTGTAGATTGTCTCGTACATCATTTGCATTGTTTTGTGCTGTGAAATCAGCAAGAGTTATAATTCCACAATCCAAATAACAGGAATAAAAAAGGATTCACACTAGAGTGATATATTGAAGCTGATGAATAGCTATAAGAACAACTAACACCCACTAAAAATCACCAACAGTATGAATAAAGTAGATTTTAATAAAGCACCAAAAAAAAAAAGAAGATTTTAATACATAATTTTGCTGAAATCCGAAATATGAGTACAAAACCAACCTGCCAAAATAAAATCCTTTGTGTAGCGGCACCTGTTGGATTACCCTCCGGCCACATTGGGACAACAATATATGCTGCAAACCTCTCATGCGATTTGATTTTGGCCGCAATTTTAAGGGCAATTTCCATTGGAATCAAATTATTAGCACCTGTAAGAAGACCAAAATGCTCACTGTTAAAATAATAGAAAGGAAAACCTAATCACTGCAATACTATATAAGAAACCCCCAAAATTTGAAGGCAGAGTGACAAACATATGCAAAAATGGCAAATGATATGCAATTTCTATTTTCTCAATGCTCAAAACCAGATTACCATTTGCAAAAGTTTTAACCTTTTTTCACTATCAGCAGACCTAGCCGTAAACTGTCACACACCCCTTTTCAGAGCCACAAGGGAACTGAATCTTATCATTTTGCAAGCTAGCAACCAAAGGTGCATGCTACCTGTTCTGGAATGTAGTCAAGGTGGTTTTTACATAGTTCAAACCAGCTTTGCGCTGAAGGTATTTCTTGTGCGTTGATTGAAATGGTGAAGGAAGTAGTTTTTTGTGGCATGGAAACTTGGCGAGGGATCTTCAAGAGATTCCTCTAACTTTAGGGACATTAGATGGTTACAAAACACCCAAAGGATAACTCACACCAGAGAATGCAGTACCTAGTTAGCTATTCTCTGTAGTATAATTTCTTCACAACAGGCCATGCGATAGTGTTTAAGGGACAGCAGTCCAAAACTGTGAGCAAGACTGCCGGACAGGAAGTGATCATAATTCAGCATCTGATTCGTCCCAAGTATAATTTCTTCTCGAAATGCCACGTGATAGTACTTAAGAAACAGCAGACCAAAACTGTGAGCAAGACTGCCAGGCAGGAATCGATTATGACATGGAATTTGACCGTGGATCAAATACCTAAAGACACTAATATGTGCCCATCCACTCCAAGCCAATGCAACCGAAGCTCATGTGTGCTCATGTTCATTCATGAAGCCAGGGATCATTGTCAGGTGCAAGCAAGATCTAGTATCTGGTTTATGCATCTAGTATGAAAGATTACACCTGAATCCTAAGTACTTGTATCGTCTTTTCTAATGAACTGGGTAACCTAATGTCATCCAGGACACATCACCCAAAGTCAATGTAAAACAAAACCATCCAAGGCGCCTCAATGATTCTGAGGTTTACGACACAAATTATAAAAAAATGTAGAAGATTGACAATCTTTGTACTTTTAAACACAAATATTGATATTGAGCAAAAAGACCAACTTTTTTGCTCCCAAAAGAATTTAGCTACTAGCCTAGTACCATGGTTTCTGCCAAAAGAACAGTTCCTTACCTAAATCTTTATGGGAACCCCAATTGTATGACGACCCAATGAAATACTGGTTCTCGATATAAATATAATGCTGGGCAGCACGGATGGCAGTTACATATGCTGTATGTATGCTCATATCAATGAGTACATTCTTCCCACACACCAGGTTCTATTCAATCAAAGTTAACAATCAGTTCCATAGCCAAATGAAAAATAAGCCAAAGAACTTAAAATCACATTATATAGAAATTAACTTCATTATCACCTTAGCTGTAGCGTCTTTAGGATCCTTAGGAAAGCCTCTAACAGAATTAGAATCGATTGAACGGAATATCTGCATCAGGCGCCAAAAAAAAAGGGAAAAGGAAAAGAAATATAGCACACTGTCAGATGCCAACATTAATGACACAATTCTCGCAACCAGGGTCAATTACCTGAACATGCCAACTTTCAGGAGAATTGTCACTAACACAAGGAGCGTCACCCGCCCCCATTATCTCAGGCATCCTTTCAATTCTAAGCAAAGCATCGTCATATGACATCTTCAGTTTTTTAATGCCATGGGGTTTTGAAGCCTTTAACCAGCGCTCCTCAAAGTTGGTCAGAACATCATAAGCTCCAGGACCATCAATTTTACAGTGCAAATCATGCCATGGTTCTCTTGGACAACCGACGACGTTCCCCTACGAGATAACAGCAGGAATGGCTTAGGAAACAGCAATACAAATTTTTTTGTATCTTAAAAGATGAGGAGCCGTGCATAACTACTACTAGCAATTTATTGTCCATACATGACTCAGTGTAGTTACGAAATAAATAAAATTTCTTTCTCTCCCCCTCCCTCCCTAGGTTAACATCTGAGATTGCAGAACTGAGTTCAAATTTATGTTTATGTTTTCTCCGATGGCAATAATAAGTATAAAAAAAATGACTACAGCACAACTGATATTACTGCGCCCCCCACCACCACACTCACCCAAATGAGGAGTAAAAAAAACCCCTCTGTTTACATCTTAGATTGACAGATCAAGTTAAGTTAGATTGACAGATCAAGTTTTAGGTTTTGGTTACCTCCGCTAGCATATGAATAGTAACAAAATGAGTACAGCACAATTCAGTCCGAGAGCAATATTAAGTTTTAGCTTTAGGTTTCCCTCGCTAGCATATGTACAATAAAAATATGGGTACAGCACAATTCAGTCCGATAGCAACATTAAGTTTTAGGTTTTCTCCACTCTCTTATAGCACAATTCAGAAAGGATAACAACATTTTCAAGTCACCAGATTTTGACCTACTGTTTTCTCTCTCCTTTTCTGGTTTGCTCAATTTTTCACATCTTGGAACCTTCTTTGAATCTTTATAGTAACTCATCATCGAATGTAGAAGTTGAGGAGGTAGAAAGTACAAAAGTCAAAAGTTATGATTCGATGAAAGAGTTGAGCAAAACCCAAGGATATCAAGCAATCTTCACTATGTCGAGAAAAGCGATTTTACAAATAACAGCTAGAAAGATTGCTCATTACGGCATTGATCCGTTGCAACCAGTACTGTTGCTAGTTCAGGAAAGGGGCATTCAGTTTGATCTTATGCATCAGGCTCTACGTTGTCTCAAACTGAGCGAGAGACGGACAATTTCACATATTGATGGGATAACAAATCAAGGCAAACCATCACTGTCTAGAAAGTTTCTAGTAAAGGTTGAAGGCAAACGTGTAGATGGAACAACTTCACTTACATAAGAGGTCACTGAAAGCATTCTAGTACGTATATAACCAATAATCAAAACCTTAGTTACAGGTTTCTCCAATTTCAGATGCTCCCAGCCAGAACCTCTCACCAAACCTCTCACCAAACCTCACACAAACTCACGCTTGACCCCAAAACATACTATAATATTGACGCTCCCCGTCCCAGAATCTCTCACCCGTCCCCCACTCCCGCCCAAGGTAAGTGCAACTTGGCTCCAAACTGACATTTAGGCATCCTCACTTACCTCAAAAATGAAAACAAGAAAACCGACTTAAGAGCATACGTACTTGTAACTATCTCAAGCATATAAATGTCAAAGCACAATGCACACAGTTGGAACCATTCTCTTTCGGCTCAAGCTTTAAAAGCAGATGGTAATTCAGCATGGTCTCAGTTTTACAAGATCTTAGATTCATATTAGTGCCATTTGCACCCTTAAGCATTTGCTGGTGATTTTCTGTATGCATATATCGCTGTGCACCTTGATTTGTCTGCAAGTGGTAAAGCATGACATATATTGGTGGGTGCATTATCAAATAGATTTTAGAGCAACTGCTAACCCAACAATAAATATAATTCACACAACTAACATCTGTTTTTCAAATATCTAAGCTACTCAGGATAGTGCAATTTAAAAAGAAAAAAAGAGAGAGATTTCGGCTATGACATTAAATTGTTCGGCCCATTCCCCAACAGCTTATAGAGTAAGTGCTAACCTGACTGTAAACATAATTCACACAACTACCATCTATTTTTCAATAACCTAAGCTACTTGGGACGGTGAAGCTGTAAAGATAGATTAAGGCTACGAAGGTACCGCATAAGTAGGATTGTGATAGTCGTCTTCATGTACTGTTTTTAGTGTCCGAAGTATAGGGTGTTCTGGTGTATCATATCGCCCATCACATAAATCAAGTCCCCCAAGGAAAGCTATGATTCTTCTTTGATTATTGCCAGCATCAGCATCCACAAGAACACTTTTCTGATGATGAGTATAAATTGTTCCAACTTCCTGGGCATAGAACAGAATGAAACCGAAAATATTACTCCATCACTCAATTTTATTTTTAAATAAGCAAAATGAATCACATTTGTCCGTGAGCTGGACAGGCAATACCTCGGCAGCAAATCAGTAACAAAGTTTCAGGTAAGTCGGATTGGTCAAGAAAAGGGACCTAAATGATACGTGTTACAACAGCAGCAAAGAGTGGCGACATTAACCAGACTTTGCTTTTCACGTCCCTAAAATGGAACTTATATTGTCCATCTCAACATGGTTCAGAAACTGACAAAAAGATTTTTCCCAAATGGTCAATGAGAAACAGAAGTTCCTGCACTACAACTATTCATCCTCATGGGAATGCCATTTGCTTCTGAACATAGAGAGCATTATCAAATGTAGAATTTAATGTTTTACTTCCTTTAAAGGGCCTTCAGAAGAGGAGTACAAAAGTTTACGGGGTTACTTTGTCAACAGAGGGAAGTTTATTGGCATCTTAAACCAACAGGAATTCTAGGATTATACTTGAGAAAAGAAAAGGGAGGACTAGGAAATCAAAGTTACACAGTTGATACTTTCCGACTCCTCACATGAGGAAACAGCAAAAATACTGAATAGTATACTACTGGGGACAGAGACCCGTAAAACAGCAGTAGCAAAAGATACGATGCTCAATCAACAAGGCTAATTTAATATGTTTTTATGTAGCTATTGGTCCAATAGCATCTTCTGTGGCTCAAGTAGCGACTAATTTCCAGGAAAGGGGGACGACGGTATACACTATTGTGGTAGCTAAAACAACGGATTACCCTGCTACGTAACAATATCTAGCTCTTATACAGGAGCCCCTCTGGCTGAATAACTATTTACCGTGAAGGACACACTTCAATTATTTATGATGATATCTCGAAACAAGCACAAGCTTATGGCCAAATGTCTCTTCTATTACAAAGACCATGGTCGCGAAGCTTGTCAAGGGAATTTTTTTATTTGCCTTCACACCTTTCGGATAAAGCTGCTAAATCAAGTACTCAATTAGGTTAAGGAAGCATGACCACTTTACCAATAGTTGAAACTCAATTGGAAGATTTTTCAGTTTATCTTCCTACTAATGTAATTTTGATTACCAATGGACAAATGTTCTTATCTGGCGATCTATTCAATTTAGCTCAAATTAAAGCTATGAAACAGGTGCTGGCAAATTAAAATTGGAACTGGCCCAATTTGCAGAATTAGAAGTCTTTGCACAATTTGCTTCATGCTCTAGCTATGACAGTGGCTCAACTTGACAGAATCAGTCATGCTAGAAGAGTTGCATGTAGTACAGGCAGAGTCAAATATAGCATTCAGAAACTCCAATTAAGGAATTACTATGAAAAATAAAAAGATCCGATGATTAACAGCTTCATAACATAGCACATAACCATTTATTAATTTTCTCATACTTCGACAGCCAAAATATGTGAAGAGCTTTAAAAACGGGCCAAAACTACACGGATAAAAGTTGTTTCTGGAAATGCAAAAGTGAAATTAGAACAGTGTTGTAATGATCTCAGCGTGGATCCACTCAACAGCCAACCATTTATTTAACAACTTTGTAAAGGTTTCAACCATTCCGTGTCTCTGCTTATATTACTGAGCTTGATTGGTTATGTTATATCTATTAATCTTTGGCTTATTTGTTCAATGCTCCCTCAAGGCTCACGAGTAGGAGAAAGACCATGTATGCTGGCAACCTACTCACCGGATTCCTCCCTGAAGATTAAAGTCATGGAAATAATCCGATACTAAATAATACTTAAGCCTTCTCATCGCGTTGCCACCTTTTCTTAATCTGAAACATAATGTACCACATGTTACAAAAGGTGTCACCAAAAATTTAGAAGTGCCTTTGAAACTTGAGTCACAAAAGCTATAACTGCCATGATTACCACCAAAGGATAATGTAATTGCCATCTAAAGTGTCTATAGCGACCTGTGTAAATTCTTTAGAAGCATTTGGTGACATTTGCTGCCAAACTTGTGAATACCATGCACTACCTACAGGCTACAGTCTAATTAAGATAAAGATGCTACCCGACTTTGATTCAGAAGAACTACAGGTTTAGAAATAATATCCCTCACATACAACTTTATAAGTGGGTTCTGCTATGTAAAATCTAGTCCCCATACCAGATGTGCACTTTTGAGTTATTTTTGTTTGTGCACTTGATGGTGGTACACCTTGATTTGTTTCTTGTAGAGTAATCTCTCTATGTAGAATTAGGGGGCTTGCACATGAGGCGAAATGTTGCACATGATATCTAATGTTGGCCCTGTTCTCTAATAGCCCAAAAGGAAAGCGTAAGGTAATGGGAGTTGGTCTAAGTTTTAATAATCATTACTTAATATGACCCATGACCTTGAAACGTTTTATAACTAATTTTTTTCTAATAACTTTCCAATTTCTTTGACAGGCAGGTTAGAAAATGGAATACTGCAGTAGACTTCAAGTGGGTTTGGTTCCCTCAAAGCAAGGGATAATTGTCAGTTTGGAAAATGACGATTAACTCAGGCTTCCAGTGAAAGGGAAATGCAGCTTAAAGTCCAAGCGCAGCAGCTTTGCATGAATGTTTCTGGAGTTCAGTGCTGTATTAAATGCACTCACACCAAGAACCAACACTTTGCAAAGTCACCGCTAAGACTGACCTTTTCTGTATTTGTACGCGTAACTGTTTTTACAACTTGATTTATCACTTCCCAATTTCTATCACTTTGCTACTTCAATATATTACCTACACTTACGTCTACTTTCCCCTCAAACTACAGCTATTTATGGGCATAGAGCGGATTAACAAGTTGGAATCCTCTCAGGATGGCGGGCAATGAAAGAAGGATGCTTCTCGTTTAGTAATTTGCTTCATACAAGGAACATACTGACTGAACTGTATGTATCAGTTTGAGCATCAGTCGACATGGTGGAGTCAAATTTATGTTTTGGTAAACATGTTAAATATCTTGCACTCATACTTAGAACATACAGAGTAACAAGTGTCCCTGTGATAGTGCGGAAAAGTGCCAAAAGCGACCTATATGACCCACTTATCACAAATGAAGATGTTCAAAGTCAAGAAGAACTGTTCATTTTTTATTTTTTTTTTGAAAAATAAATATGCTTCTCGAGATCCACAGGTTCCAAACAATGCCATCATATTGCTTAATTGAAATGGGGAACTGTAAAGCTTCTGGCATGCATAATATGCACAAGATGTATATGTATATGCATAGACCGATGTAAAATGTATATAAATATATAGATAGATAGAGCGGGAGAGAGAGATTATGTCTAACGTACCGTCTTCTTGACCCAGCTATGTCGCTTCCCAGCCACACGAGGACAAAGCAGTACCTGCACTGAAGAATGCTTGAAAAAACGACGAGTTTCCTCATCATGGGTTTGCATGACTCCATCCTGCAATAATCAAGCTTTAGCACTACCTCATGACAAACTATGAAACAGACATTTTTGTCACAATTTACTTAAGTAATATCTTGGATAGAACTAGTTCAACGATTCTGGGACCACAAATATGGAAACCTTGGGATCAAAGATGCACCGCAGAACCAATTTTCAATCAAGTACCAGTCAAGACTCTAACGGAAAAAGCATAAAGCAGAAATCTAGCCAACCATAACCTGGATAAGCAAGAGCATGCCATGCGTAATATCTCGTAGAGCTTAAAAAAAAAAAGCAAACAAGTCATGGAACCTTGGGCCGTAATAAGAAGAGAGTTTAGAGCAAATTAATGTAACTTTCTTATAATTCAATTCCACTGGAATCAGATATATCAAATGTTATATGTAAAGAGTGGAAAAAGTACAGCTCACGGATAGTCCTCGCTCCAAAATAGTATGATCATATCACCTAACTGAGAGCTGCTTCAAAGATTTTACACGAATGCATCCAACAGGGGAGATTGTTTCTGATGCTCTTCAACATAGATTTAAGCACAAAAAATGTAACTCTAATGGAGCCAAGCATCAATTTACCTCTGATATTTTCCGTTTAGGCACCAAAATAGGGATAAAAACTACAACTTATGGGTGACAAATTACAGTGTCAAAACATACAACTATGGACACCACAGTTTTTACACAAATTGCAGTAACACCAATCCTTTGCATTGTCTAATTTGTAACTTCTCCTGCGTCTGCAACCGCAATCAAATTTTTGAATATGAGGAGGATTACTTACCGTCTTGTAGCCCATGATGCTCCTTGAAGAAGGATCATCCCATACAAGAAGCAGCACTCTCACTCCTTCCTGAGATTTAGACCTCAGAAGATCCCCCAGGGAACTATCTGGTGCAGAATCATTGTCTCGGACCAGTCTAACTTTGTGCCACACAGACCATCCAGTAATGTAAACTAGGCGACGGGCCTGGCGAATAGCATTAAATATGTCATTCCAGCACTTTCCATGCACATACTGCTTACCATGGTCAAGCATTATATTCGGAAGGCATCCATCGGGTACATGAGCATCTTGGTAAAGATTAACCGTACCACCTCTCCTAAGTGGAAAATAAGTGGCAGGAACCCCATAGTACTGAGGCCCGGCTCCAACTCCATGATGATAAATGTCCAACATCTCAATTGGGGTGTACCGAATTGAGATTCCTAAAACAGCTCCGAGCTTACAAGGCTTTCCATTCGTCAGGAGGATTGGAAATAGTCCCTCCACTTTGTCACGTGAGTATAAATCTGCAACAGAGACTGCCACGACTCCTATAAGCTGGGATCCCAAAACATCACTGTCCTTGACAAGGAAGTGCACTTCAGCAGCATAATGTGCAACAGGGACAGAAAAATGCTGCTTCCAAACAGGATTTTCACTATTACTAATCACATAAGTCCTCCCGACCACAGCATTGTTAACTGAAATTGAGACGTAAGGATCACTAGTGATCTTACTCGAATTCCCTGGTAATCTGTAAAACATATCTCCTAATGTTTTATGGAACATGTCCATGTTCGGAAGGTTTTTCGCCTCATGCACCCAAATATCCAAATTGCCATGTAAGAGCAAAACCTTCAAAGACCCTTTACCATTCACGAGTGGCACCATCTGATAATCTTGACTATTAGGTGAACCAACAGAAGAAGGTGAATGTACTAAAACAGGACGAGTAGAAGAATCAAGCTGACCTGAATAAGACGGCTCGTAATTACTCGAAAAAGAGCTATTAGGGTACCCATATAAACTCCCTTCATCATCATATTTCCCACTCAAGCTCTGATATTTTGCGGGCGGATTCAACACTGTAGGCGCTGCGGGTGCCGGGGGAGATGCCGGGGCAGATGGGTGGCTCTCGCATAAATTCATATTAGCTAATTGATCATCCAAATGAGGATACACTGAGGGATAACTTGGGGAAGTGTAATAATTAACACTATCATGACCCGTGGTCGACCCCACGCCAACAGAAGAGGAACTGTCTTGCCGTTGGTAACCGGTGAAGCTATTGACCCTTGACGGCACATCGGAGTGGCTGTCTGTAGGGGGTAAGGGCTCCGTATGTGGAAATTGGTAATGTGATGAACCATATGGGAAACTACCATTGTGTTGATGATAAGGTTGAGGGGGAGGAGGGGTGGAATAGGGTACAGGGGGAACAGGGTATCCTTGGTATGGATAGGGAAGCGGGCCAGAATGTGGTGGTGGTGGGTAGCCATATTCTAACGGGCCTGAATGGGAGGTTCGTTGAGGTGGTGGTGGTGCTGCTGCCGATGGGTATGGATTGTAGGGTAAAGGCCCAGAATGTGAATGCGAAGGAGGGTTGTATGGGGAGGGATAAGAAGAAGGGTATGGAGATTGAGAAGGTGGGTAAGGAGCTGAATTGGGAGGTGGGTACGGAGCTGAACTGGGAGGTGGGTATGGAGCAGTACTGGAATGTGGGTATTGTTGATTTGAAGGTGGAACATGAGGGTATCCATAGGAACCACCATATGGGTAGGAAGATGATGAATTGTAGCTATCCATTAACGCACACTAGAGATTGTTGAGTTTCTTTTCAGCTATGTATATGATCTGCGCATGTAGAAAACATCAAATACATGGGAATTATCGAAACGGTTCATTCTTTTCCAGAATAGAGATCCAATGGCTTTGTTAGTTACTTCAATTAATTAATGGTAATCAATGACGACACTACTGAGCTTAAATTGCAAAACCCATTAAAGAAAAGAGGTCGGTTAGAGGAAAGAAGTACCTTTGAACAAGAGATTCTTAAGACCAGAAGGAGGAGGGAATATGAAGTAAGAAACAAACAGAGACAATTTTTAGACTTCAGAGGGCGAGGAGAGCGAGAGAGACGGCTTTCCTCGAAAGAGAACCGGGGGGGTCGGGGGTGGCTGGCGACAAATATGGAAGTAACTTAAACGTGTTAATGACTTTCCATGTCTGTTGAAATTTACAGGGTCAATTGCACTTGGCACTCTCAAATTTTCACGCGATAGCATTCTGCACTATAATATTATTTTTAGCTATCTAGCACCACAAACTTTCATAAGTGTGACTCTCAACACCCTTTGTCCATTTTCCGGCCAAAAAGAATCAATCGGCTGAACTTACGGGGGCATTTATGGAATATCAAGTGAATGAAAACCTAATCTTTATCACCCCCTTGCGCCGATGCCCCACCCTCTTCTGGCACCGCCCCTTCCCCCCGCCGACGACACCGACGCCGACTCCCCCCTCTTTCTGCCTTTTTCTTCTCTCCTCCCGAGCCCCATGGCCACAGCAGCTCCTTACCCCGCCGCCCTTCCTTCAGCATTTCACGCGCGGCACCCTGCAGCGTCCCTTCCCCCGTCACTGACGCTGACCCCTCTTCTTCCTTCTTCTTCTCTTCCCACGTTCCCAGGGCCGCAATAGCCCTTCACCCCTTTGCGCCTCCTGCAGCATCTCAAACCGACGCCTTACTCTCCACTGGCAGTGCCCCTCCCCCTGTCGACGACACCGACCCCCCTTTTCCTTCCTCCTTCTTCTCTCCCCCGCCCCCGCAATCGCAACAGCCCCTTGCCCCGCCGCCCCTCCTTCGGCATCATGTCGGCAGCGTCCCTTCCCCGTCAGCGCCCCCTCCCCCTTCCTTCCTCTTAAAGCAGCAGCAACAGCGCCGCGCCGCCACCCGCCACCTGCCAAACCCATCAGCTTTTAGATTCAACCCTAATCTCCCTTTTTTAATTGTTCTGACCAAAATGCCCTCCTTGTTTGAGTTAAATTACTTCTCCGGCGAGGCTGTTGGCCGGAAAATGGACAAAGAGTGTTGGGAGCCACACTTATGAAAGTTTGGGGTGCCAGATAGTTAAAAATAACATTATGGTGCAGAACGCTACCGCGTAAAAATTTGGGAGTGCCTAATGCAATTGACCCAAATTTACATGTACGATGATGATTTACAGGGCCTGGGCACACAATAAGTCATCTAGAACCTCCATTGCGAAAATAAAATTTGGCAGGTCTCAAGAAGTGAGACAATCTTTGCATTCAAAGAAATGAGAGATTAAAAACTACTAATTTTATATTCACTTACGACCCACTGTATTTTTCAAGTTTTATCGTTTTGAGGATCCTATTTGGAAAGAATGATTTCCTTTTCTATTCAAATAGGATTTTTGTGTCACAAAAGCCTTTTGGTTTAAGCAGACATATTAAGTAACTATTTAAAGAAATACTTATCATCATATTTAAACCAAAAAAAAAGTGGAGTAATAATAATATGTCAAGATTCACGTTCTGATACGCCTTTTAATATCTCTATTAGCGATAATTGATAGCAAAAATACAATTTTTTTCTTGATAATAGCAAAAATACAGGTTGTGTGTGTAGAATTGTTGTTTTCTAAAAAAAAAAATCCAGTAAAGTACCGGTAGAAGTTCCAATTCTTCTAATATAATACTATTAAAACACTTCTGAGTGTGGAGATATACTTAGGCCATGTTTGATGCAACTTTTTTTCCAGTTTTTTTTTCAGTTTTGGAAACTGGAAAAAAAAATGTGTTTGGTAACCTTTTTTTTTTCCTTCTCCAATTTAAAAAATCAGTTTTTAAACTGCAGAGTAAAAAACAACTCCAGAAACTAGTTTTTTTTTTCACTTTCAGTTTTTTGGAGACCGCCACCAACACCTCCCACCGCTGCTACCTCCAGCCGCCGGCCACCACTGCCAGCAGCCACCGCCAGCCGCCGACAGCCCTCCGAAGGCCGGCGACCACCGCTGGCTACTGCCGGCAGCCATCTCCGGCCGCCGACAGCCACCGGCGACTGTCGGCCCACCTCCGGCCGCCGACGACCATCGCCGGCAGCCACCTCCGGCCGCCGGCCTCCGGCAGCCACCAGCCACCGCCGACCACCACCACCACCATCGACCACCGCTACGCCCCACCACCCCGCCGGCAGCCACCGGCGACTGTCGGCAGCCACCTCCGGCCGCCGGCCTCTGGCAGTCACCAGCCACCGCCGGCCACCACCACCGTTGACCACCGCTACGCCCTTCCACCACCACCGCCACGCCCCACCACCGCCACCGCAAACTACCCAAAAAAAAAGTCAAAATAAAAAGGGTTACCAAAACTATAAAAAAAAAAAGGTTATCAAAGACCCACTTGTTTTTGTAAAAAAAAAAATTTGTCAAACGAACCCTTACTTTATGGTTTAGGCAATTTGTAGTTATTTGAAAATTGAAAAAAAGAAGTATTAAGAATGTCATTATAAAACAGAGAATGTCTATATAAGTCCCAGTTTCTGTAAAAATACTACTTTTCATACTTGCTTTCTTTCAAGGCCATGTTGGCCATTTTTGGAGTCATCCATTTTATGTTGTTTTTAGTATTTTCAAATATTTCAATTTATTTTGAAATTATGGGATTTTATAAACATCTCATTAGTGGTTTTCTAAGCATTTTTGAATTGCAATTTTATTCTATCAAAATAGTAGGGAATCATTGAAATATTTTAGTAAATAAAATATCATTTCCAAAATTACAATTATATATTTAAGTTATGATTACATGGTATTTACTTACATGTAAATCATGGATGACTAATGTAATGATGAGTATTATTAATCCAATTCATTTGTGAAGTAAAATATTTGCTTTACTATTTTGTATCGTATAGAATTATTGTCATAATATTATAAGTTATAAAGCTTTTAAGCTTACTTATATGGGCCAATAAATGAATTATGTACATAAGACCTTAAGGTTTGACATAGAAGGGTACTTGAAACAACTAAAATTTCCAAACTTATGTTTTCTACTCTGGTATTATATTCATACATTATTATTTGATATTTTGGACAACGCGATCGTAGAGTAGTTCATGTCGTCTTCTTGTCAACATGCATAGAGGACACTATAGCTGCATTAATGAGTTTTATATTTGGAGACTTAGGGGCCGTTTGACAGGATTTTTTTTTGGTTTTAAAAATTGAAAAAAATGGGGTGTTTGGTAACTCTTTTTTTTCCAATTTAAAAACTCACTTTTTAAATTGCTGGAGGAAAAAGCTCTTCAAATGTTTTTTTTGAGACCTCCACCACAACGCACCCACCGCAGCAGCCACCGCCCACGTCGCCAGACAGCAACCACCGACAGCCACCTCCGGCCGCCTGCAGCCACCACCGGGACGCCACCTCCGGTAGCCACCACTGACAGTCACCTCCGGCCACCGGCAGCCACAACCGGGTAGCGGTGGACGGTGGCCACCTCCGGCCACCACCACTGGCCGGAGGCCACCTCCGGCCACCACCGCCTGCAGCCACCTCCGGCAGCCACCACCGCCTGCAGCCACCTCTGACCACCGGCAACCACCTCCAACAGCCACCTCCGACCACCAGCAACCACCTCCGACAGCCACCTTCGGTCGCCGGCAACCACCGCCGGCCAGCAACCACCTCCGGCCACCACCGCCAGCAGCCACTACAGGCGACAACCGCCGACCACGACCACCGTCAACCACCGCTACGCCCCACCACCGCCACCACAAACCACCACAAAAAAAAGTCAAAATAAAAAGGGTTACCAAACACAAAAAAAAAAACTTAAAAAAAAGGTTGTCAAACACCCACTTGTTTTTGTAAAAAAAATAAAATTAAGCTGTTCTTTAAAAACTGACCACTGAAAAAAAAACTGTGTCAAATAGACCCTTAATCCGTCATCAACTCTTGCACATATAAAGGGAAGTAATAATTCTTTATGACAACAACTTTATCGCGACTCTCATGTTAATACGAATAAGAGAAACTCTGTATCTAATGAATTATAAGTTCAATACATCCTGTTTAGCAAAAAGATGAATATTCCTTGCTCATTATCAGACAATCACTTATTCACAAATCTCGTGCAAATTTCAATTATTACAATAATTTATATTCCTAAAGCAAGGAACCCTGTGAATTGCGTGAAAGTAGGATACTCCATTCTTCGATTTCTTCAGGAAGCAGATGATTAATCATCTAGGCCCGAGTTGGAAATCCAATTGCTTCGATTTTTTTTATGTATGACCTGATCCCAATATGTATGACGGAATCAAAGTGATTCCTACTTCAAGTATTGGGTTTCCTGTCTCAGGGATTCTAGCTAATTGAAATTCATTCAATATTTCCTTTTTTAGAGGACAAATTTGCACTACTTTTACTATTCTAAATCACATAATATTATCTAGACTTACATGCTGAATTGCTTTTGATCAAATAATATTGTGTCGTTGTGTTTTAATTTACCATTCGCTATTGACCCATATTTTGATGCAAGAACACACATCATATCAAAGCCCAAATTTTCAACAATGGAAGATTACAAATTTAGCTACGACAGTTCGACCTACAAAGGATAAGGTGTTGACTTTCTAGGTAAAATGCTTGCATTGTTTGTCGTTCATCACGAGTTAAACAAATAGTTTTCATTTAGGCGAGAGTGGAGGACTGGGATTCCAAGGTCGGTACCGAGGTCTTTTTGACACTGAGGTTTAATTTGGTTCATTTTTTTTAAGTAAGAGATGATTCCTGATCGGGAGATTTTGGTAGAGTCAAATATTAAAGATGTTTGAGATCGATATAAACATTGCAGAGAGTTTTAGTTATCACGATTTTGATTGGCTCCCGATCAAAAATAGGTCATTGAAATGAGAAATGCCAAAAAATTGAACGAGCAATTTTGATCGGGTGAATCAAGCCATTTGGTTCGAAAACAAGTGATCAGGCATGTAGAGTATAAGAAGATGTAAACTGAAAGAGGGTTACCTTGGCAAATTCCACTCCTCGTGCAAAAAGGGGTGGCGAGGGATCACCTCGCCAAATTCCACTCTACAAGCAAAAAGGAGTGCGACGCTCGCCCCCCAATGGACTCTGAGTTCCACGAAGGAAACGTAGTTCATAATAAGGATTACGGTAGAGACCGAGCAAAGAAACTTTCAACGCAAGGTCATTTTAATTTGTTGAAAGTCAATTCAAGGTCCATTTTGGCTACAAAAGAGACCGCCTTTTGCCTGTTTTATTTCCTCATTGTGTTAATTTAAAAGCACTCTGCTGATGAGTTTGTAGGAGGTCTAGCAAAGGCTTATAAGACGAACATGGTAGATGGTTTCGAGTTTGGAATTTGGGGAATGAGGGTTGATGTCAGGGAACATAGGTACTTAGTCAAGTTGGCTTCAAATATAACCCAGTGGTCCAGGCTTTTTGGTTGAAACCGTCTTTGAGGGGCTCATGTCATGAACGCATATTTGATTTCGGTCGCATGATGCTGCTAAAAGTTTAGCTCTTATTTAATAGCGCAAATCGGATAAGAAAATTTTCTGAATAACTCAAAGGGTATCAAAATGTACTCAAGTCTTTCCTTTTTTATATGTTTATTATTTATGAGTTCTTAATCAATGTTGTTTGGTATTAGTATTTGAGAATATTCAATACCTCATTTGAAAATGTCTAGTCCATGGGCCATCAGAATTGACATCCAATCATCATCATATTAACAAGCATAACTCATAAGTCATATTCTTTTGGATAACTTATACGGCACTTCTTTTTCTTGCAAATTGACTTGGAACCCATACCCCCCCATGCACCACCTCCCCAAGATCACGTCAAAATGAAGGAAACTCAAACTCTTATTCTTATTTTTTGGGTTGATCTTTTTTTAATCTTTTTTTTAAATTGAGAACGATAACATCTAGCCTACATCGAAGATTATATGGGTGCCCCTATGACGCTCATGAGAGTCGATCCAGGAGAGCTTTTCATTTTTTACTACTGTACTACCAATCAGGAGGACAAATTAATTTGTTCTTGCAAATTCACTTACTTTATACAAGGAGTACTTAATAGCAGGAATTTGGCCTTTGGATACTTTCTTCTTTTGATCACATCAATCATATGTAAGCAAAAAATCAAACTTCGTATTGATATTCTTTCCTTAGAAGTCACAATCTTTGTTTGTTTATGCCACTTCCTTAACAAACTTCTGAAATAAGATAAACGTTAGAAAACAGAATTCCTGATAAAAATAGTCAAATTCAATGTAGGGTTTCTCTAATCATGATCAGAAAGCTAGCTAAATCCAGGTTATTGCAATGGGACTTCTTACAGAAAATTTTCCTGAAACCCAAGCTAGGGATCCAAATGAGGAAGTGGCTGAACTAGTTTTGGCCAATGCAACAAATTTCACTGTGTAAGTCAATTTCTCACCCACCTTCTGAAAATCTAGAACTCTGGGTTCAACACTCACCGATACTCCTTTCGGTTCCATCACTTGCACAACATAAGTACTTCTATGGGTTCCAACATTTTGCACCGTTCGGCTGTATGTAAGTGTAGCATTTGGGGCAGTACCATTAAGAAGAACTGCAAATGATGGGTAATTCAAGTCCCCTGGCTGCAGAACTGAATTGCTTGGGCAAGTGAATTTGCCTCTGGACAAAATGGCTATCTGAGAAGGGCTATAATTCAGGCTACAAAGATAACTAAGATAGTCATCAGATGTAATATCATAGACTAACCCTGGATCAGAAGCCCTTTCAGGATCTACATGACCTGATCCGAGTGCAAAAGCAGTAGCTGATTTTGAGCCAACAAAACCTGCATCAGCTATTGGATTCCTTTTGCTGTCAAATGTGTAAGCAGTTGTCATTAAGGCCGACTTTATAGCAGCAGGTGACCACTCACTGTGCACTGACTTGAGAAGTGCAGCTAAGCCGCTGACATGAGGGCAGGACATCGACGTGCCAGAGATTATGTTGAAGACAACACTTCTGTTATCGCTCCTGAGCATCGTTGGGCTGATATTGGGAGGCCACGCAGCTAATATGTGCACCCCTGGTGCAGTCACATCCGGCTTGATCACATCCGGTCCAACAGAACTAGGGCCCCGGGATGAAAACGATGCCATCACCGGTGCAGGATTGCCATATACAGTCCCTTCAAATGTTATTGAAGCGGTTGGTGTTTTCACCGTGCTAGCATACTTTATGATGACACCAGCGGCTCGTGCTCCCAAGCTGGTGGCTGGTAAAATGTGTGGATCAGCAAGGAGCTCTTCACCTATATTATCAGTGTTCACCAGTAGCATTCCGGCTCCCCCTGCCATTTTCACTTGCTCCCCCTTTTGGACTCTACTGCTAAGCCCTCTCACACAGATAACAAGTTTCCCTTTGACTAGTTTGGGAGTGAGTGCGCCACCAATGCAATACTCAGCTCCCTGAGTTCCTGCACTTCTATTAAATACAAGTGGCAATTGCTTAGTTGCCTTACCTGAATATAAGGATGCCCCCTTGAAAATCCGTCCATCGCCAAGTTTAACCGTTGTTGGAAAGTCGCGATCAAGGTAGCTTGCACCGACAGTCATGATCCATGGCGCGACATTCCCGACTGTTGAACTGGACGGTCCTGAATTCCCAGCTGAGCAGGAAACAAATACCCCATTTCGTACAGCACCAAATGCAGCAATGGCAATATTGTCGGAGTAATAAGGTCTCGGAGCACCTCCTAGAGACAGTGACAACACGTCGACCCCGTCTCTCACTGCTTGGTCCATAGCAGCTAGTATATCAGCGCTTGAACACCCCATTGAGTAGCAAACTTTATAAGCTGCAACTCTTGAAGTGTACCTCATGCCAGCAGCCACGCCCTTGGCCAGGCCTAAAAAATTTGCTTTGGGGATACGATTGCCCGCTGCAGTTGAAGCCGTGTGCGTGCCATGCCCTACAGAGTCCCTAGGTGATCGAAACTCCAATGTTTTGTTAATTTTCCCGACATTGGTCTCGTACCCTTTGAAATAGGCCCTGGCACCAATAAGCTTCTTGTTGCAATTTGAAGGGCTAAACTCTATGCCTTTCTCACATGTGCCTTTCCAATGAGAAGGCACAGGGGACATGCCTTTATCGTGGAAGCTTATGTGTTCCGGCCATATTCCTGTATCAAGAATGCCAATGATCACCTCGGATGCCAAATTTGAAGGACTCCATAGTCCTTTGCCACTTTTTAGGCCAAGGAACTGAGGTGAATGAGTTGTATGGAGGCTTAGCATTTCATCAGGTGTGGCATGGAGGAAGCCATCTATCTTTTCCAATGATTCTAGCTGTTTTGTAGAGAGTTTTGCTGCAAAACCAGACATGGTGGTTTCGTAGACATAAAGGAGTTGAGGCTGTGGCATTTCATGTTCTTGAGCTGAAATTGTGGTCATGGAATCTAAGACTGCTTCGTACCATCTTTTAGAAGGGCCTAAAAAAGTGTCTAGAGCTCTGATCTTGGCCTTGTCCATGTGGATTATGTATATCTTCTCTTCCGTTGAAGCAAATGAAGTTGAGGCCATGACAGCCAAAAACAACATTAGGGATGTCCTGAAAGTCATTTTGGCTGATACCTAAAATGGGGACAAATATTAGAAGTTTATCAACACAAATGTCTAACAGGTTTGACTTAATGACACGAATATGCTACAGAAACCCTTGTAAAAGATTAACTTATATAAGTTGTCTAGTTCTAAAAAGAATCGCGCAGTCAAGCTCGACTCCTTAATAAGATGATCTTAATTGAGCTTGAGCTCAAGTCGTTTACCTAATAGACGAGGAAGCCGAGCTTGTTAAGTAGAAAACAAATGCTTGAGCTTGGATTGATCGAGCTAGGCCAAGCTCAACTCTCCGAACATATGTGCTTCTATTTGGGCTTGCATTAGTACCGTTGAGTTAAAAATGCGCTTACAAGCTGCTGTGATTTCTTTTAGCCTTATCGCCATAGTGTCTAATCACACTCCTAAGAGATCAAAGGACATGCCAAAAAATTTTACAAAACCTGTTACTAGAAGCGCCGTGTCACGACAACATAAACATAAACGTAGAGATTGACGAAATATAGAGATTGGTCAAACAAAATTCTCTTCAAGATGAAGGGAACATAGAGTCATCAATATACACGGGGATAATGGCGAGCCACGTCATTTAAATTAAGTTCGAAAAATCTAGTAAGTGAACTCAGGTATCGAACATAAAATGGACTATAGGCAGGAATAATATGTAGCCAGCATAGCATCAAGCCGAACCTTTGCTTTTGATACGTTTAGTCCATGCAGCCGGGGAAAGACTGAACCTTCAAAACTCCACAACTCAACACATCTAAACCTAAGAATGTAGCATCACTCTAAGAAATGAAAGCGAGCCTGCAAGGGAGAGATCTTCTTATCTCAGTACCAAGGGCAAATTATGGTTTATATGTAGGACGAGAAATGACGAAATGGAAGAGGAATGTAGCTTTCATATATATAGGCAGAGCAAAAAGGTACGAGGCTTGACTACCACACGGAGAGAGTATGTCACCCCCACATTTCTTTTCCGAAGTTAGTGCACGATTGCAAGTGGACAAAAGATAATGAAAGCACATTCTGTAACTTGTGATGGGTGACATAGCCATTGCAACTGAAATCTGACCCCACCTTGGAGGGTCCGGGATGAGCCTGGCTTAAAAGTTGAGGGTGATTCTAGTTCTCTCTTTTCTCCTTTTTTTTTTTTTTTTTTGTTGGGGGAGTTTGCAAAGTTAGTTGAACAGTTTAGAACTAATGGATTATGTTTATAGAACTAGCTAGGTCCTTGAAAAAAAATTGACTGCTACCTGAATTGAAGAAATCTTCCTCTTACCCTCCATATAACGACAATTAATGGTTAATAAATATTTCTAGTAACTTTTATTTAGTGACGTTAAAAAAATGTTTGTAAAAATTGTTGCAAAAAGTGTTAAAAGAAAAGTTACTATAAACATTTAGCGACTATTAATTGTCACTATATATGGAGTTGGAAAAAGATTCTTACAAATTCGGATAGCAGCCAAAATTTGTTCTTTCCTTATATTTCAAGAAGTTTGGTGGTGTAGAAAAGTCTTAAGTTTATATGATCGCAAACCCAATCAAGTTGCTGGCTCACTCATTCGAGACGGGTGTCAAACAAGTTAAGCTTGAATATATGCACGCATGCATGTATGATATATGTTTCAAACTAATCAAGTTTACGCTATGCATGTTGAGACTAGTTTGAGATTTGCGAACAACTAAGTTTGAACTACCTCAAGCTTGATTTTCTTAACCTCTACGTGTTAAAAACATTTTTTTGCCCTTTATGTAGCAGGGGTATACCAACACCTCTAGCTAGTAATAATGTACCGCTAGTCAGATGGGTATGAAATTATAGAAATAGAGTGCAACATTGCAGCATAATGTCTCAATTATGGAACAAATAAATTACATTTATCAAATCTCACTTTTTACCGGAAGGCAAAGTTTGATTTGTGAACTTGTTAAGTTTTCATGGATAGCTAAACTACAAATAAAGACTAATGTAATGAATGTCAAAAGAAAGAAACAAAAAGCAAGTAGTAAACAAAGGCAATAAATGTTACTCAAAGATAGTACTCGATGACACAATATATGAAATTCAGGAGCAAGCTTGAAGTAAAATCATATCCACAAAAAGCAACAAGTAGCACTGCAGAGATGACTTGCAGAAACTTCAAGATCAAGCTTGAAGAAAATTTATGAGCCTTATTTTATTAGTCAACCTACAATCAATTGTTGCCCTATTCTTGTCTTATCAGAATCCCTGCATTGCCATAGATTATTATCTAACTTTTGGAACTGTGGCAAAGCCTGTATTTAGTTTTTGTAAGCAAGTGTAAGATACACTTCAAAATCAAGTACACCATAGATGATCAGACATGTATGGTACCACAAGGCGTGATGATGTTCTCCTTTCAATATTGTGTTCAGTACCCATGACTTTTTTTCGATATAATTAGTGCTACATACCGGCTAGAATGCATAATCGAAATTTACAACCACCTAATCCTAAACTTCTGAGCTAGCTTTGTGCTAAACTAAACGGCTCGAATATCCCCCAAGGAGACTCTTTGGACCACTTGAGGCACGAGTTCGAGGGAATCACACAAGTCACAATGACATAGTTACTTCATTTCTTACAAGGGAGAGAGGAGAGATGTCTCATCCCAAATTCACACCACCAGACTTTGAATGGATAATAACTTACAACTATCTAATCATAAACTTATGAAGTAGCCTGTGCTAAACTAAACAGCTTGAATCTCCCTTAGAGAGACTCTTTGGATCACTTATGGCACGAGTTAGAAAGAATTACACATGTCACAGCACATTTAATTTAATTTAATTTTTAAAGAATAACTCCTGCTAATCTTAGCAATTAATAGTCGTCAAATGTTTCTAGTGACTTTTCTGTTAACACTTTTGACGACAATTCTTAAGAGGCATCAGAAAATAAAAAATCACTAAAAATATTTAGCGATCATAAAAGAGGAAGATTCTTTCAACTCGGATAGGAACTAAAATCTTTTCATTTCTAAAAGGAAGAGAGGGGAGATGTCTCACCCAAATGCACACCAGTAGACTTGAGAAAATTACTGTTCCATCATGCAAGCCATCTTGGCTTTCACTCCATGTACAGTGGTGCATTTGGTGAGAGCAAATCAATCCAACCTGCTTTAATTTTGGGACCCTTGATAAGAAAGTGGATAAGATTACAAGAGATGCATCATGGCTTGGGTGGGGTTTTCCAGCAGTGTGCATTGTAATGTTGTCTTTGTCAAGCAAGGCCCTGATGAGTCCACTTTAAGGTATTGGACGGAGTCGGTTTGAAGGTTAATCAGTGCATATGCTATGATGCTACAAGCAAGACTGGGGAGAGAGCTAGAATTGAATGAATATTCTTTCCCCATGTTTTTTCGGTTGTTGCACTGGACCATCCGGTCTAGTCTAGAAGGAAGTGAACAAGGGAGCTCCTTTCTTCATAAAATTACTTCGATGGTGTCTATCTAAGCACATTAAAAAAACCCCAAAAGAAAAGAAAAAAAGTTAGCAAATCCTTCTTCGTCGATAAAACACTGTTCTTCCCAACTTTGTTTCTGCTTTCTCAACATCGACCCAAACAGAAGCGCAGTGTATTTGGAAACTTTGAGGTAAGAAAGACATCCTCCTTATGTATGTACCTTATCTTCTTAGTGTGAAAAAAAGATGCATACATAGCAAAAGGAGTTCATCAAGAGTCTCGGTATTTTTATTAAGTCGGATTTGGACACACAAAAAGGCAAAAAAAGGGGGGGGGGGGGTCAATAGTTATGCATTTGCATTTATGTACTACATTTTACTTAACAAAAATAAATAATACTGAATATTACGTATTTTTCTTGATTTATTTTGATTTACGTTGCCAATTTAGTGGTACATTGCTACTCTTTATAAGGTCTGCGTTCTACTTATTTGAGAGGGAAAATTGGAACATTCCTGGAATAAAATCCTAAGCCACGCAGTGTAGAGAGAACGCAGTGGAAAGTAGAGAGAACGGTCAACCTTTTTAACTTCCGGCTTTGGACCAAACAATTCTGAATCAAGGATAAGGTTCATATTAGTTTGTGTAGAAACCGAAATATCAAACAAGTTGGCCGGACGCTGACCAAATGATTGTCAATTGCTGCACATACGGACGCCTGGCGTTTGTACTTAGCACTAGTCTTGAGACTGTCTAGTACGTAGAGAGTAGGGTAGAGAGTGTGATTAAAATTACGGTTCTGACCGAGCTATCAACTCATGTTTGTTAAGTAAGAAGCTTGTATCGATTTGGGATAAAAATGAATCAAGCTTGAACACTTTTATAGGGCTTAAGCTATTTAACTGGGCTAGATAAACAAATAACTATCAAAGCTCGAACTTGTCTCAGGTCGGCGAGAGAGAGAGAGAGAGAGAGAGAGAGAGAGAGAGAGAGAGAGAGAGAGAGCAAAGCTTGAGCATAATTTATAGATTGATAACTTAAGCAAACAAACATGAGCAACCCTATGCGCTCTCAGCTGGGATCGGTCATTTACTAAAGTAATCAGATCTTATTCCCTTTTTCGCATTCCCTTTCTACATATATGGTAATTTTTATTAAGCTAAACCAACGGATATTGCGTACCAATGGATCATATGTTCGTTACATTTTGCAGCCACTCTAAGAGAGGACGCATGATTTATTGGCTTCATTTGGTACTCAATTGAAATTAAGTGTTGCTAGCAACGCCCTAAAAAGATAATAATTTTCTTGCATGATCACAAGATGACTTTGTCTTACCAGTACAAAAGTACTACCGGTCTGTCTACCATGGTGCTTACTTAGTGAACAAGCAAAATCTACATATTTTGTTCTCGTGACTTAGGCTTCTCAATTACTGTTTGGTGCAAGAGTATTGGAGCTCAAATAAATTGGAATCAATATGAATTGAGTTTCAATTTATCCTATCACCATTAGAGTGTAATATACAAAGATAATAATCGTATCAGAAACTATGTTATCATAAAAATATATGGAATTCAGGGTAACAATAGAACATACAAAGACAATAACCATATATATTTTCATGATTTCATTAACTTGCTTTCTCTTTCTTATTATATTCTTCCTATCCACACACGATCATTCAAGCTAGCAAGCAAAAATATCGAAGGTTTTTTAAATATAGACAACATGTCTCATGTGCATATCTTTGTGTTGTTCATGCTCAAATACAAACAAAAAGCAATAAATTGCATGAAGAAGATATTATCGCTGTGGCCATTCCAGTCAAGTCTTTTAGGTGGCTTATATATACCGTTTAGGCTACTTCTTCTGCACAGACTTGTTTTATTTGTTCAAGTTTATTTAATTGTATTGGCTAATGTTTGGTATAGATTTTATTATTATTAATCCTTGGGAAAGTAAAATTTTTTGTTGCTTTGATCTCAATATTTTCAGCAATCAAATTCACACATTTAACCAATAAGAAAGTAACGAGAACACATTAAAACAACAATCTAGGCTTCGTTTGACAAAATTTTTTTTTAGTTTTCAGTTTCCAAAAAAGAAAATTTAAAGAGCAATTTAAATTTTTTTTTACAAAAACAAGTAGGTGTTTGATAATTCGAGTTTTTTTTTGTGGTGGTTTGCGGTGGTAGTGGCCGACGGTGGTGGTGGTCGGCGGTAGCTGCTAGCTGTGGCCACTGGCGCCGGCCGCCTGCAGTGGTCGCCGGCAGGCGACGGCTAAAAAAAACCAACACTGAAAAAAAAAACTAGTTTTTGGAGTTTTTAAAACAGCCTTGATTTAAAAACTAGATTTTTTAACCGAAGAAAAATAGTTACCAAACACAACTTTTTTTTTCCAATTTTAGAAACTGAAAAAAAAAAGTTGTGTCAAACAGGGCCCTAGTTATAAGTGACTGACTTGTAACTTGTCAATTCATTGTTCAAGGGCAGAACACTAGTATGGCCGAGGGGGGAGGGGCAAGTACCCCCCAAATTTTTGGGAAATTTTTTAATATTTTCAATAATCGCTAATCATGTTTAAAATATTTACAAAAATATCACTATTTTATAATATTAAATATTAAGGTTTCATTTATCGTATTTTTTAGTTTATGTGCCATCGGCCGTCATAATATTTGTCTTCCTCGTTCCCTTGTCCATCTTCAATCTTCTAAATTCAAATTTCCAGAGTACAAAGAAAACACGAATTGATCAAGTTTAGTTCTTTTAAATTTTTATAGTATGTTAACTTTTGTGTGAATATTATCCTAAGTACAACTAATAATCACATAATAATACATATACAATAAGAGTTAAATTTCTTTCATGCTAGATTAGTAATTTATTGTTAACTAACCTTACCAAATTAAATAAATCACTATAAATAGTGAAATTATATGAGTAGTAGTCAAATTCAGCAATCTATTTCACATTTAACATATTTAATAGTGACTGGTATTCATTATGTTAGACATCAATTTTTTGTAACTTTTTTGGTCCCCTTGGATTAGACTTCCAAAATATGTCCCTGCCATTGTTTATACATGAATGCTTCTTGAAATTTTCTTTTTTGGTTTTGGATACTTCTTGGCTGAATGCCATGGATTGATACTAAACCAAAATCATACCATAAATCTAATTATATGCTATGTAACGAACATGGGGAGGGAAGAAAGTGGTCAAATGAGTTCCAACTTTACAAGGGGCTCACTAAAGATTGGCACTTGCAAACTTCAATCAATTGCATGGGTTTCGATGTTGGAATTACTGGCTTGTTCTTCAATGAGAGACGGTGGTTGTTCTAAGCACATGCTTGTTTTGTGGAGAGTATGTTAAAATTTGAATCACTAAAACCAAGACCTCTACTACACGTGGAATACTAAATCGAATAACACATTAGAACGGAAAAAAAACTTATTTGGTTGTTAAGATTACATACAAAAGGCTTACACCAGAAATAGTATTTTTCCAGAAGAGAGAATATCATTTTAAGGTGTAAAAGTGCACTTGAAAGAGGAGTTTTTCCTGTCATCTAAAAAACGAGATATTATTTTTTATGACAAATTTGTCAACTGTCTTCTGAAGTTTGATAGTCTAGCCGGAGCCCGATTCCAAAAGATTAAGGCATTCCGCAGTCGAGGCCAACTTGTCCTTAAACTCTACCAAGTGAAACTTAAGGCTCGTATTTGAGTTCCAACACTCCGCCGTAAATTCTGGAGGCACTTTCCTTTAGTCTATATTGACAGAGCTTGCAGAGTTTCTACTACTACCTTAGAAAACTACTCAATGTTTTCCAAATAGAAGTGGTACTACTCAATTGGATGCACTGCTCTTTTCCTACTTTGCTCGGATGCACTGCACTTTTGCTACTTTGCTTTTAGACTTGTTGACAATTCTGTATGTATACATGACCGCAAAGGTTAGAGATTAACAACTAACATAATAAACTTATACACATTACAATTGAACTACAACAAAGTAAATCCTACAATTTAACTCAACTTAAAGTAACATGCCCAGTTTAAAAGTTTAGGAAACCAAAAGAACGAAACATAAATAATAATAAGTCACAAGTACAACGTGGTAACAATAGAGCAGACAACAGGAACCGCACAACCCAAAGGTGAGCACATTGTTAAACAAGGCACAACACACCATCAAGATCTTTAGCACAGCAAATGTATCCTTTTATTATCCTTTATCAAATGCGAACCATATTCGACAAGACGGAGAAACCGCGCTACTCGCCCAAAATAGACCATGGTAGACACACAGGATGCTTAACACCAAAAGGATCCCTAAACCTCCCCCCCCCCCCCCCCCCGAGACCTTATCCCTCCCAACCCACCTACCGAAGACCCCCAGCTTCCATTGTACAAAACCATAACCATGGCTAAGCCCCCTCTACGTCAAGCCTTCCTGTAACTTCCAAAGACATCATAACCAACGACAAACCCAATCTCCACCATTGTACATAAGGGAATAGATGAGAATAAAATGCATAAAAAGTAAAGGACCTTTTTAGAAACGACGGTCAAGCAACGCTACTGCAATTTCGGTCACCGTCGGTGAAGTTTCGGTCACCACCAATGAATTTTCGGTCACTGATGATGGAAGGTGGAAAGGAGACGAAATAGGTAGATCTGTTTGGATAAACCAAGATTGGGAACTTACCGAAATGTGGCCGTCTCTGATCAGATCTGGTGAGACACGCTACGCCACCATCCGCCCATCACTTGCCCCGTCAGCCACTCACTGATCAAGCCTTAAGGCTATCATCACACAAGATTATATATATATATATATATATATATATATATATATATATATATATACACACACACACACACCTTGCGGGAAACTTGGGCTAAGTTACCCACGTGATCTGGCCGTCCATATCCAATCTGTCATAGGTCCAGATTTTTTTTATATTTTTTTAAAGTCTGTCCGCTACATAATGTAGCGGATGATATTTTTGACGAATAAACCCCTCAATCTCCAAGTCAAGATGTTATATTTGCTAAAATATCGTCCGCTGCATATTATAGCGGACGATATTTTAGAAAAGAGATAGACAATCTACCAACCCCCACATACATTCTCAATCTCACTTTCTCTCTCTTTAGAAAAAGAAAAACCATTCTCTTGTTCATCTCTCTCTCTCTCTCTCTCCCCTCTGAACTACATGTTCCTCCGCCTTAGCCTCCCCAGCCCCTACATCCGTCATCATCACTAGTACCTGTAGAAAGAGAGTGACAAGGTTCGCCACAGTAGCCCCAGTATCAAAACCGTAGCCGTTGCCGCCTTCGTAGCCTCAGGATAGTTAAGAACAATAGATAGCAAAACAAGATCATCGATTGCCTCTTTTTTCATCAATTTTCTCCAGATTTTCTTCTATCACTACAAGAAAAAAGGCTTTTAGCGACGGGATAATCCGTCGCTAATAGTTTTTGCGACAGATTTACCATCGCTAAAAGTCCCTCGTGTAAAAGCCCGTAACTAAAGTTTTGAGACGAAAATTTTAAATCCGTCGTCTAATATTGCATTTTTAGCGACGGAGTTATTTACTAATTAGCGACGGAACATTCCGTCGCTAAATAAGCCTTTGGGCGACGAAATATGCCCTCGCTAAAAAGCTCATAGTGGGACACTTTTAGCGACGGAATTAATCTGTCGCCAAAAGTCAAAATTTTTAAATTTTTTTTTATTTTTCTATTACGTAAACCTATAATAAACATTTCAATTCTCAACAACAATGCACAATAATCAATCACAAAGAAATATATATAACTAATCATAAAAAAATATTTATTATAAAAAAAACTCATAATGAACAAGTCGGGAACTGGATACAGCCGGTTAGGGGAGGGGAGAAGAGTACAAGCCGGGCCGGGCACGAGAAGGGGCTCATCAGGGTTGTCGAGTCCCTGATCTGGATCCTGCTGATCCGGGGCCGGCTCAACATGTCCAACAGGGGTACCCTGCTGATCATGCTCCCTAATCATCCTCACCACCACCATAGCAATGTGCTGGATCTCCTCCTCGTCCAACGAATGTCGAGGAGCCGGTGTCTGTGGAGGGGCAGCGGGGGGTGAGGACGCTCCTATCATGGCACGAGCAGTCGTGCTAGGCAGGCCACGGATGTGGCCTTTCGGCAGATTGACGACCTCCAGTGTATCCATCCATTGCTTCAACGCCCCAGTACTCGCACCCGTACTAGTAGACGCTGATGGCTGTCCGGACTGCTGCTCGGACCCCCTAAGCTGTTCATACAAGGCCTGCAAAAATAATGATTTAAAGATATGTTAAGGCATTAATTAACGCAACAGACATTGAGGATAGAAAGACAAAAAATTAACAAGTTAGAGCTACGACCTTATCCTCCTCCAGATTCGGGTTCTGGACCGCATTCATGTATAGGATGATGTCATGTGGCATCAACCCCCCCCCATGTGCGTCGGATCTTTGTTCTGTTTGTTCACAGCCCCTCTCTTACTCTTGGCGTCCCAACCTGGATCTGCAGCCCACCGATCTATCATCTCCCCCCATACAGTCGGAGATATCCAATGTGGGGGATATGTCTTCATCTTCGTCTTCGGGGCACCCTCGGGCAGCATCTTCTTCGCCCGGTCCCGTGCGTCGTGGAGCCATCGGCGGTAATTCTTGCTAATGAAAGCAAAGAAGGTCTACCACCCAGTGCCTGCTGATCAAGCAAGTCAAACGTGAACCCCTCCTGTAAGGCATTCAATAACACAAATTAACTACAAAAACAAACTCTAATTAAACAAATAATATCGTAGAAAAAAATACTTCACCGTACCAGCCACTCCTCCCATAGGGACTCCCTCGTAGCGCCATCCCAGTCCTTCCAGTGCAGGCGTGGCTCGAAGAATCGGCCCTTCACAAGAACCTCGATCTTCGTCCTCGCCTGATTCTCTAGGATCCTGTCAAAGAAGTAAATAAATAAATTAATACAGTTCAAATATAAATTAACACCCCAAAATTTTAAATATAAGGCATGATGTGATTTTTTTTACTTACAGGCCCTCTTGGTTGAGCGTAACTCTCTGTTTACGCTGGGGGTCGATGCGTATCCCGCGTGTTGGGCCACGGCCTCGTCGAGATCCTACAAAACACATACATCAATACAATTCAAATTTACTTTAAATATAAGGGTAGAGAAAATGTACTAAATACCGTTATCAACTTACCTAAGGTAGAACCCACGAAAGAAGAAGAATTAGCGCGTGTGTGGGATGAATCTGCATCGGGCTGGGGCAACAGCGGGGGCTGGAGCTGGGGGCCCATCTGCCCGTCGCGAGCACTCTGTGCCTAGTCATCAATGGGCAATGACGAGGTGGGACCCACCGGGGAGGAAGCAGCTCGACGTCCAACCCAGCTACAAATAGCCCGTATCCTATCCATATCTGACTTCATATAGATAAATTACAAATACATGAACACATTAAAAATAATAATTTGGCAGAAATCATCATCGGCACTATATATATATATATATATATATATATATATATATATATATATATATATATATATATATATATATATATGAACGGAGGTGCAAAAATACATCAATATGAACCAAGTTCTAAAATGTTACTACATTTTTCCCCGGTTATTTACAACATTACAAGTCAATCATTCTCAGTTTGAGAATCATCATCTTCTTCATCACGTTCCTCGTCTTCCTCTTCATCACCTCCGGACACGTGTCCGACACCTCTCAGCGGTGTTCGAAGACATTGATTTATTTTTTAATTTCCGGACACCGTGTCGGGACACCCATTGAAGAGGCCGGTGTCCACAAGTATAAAGCTAAAATATGTTGTTTTGGTGTCGGCGTCGATCGGACGCGATGTCCGTGTCTGTGCTACCTAACGGGGATCTTAATCCAATTGGGTCCCATCCTCCGTCAACAATCTCAATTCTCAATGCAGTAAAAATCACACATTCAATCCAATTGGGTCCCATTCTCCGTCAACAATCTCAATATCTCAAATGCTCAATGCACAATTAACAATCTAAAATCATCAATTAACAACCTAAAATCATCAATTAATAATCTCAATTACTTCAAATGTACAGCTAATAACCTAAAATCATCGATCAATAATCACAATTCTCAAATGCACAATTAACAACCTAAAATTATCAAACAAATGATCAATGTTCAAATGGGAAAAATTGTTCAAAATGCACATATATGATGCGCTTGAATTATTTCAATTTGGTGTTCGATTCGATTAGGGCAATTAATTTAGGGTTCAATTAGGGGGTTCAGTTACTTCAATTTAGGGTTCAATTAGGAGGTTATATTAGTTCAATTTAGGGTTCAGTTGAATTGGGGCATTCAATTGGGGGGTTCAATTAGTTCAATTTAGGGTTCGATTGGATTATGGCATTCAATTTACGGTTCAATTAGTTAAATTTAGGGTTCAATTTGATTAGGCCATTCAATTTAGGGTTCAATTATATCAATTTAGGGTTCATTATGGTTCAATTACTTTAATTTAGTGCTCGGTTGAATTGGGGCATTCAATTTAGGGTTCAATTAGGGGGTTAAATAAGTTTAATTTAGGGTTCGATTAGATTAGGGCATTTAATTTAGGGTTCAATTAGTTTAATTTAGGGTTCGATTCGATTAAGGCATTCAATTTAGGGTTCAATTAGGGGGTTAAATAAGTTTAATTTAGGGTTCGATTAGATTAGGGCATTTAATTTAGGGTTCAATTAGTTTAATTTAGGGTTCGATTCGATTAAGGCATTCAATTTAGGGTTCAATTAGGGGGTTCTATTAGTTCAATTTAGGGTTCGGTTGAATTGGGGCATTCAATTTAGGGATCAATTAGGGGGTTCAATTTAGGGTTCGATAGGATTAGGGCTAATTAATATTAATTATGGCTTATTAGTGTTAATTAGGGTTTAGTTAAGGTTTATCGGGATTAATCCCAATTAACCCTAATTAGGTTAACTAGGGTTAATTAGGGTTTATCGGGTTTAATTAGTTAGGATTTAATTAGGGTTGTTAGGCCAGTTAGGGCTAATTTAGTTCTTTAGGGTTAATTGAGTTTTTAAACTTTAATAGGGTTCAATTAAGAGTTATCTAGGGTCAATTAGGGTTAGTTCAAGTTTAGTTAATGTTAATTAAAGTTACAACATGCAACAATGTACAATTAGGGTAAAATTACAACATACATTACAACAAATTAACTTCAATTAACAAAAATTAGGGTAAAATTAAATTCAAACTCAAACTTACATGCATGAATTCAAACTCAAATTCACAATAATTAACCACATTATATAGAATTCAAACTCACATGCATTAAACCACATACATTAAAAAATAATTAGGGTAAGATGGACATACCAGCGGCGGTGGTGGTGCGACAGTGGAGGGCCACTGGAGCTGTGGAGGGGCACGACGTCATGGGGCTGTCACCTGAGGGACGGGGCAGGTGTCACCAGAGGGGGGATCGCCGGGGGAAGAAACGGCCGATGAGTGAGAGAGAAAGAGAAAGAGAAAACATGGAGAGAGAGAAAAGAAAGGAAAGTAGATATTTATATCAGGACTTTTAGCGAAGGAAAACATTCCGTGGCTAAAAGTCTGTTACCTAAAGTTAAGACCTTTAGCGACGGATACTTTAGCAACGGTAAATTCCGTCGCAAAAGTGTAGTTTTAGCGACGAAATTTTTACTGACAGAAACAATCCATCGTTAAAAAATTTCTAATAAATTTTTAAAAGGTGGCCGAAAATAGGAAAATTTTAAAAATATTTTAGCCACGGGAAATCCGTCGGTAAAGATTTTTACCGACTGTTTGTATCCTCGGTAAAAGTTTTTAGCGACAGACTTTTACTAACGGTATTTTCCATCGCTGAAACGACTTTTAGTGACGGATTTTTCTCCGTCGCTAAAAATCTATAGCTAAGTAGCCTTTTTCTTGTGGTGTATTCTGATTGGACTTAGAGATTCACGTAGAGGTCAGATTCGTGATTTCTCTTGCGTCGAGGTTTGGGGGTGTCAAAGGGTCACATGGTGGTTAGGGGATGCGGAGGTTCGAATGGTGGTGGTGATGGCGGTGGCAGAGTGGTGTGTGGGTGATGGAGACACTGCCTATGTAACATCCCAGAAATCCGGAATGTTAGACACTCGCTCGATCATTCACTTTAAGACAATATTAACCTCAATCTCAACCAAATAATACAAATCTGTCAGAGCAACTAAACCATGAATCATAATCTTAGTAATCTATAGTAGATGAAACATCAATCTGAGTCTGAAAATTTTTAAATAATAATCATTACCCGCGCAGGAGTTCTAACGATCAATACCAAAATTTAATTCTTTTTCTTTCACTCGTCTCTAACCCATACTCAAAACCTAGTGCTGGTTATCACCTGCAAAAAGGAAGTCAAAGGAGAGTGAGTTTTCGAGAGCCCAACAAAGTCGATCAAAGATTTAAAAACAAAAAAACGATTCAGACAGTTTTTCATATAGAGTCAAATGATAGTTTCTAAAAGAATTTTCAAATAAAACACACTATTTCAATATAGATGAATATACGAACGATTTTACATTCAAGTCAAATAACATATTTTCAAAGGATTTTGTTTTTGATGGAACCACTGCAATTCGATATACACATGGGGACGAGTATCAACTTAATCCCTCAATCAACAGTTATTAAAAACACTTTATGTTTAATAAAACAAATATAGGTAATATTGAACATAAACAATAACTATAGCAGAGCCACCCCGGCAGTACTTGATATGCTTTATATATACATATGTACACTGACTAATCCATTTAGATACTAGTTTAACCCAGCCAACAGACCATCCTTATAACGCCAGTAATACAGATCATCCTTATAGCTCCCAGATTTATTAACTCATGTCAATATTGAGAAAAATAAGTACAATTCAAAATATTTTACGAATAGAACAAATGAGAATGAACAAAGAATTCCAAACGATCGCTTAAGGTTTAAGTTAGGGTTTCACTGGCAAAATCCAAATATTTTTAGAAAAATTTATAAAACCATTGTTCAATAAAATTCACGAAACAGTTAATATTAAAACATATGGATTCAGAATGATGAGTAGGGTTCGGAAAGAAAATCCTTATCTCGATCCAAGTTAAGCAATGTTACCAAACCTCGAATCAATTATCTCTGAATAAACTTAGATGAACCTAACATCAACTACCCAATACATGCTCATTTCTTACTCTGAAATCGCGCAACTCAAAGCGGGTCCGGCACATAGTTAACCTAACCGAAATTCCTATACACTCTTTAATGTGTAACGATACTCCAAAATTCATAATAAATTATGATAAAATATTTTTATGGCTTAAGACATTATAAAAAGTCAAAATATGAATTTTCTGAATTTTTAAATATTTCCAATTTAAAATAATTTCTTTAACTGCAAGAAAAATCCATAAATAGCCATAATTACATTTATCTGAAAATAAAGTTCCATAATTTTTTGTAATACCTTTAAAATATGTATAAAAATTATAAAAATTGAAATCGGAATTTAAGAGGCATCAAAACTATTTTTAAATTATTCATTTTGTTAAAACCAATACGATATGGATATGATATCAAATTAACTCTAAAAATCATCAAACTCAAACTGGGACTTATTTATAATAGAAAAATATTATTCTAATTTTTCCAAAATATTAAAAATACATACATTTTTAAAAATTTACAAATTTTTGCCAAAAATTCTCATATAGCCTAAGGTATTATACTTTAAATATTCACATTCTAATGATCACTATATACTATTCAATGCGCGTGTAACGAACCTAATGCTACTCGTGTACACACACATGCGCATTGCTTACACCCCCTTTCACCGGTTGCTTCGGTAGCTTCTCTTCTCTTCTAAACACACACACAAGCATAGGGATGGCAATGGGGCGGGTCGGATGCGGATCTGCTACAATCCGAACCCGCCCCGCTACCCCTGAAATCCCACCCCGCCCCGCACCGGGTTCTAAAACCTTAATACCACATCCGACCCTAGCATACTTTAGAAAACCCATCCCCGCCCCACCATTCTCTCCTTCTTCTAGACATAGGATTGTCAATTCACTGTTAAAAGTTAAAAAATTAAAAGAAGGAGAAGGAGAACTGACCTGTGTCGGCAGAGGAAGTGAGGGACTGAGTGAGAGAAGGAGAAGGAGGAGCACGGTGGCTGGGCGAAACGGCTGGCCGGAGTCGTCGAGAAGGCGGAGAAACGGCTGGGGGGCACTGCGGCAGTCGGCAGAGGGAGTGAGGCCGTGAGGGAGTGAGTGAGAGAAGGAGAAGGAGGAGCGCGGTGGCTGGGCGAAACGGCTGGCCGGAGTCTCCGAGAAGGAGGGGAACGGCTGGGCGGCAGCGGCACTGCGGCAGTCGGCAGAGGGAGTGAGGCCGTGAGGGAGTGAGTGAGAGAACTGAGAAGTGGAACTTTTAGGGTTTATAGTGATGTATATATAGGTAAGGATGGACGGCTAGGATTAAATCAAGGTAATGGTTAAAATAGCGGGGCGGGTGCGGGTCGAGGGGCGGGTCAGATACCGGGGCGGGCCAGATGAAATACCACACCCGACCCTAACCCGCTGCGGATTTAAAAAAAAAAACCATACCCGCCCCGTGATCCGGTCAAAGTCAAAATGACCCGCTCCTATCGGACCTGGGTGGGGCGGGGATCCGCCGGTTGCGGGTTGGATTGCCATCCGTACACAAGCACACGTGCACCTAACCAGCTGTACACATGTTCACACACACACACTCATACCCACATGCATACATCACTCATTCACAATATGCACAAAATTTCATCCACTCCCACACCCACTGCCTCACGGCAATGGGCAGTGGGTCTACTCCCTCTCTTCATTTTTCTTTTTGTTCAATACCCACTTGCATATATATATATATATATATATATATATATATATATATATATATATATATATATGCAAGTGGACACACACCCATTTAAGCGCACAAACACACCCACTTTCTATACACTCCTTACGCGCACACAAACAGAACCATTTTCTACACTCCTTACGCACACACAATAACACCCACAAAGCACGCACACACATGGCTGTCTAATGGCATCCCATGTCTCTCTCTCTCAAAACCCACATACACACACACACACACACAGTCTTCTCACACCCACTACTGAAATGGGTCTTCTCTCGCCCAACACTCACACATAAACACACAATGCACATGAACCGACTTACGGCTGCGTTTACCGCATCCATCCCTCTTCACTGCATGCATACCCATCACCAACACTCACTGCCTTTCACAGCAGCCTCTCTTCACCCACAATCACCCTCACGGCAGCAACCCTCTTTACCCACAAGAATCATGGCCGCCCAATGGCTACTCTCTTCCTCTCCACAGCCATGACTGCCATGACCACAAACCCACAAGTGCAAAACAGCCCCTTCTCACAGTCGTTCACCAAAAACCGCAAAGTGCTAGACTGTTTCGCCCAAAACCCATTTAGTCGCATATGTACCTATATATATGTATATCCGCTACGCACACCCAATATATATAAACACACATATACAGGCTGCCCTTACGCTAGCCATGACCAACGACGCACAACCCCTTCCCATGTCCCTATAATTACAAAAAGACCCAATTTACTATTTATGGTAAAATAATGCAATTGAAAACTTTAACGGTTATTACATAATCTCACTATGCTAATCATCGCTAAGAGTTGCTACATAAAAATAATGCTAAATATAAGAAAATCCGTCGCTAAAAACTCCTAAAAATGTCGTTTACACTAATTGTCACTAATGCCTTCATCAATATCACTTATATTTGTCATCTTTAATAACTTTTTTTTTTAAATTTTGTCGCCAAATTAAAGGTTACCGATAAAATTTCACTCATAGAAATCGACACTAAATGTTGCGTACGAAAATCGTCGCTAATAATCAAATCAACCGGCTAGACAATATCACTATTCGGGGTGTTATAGCCTGGGATGAATCATTTTTGGTTTCTTGGTTGTGGTGGTTCAGCCGTTAGGATACATATGTAGACGAAAGGCAAGCATAATAGTATACTCAAAGTAAATATACTGGCCTCCCAGCCCCTAATTTCCAGAGTGTTGCTACAGATGGCTTTGCCTCACAGTTGGAGAACAAGAAGCACATATTAGAACGATAAAAAGGAAAGGAAATTCGTTCATCTAGTTGTAATGAGAAACTGCTTAATTCAATCAATATATAATTAAGTGTTACAACCATAAAAATAAAAATAAAAACAAAGATTTGACAGAAATTGAACTGTGTTAGTTTGAGGTCGATAGCATATTACTTCCTCTATTTGCCTTTACAACAATTCATGCTTGTTTATGTGCCTCGGTGAGGTTTTATGAATTTTAATTGCCTTTATTTTGCTGCTGAATGAAAGATCATATATGAACGTTACTTAAAATTGCTGAAAATCACTTTACCGTTTCCCTCTTTTTAAAAATGATTCAGATTCATAAAACTAAAACACTAATATAAATTGGCTATTCGATCTCATACTTAAAAAATTGGAATAAGTAGCTTTGAGTTCTTGTGTAGTTTTATTAGCTTTACATTTTCTGCCCCTGGCAAAGCTAAGATATAGGTTAAAAATTGGGATAGCATAGTTGTAGTGCCTATTCATTCTTTCAATTATCCTATACTTTAGCCCGCGTTAATTTTGAATGGAGACCTTCAAATTTGTCGTAAGTTACATATTCCAATAAAAATTTGATGTCCTCATTAACTTTTGGTGATTGCCCAAACCACTTTTACAATATTAAAGTCAGTAATTTAGTCCCCCTGCATTTTGACTATCTTGCAGGGTACTTTGATGCCTAATCAGCAAGTTTTAAAAGTCAAAAGGCTTGGAAACCCTTGAGACTAGAACAAATTTGGTGTACACTAGGCTAAGACGAAGTGTAACTAAGCCTTAATTAGGCACACGACAATACAAGAAGGATCATTTAGCCATCCTGCCAAAAAAAAATGGCACCATTTCTTTATAGAAAGTTAAAGCAAAGCAAAAAACTGAAGTCAATGGATCGACATCAGTCCATGTACTAGTACCACTACAACTGCGTAAATAAACTTTGAGCTGAAAATGCACCTGGTGGCAGATCAAGAATATATGTATGCCTCTGCTACGCCTACGATTAAGTAACTTATCAGCAACTCTTCTAGCCTCCACAATTAACCTTGCCTGAGCTCGTCATGTATATCCGAACCAAGTTTCAATCCGCTTGCAGCACTTTCAAATCTAAACCAAGCTACTATTAGGTGGTACAGTTAGCAAACTGAAACACAACAAACATTGAATAGATAATCCGCAGGTGGTGTTGGCTTTGGAGAACCTAATCCTTTCCTAATCATGAATAAGCAAAGCATGGATCCAAAACATTCCCAGCTTTCAAAAGAAGGCTTATAACGTAAGAGAAAAAGCTTCATACCCAAATGCCAGCCCCAGACAAAGATTTGAAGAACAAAATTCAGCTATAGAAGCAGGACAGGTACAAGCCCACAATCCAGTATGATTTCTCTGGAATAACTGAATGAATCATCACTAGTCTAGACCATTGATGTATGCAAATAAACCTAATACGATCCAACCAAAGAAAAGGTTGATTTTTATCGCTTAAGCCGTATATTACTATTTAGTTCCATAACGCCTGATATAGCTAAAAATATCCCTCCATTCTACGGGTGACACGTGGCAGTTACAGCGCATAACCTATTCCGGTTCCTTGCCGATATAGCACTTACCATACCAGTCACCGGGTAGAATCCTAAAGAAGATCTGACTCTATCAGCAGAGACTGATATGGTATCCTCTAGGATCCTAATGAGATTCTGATTAGAGTTGACCGAAGCCCAGTCCTACTAGGACTCCTTCTTCTACCACTATATAAAGGGGTCAAGCCCCTCAGGTAAAAACAAGTTCACACACAATCACACATTGTGTCTTACTGCTTCTTCAGAGTTCTACATTGTTAGCCATCTCTGACTTAAGAATCGGAGCGTTCCCCGCCGGAATCCCACCCGGCGGTCACTCCGTGTTCTCTTTTGCAGGCCAGATTCTGGTGTGGTTCCCAATCCAGTTTTTAGCAGCAACAGATTGGCGCCATCCGTGGGACCACTACAGGGAACATGGCCAATCATTCTTCTTCTAGCGACTCTTCACATAGTCGTTCTCCACACCGTCACACCCGAACGAACAGCTCTCGTCGACTCAGTTGTGACCACCGTTCGACACCTTCACGTCGTCATAATTCTGCGGAAGATGCACACGTTAACGTCACATCTGCAACTCCCGAATCAGAAGATAGACCTCGAAGAAATCACTCTCCGACGTCTACTCTGAAAAACGGGGACCTTCGTCATCGCCTGAACCGTAAGTTATTTAAAACACCCCATGCTGAACTTACAAAAGAGATTCACGAGCTAAAAGATGTCGTGAACACTCTTCAACAAAAACTCGACATGGCAGTGGTTCCTCCACCCACTTACCATTCTCATCTCGACCCCGGCGATCTTCGTCTTCGTCTCACATCCAGATCAAGTTATGGCCGCAAATACCAATCAACGGCCGATCCAACTTACAATCACAAAGACAAAAGCGGAGATCACGTAACCAGGAGTGGAGCATGCTACAGTCGCGATTCTTCAGTCGAAGACAGTACTAACTCCTCTCCCGCACAGGCCGCCAGAGTTAAGACCCCTTGAAGATCTATCCACAGGAAGAGGACGCCTGAGTCTCGTTCCCAAGAACAGGACTCCTGGAAGGTGGTCCCTAGATATCATTCTCCAGAACGATCTCGCCCAAGGAATGAATCCGGATATCCGTTGTCGAAGGCCATCGAGAAGGCAAAGCTACCTCCCAATTTTTGAATGCCTTAATGTGACCTCTACGACGGGACTGGGGATCCAGGAGAACATGTTTACCAGTTTCAAACAAACATGCTACTCCTCCAGGTTTCAGACGCTGTCATGTGCAGAGCATTTCCTACCACTCTAAGGAAAGCAGCACATGCATGGTTCAAATCTCTACAACCAAGGTCCATCTACTCCTTCGGCCAATTATCGGATCTCTTTCAAAAATACTTTGTAAGCAGTCGCTCCCGAAGAAAGAACTCGGCGAGTCTGCTGAACATTGTACAAGAGAAAAATGAGTCTTTGGCGTGCTTTCTCGGACGATTCAACGCAGCCACCTTGGAAATTGATAACTTGGACGAGTCCGTGAAGTATACTGCATTCCTCCGAGGCCTTCGACCCACATCCAAGTTCGCATTCTCTGTGAACAAAAGTCCTCCAGGTAATATGAAAGCCCTTCTCGAGAAGGCTAACAAATATATTCAAGCTGAAGAATACCTGGAGACACACAGAGGACGGCGTGGAGAAGGGAAGGAAGAACAGAAGAAACGGTCTCGAGAATTAACTCCTCCCCAAGGAAAAAAGCCGACAAAACGTTCCAAGTATGATGAACGACGTCCGAAAGAACCGTTCACTTGGAAAAATCTGACACCCCTCAATGCAAAACCATCACAGATTCTTCACGAGATCAAGGAGAATAAGGCTCTCCAGTGGCTGGACAAGCTGAAATCTCGACCAAATAAACGGAACAAAGATTTATGGTGTCACTTTCACAACAATCATGACCACACAACTGACAATTGCGAGTCGCTTAAACGAGCAATTGAGGCCCTTATCAAGCGTGGCCAGTTGAGAAAATTTGTAGCTCCTAAAGAAGATAGACAACAGACACCTCCAGTCATGGAAGAAAGAAAAGATCGAGAAGAGAATGCGGGTATTATCAACACTATATCTGGGGGATTAGCCGCAGGAGGTTCATCAGGACGGGCTCGAAAAGCATACGCCAGAGAAGTATACATAACGAGTCAGCACCCGGATAAGAAATCGAAGACGGTACCCGTAGCAGCCATCACCTTCTCCGATGAAGATTCGAAGGACATACAAACTCCTCATGAGGACCCATTAGTCATTACAGTTAGAGCTGGGAACTTTGATGTAAAGCGTGTCTTGATTGATAACGGAAGTTCTGCAGAAATCTTATTTTTCGATGCATTCAAGAAGATGAACATTCCAACGGACCGTCTCCGAAAGATGGATACTCCGTTGTATGGATTCTCCAATCATCCAGTTGCAGCCGAAGGTATTATCGCACTCCCAGTTGCGATTGGCACACCTCCAGCACAAGCCAACTTCATACTTGATTTTGTGGTGGTCAAGGTCCCCTCAGCATACAACGCCATATTAGGACGACCAGCACTCAATCAATTACAAGCTGTAGTGTCAACTTATCACCTCAAGATGAAATTTCCCACGGAACACGGGATTGGAGAGGTGAAAGGGGACCAGACTATAGCTCGTCAATGCTACGTAACTTCATGCCGACCAAAGAAGGCAAAGAAATTGGACTCAGAGGAAATCTTGATTTGATAGAAGAAGTTCGAACTCAAGCCCATGAACGATCCGTTGTTATAAAACAACGCGTCGCGCAGTAGCATCTTGCCTCAAGGCAAGACACTTCTTTTTCAGGGGGATAAGGGCCCAGACCTTATCAAAACCCCAATCTTTTAAAAAATTATCTTTAGAAAGATAATTTCAAATAAATGGGTTGTTGAGCAATCTAATATAAACTTTATCTTTTGCTCGAGCAATAAAGTTATTTTTGCTCTCAGTATTATTGTGGGCTTAGCCAAAACACTCTGCCCGAACAGAGTGATCAATGTAGCCAAAAACATTCTGTCCGAACAGAGTGATGGCCGAACACTCTGCCCGATCAGAGTGATCAACGTAGCCAAAACATTCTGTCCGAACAGAGTGATGGCCGAACACTCTGCCCGAACAAAGTGATAAACTTAGCCAAAACATTCTGACCGAACAGAGTGAGGCCGAACACTCTGCCCGAACAGAGTGATAAACTAAGCCAAAACATTCTGTCCGAACAGAGTGATGGCCGAACACTCTGCCCGAACAGAATGATCAACTTGTACAAAACATTATGTCCGAACAGAGTGATGGCCGAACACTCTGCCCGAACAGAGTGATCAACTTGTACAAAACATTATGTCCGAACAGAGTGATGGCCGAACACTCTGCCCGAACAGAGTGATCAACTTGTACAAAACATTCTGTCCGAACAGAGTGATGGCCGAACACTCTGCCCGAACAGAGTGATGGTCCGAACAGAGTGATGGCCGAACACTCTGCCCGAACAGAGTGATCAACGTAGCCAAAACATTCTGTCCGAACAGAGTGATGGCCGAACACTCTGCCCGAACAGAGTGATCAATGTAGCCAAAAACATTCTGTCCGAACAGAGTGATGGCTGAACACTCTGCCCGATCAGGGTGATCAACGTAGCCAAAACATTCTGTCCGAACAGAGTGATGGCCGAACACTCTGCCCGATCAGGGTGATCAACGTAGCCAAAACATTCTGTCCGAACAGAGTGATGGCCGAACACTCTGCCCGAACAGAGTGATAAACTTAGCCAAAACATTCTGTCCGAACAGAGTGATGGCCGAACACTCTGCCCGAACAGAGTGATAAACTAAGCCAAAACATTCTGTCCGAACAGAGTGATGGCCGAACACTCTGCCCGAACAGAGTGATCAACTTATACAAAACATTCTGTCCGAACAGAGTGATGGCCGAACACTCTTGGGTTTTATAAAAATACAAGAGTAGGCCAAACGGATTAGCTACAGATCTAAGTCCGTGAAGAACAAAAGTTAATGGGGGCACCGTCACTCCACAAAAGCTTTTGCTTCTTCGAAATTTAGGCCGAGCGAGGGTGCTCGACTTCTTTGCCAACTCTTTAAGTGACGAATAAAGAGTTAGAGTCAAAGTAAAAACAAATAACGCTGTGTGAATGGTAGAATAAACCATAAAAAACACATAGTGAACAAAGTACCATCAATAGAACAAAAGATAGAGTACATACAATGCCCTTAAAAGGGCATCAAAATACTCAGTCTAAAAAGAAATAAAAAGCCTACAAGATGAAGACTAGATCTAAGGCTCGGAGGCAACGCCTGAAGGACTGTCCTTTGGAGGATGAGTTCATATGTGAAAATTGAAACCAACATTCTGTCCGAGCAGAATGTTGGCCGAACACTCTGCCCGAGCAGAGTGACCAAAGCTTGGACCAACATTATGTCCGAACAGAATGTTGGCCGAGCACTCCTCCCAAGTAGAGAACCAACTTCATACCCTTTGTGCTCGGATGAAGCATAAAGGAACCGAAGCATCATGCCCGAACAGATTGGGAATAAACCCGTTGAGCTCGGACAAGCCATGTCCGAGCAGAATGATCGCCGAACTCGACACCCGTGCAAACATCTTAACTCTATTTCCTTTGTGAACTCAAGAGCCCGTGGGTAAAACTCTACGGAGTTTGACTAAAGAAAGTTCTCAAGTGGAGGTCAAAGGAATTTTTTATAAGTAGAGCTTCCAACTGAACTCTTTTGGAGAAAATGAGGTTTTCTATGGATAGAGCTCGGAAAACTATCCGAAATCAAAAAAAAATCACCTCAATCGGATATCCGAGCAAAAAGTTATGAACTTTTCAAGTTCTCAAGTGATAGTACAAGTTTATTTTCTGCTCGATTTTGACAAACATGGCCGAGCAGCCCAGTGGCGTTTCGTTCTCATTCCGCGCGCGAGGTCGAAGGTTCGAATCTGCTCGGACACGTGAGCAATAAAAAGTTCCTTACTTTTTCAAGAAAGAGTTCATTAGATTGGGCCTCTCCACCATCAGGCCCGCACAGCAGGTCCGAGCAGATCTTGGTCCGAGCCCAACGACAGAGCAAGGAAAAATGTTGGGGCTTCTCAGCTCGGGCCCATAATCCGAACAGAACATGGTCCTAGCAGAAAGATCCGAACAGGAAATCCGAACAGAACATTGTCCGAGCAGAAAGATCCGAACAGGACATGGTCCAGTCCGAGCAGAACATGGTCCGAGCAAAAAGATCCGAACAGGCCCATAATCCGAACAGAACATTGTCCGAGCAGAAAAAGATCCGAACAGATCCTAGTGCGAGCCCGCTTCCTGAGCAGAAATTGTAGAAAATCATTTTTGCGGTTTTTATGGTCTCAAAAAATTCGGAAGAATATCAGAAAAATTCCAGAATGCTATTTACGCAACAAGAAATATGTATTATGGATCTTGAGCACTACTTGGTCAGCAGGCGCTCAGAAAAAATAATATTTGCATCTACAAAAGTGAGAAAAGTCCGTAAAAAATTAGATGTGTTTCCCGTCCGAACACTCTGCCCGAGCAGAGTGACCACGGCCAAGCAGAACTCTGCCCAAGCAGAACACTCTTTGAAATTTTGAAATGTTGACAAACAGATTCAATTCTGTTTTTGACATATTTCGCTATCACCAGTGGGAAAAGTGTGCTTCCACCCGCTTCATTAACGCTGGTAAAAGCAGGGGGCATATGATATAGCTAAAAATATTCCTCCATTCTACGGGTGACACGTGGCGGTTACAGCGCATAACCTATTCCGGTTCCTTGCCGATATAGCACTTACCATACCAGTCACCGGGTAGAATCCTAAAGAAGATCTGACTCTATCAGCAGAGACTGATATGGTATCCTCTAGGATCCTAATGAGATTCTGATTAGAGTTGACCGAAGCCCAGTCCTACTAGGACTCCTTCTTCTACCACTATATAAAGGGGTCAAGCCCCTCAGGTAAAAACAAGTTCACACACAATCACACATTGTGTCTTACTGCTTCTTCAGAGTTCTACATTGTTAGCCATCTCTGACTTAAGCATCGGAGCGTTCCCCGCCGGAACCCCACCCGGCGGTCACTCCGTGTTCTCTTTTGCAGGCCAGATTCTGGTGTGGTTCCCGATCCAGTTTTTAGCAGCAACAACGCCTAACTGTATTTCCATAAGTTCACATATTTTGCAGGTTATATTCCTTTGGACTGGTGAGATTTAGAAAAGTTCTTAATCAAAAAGCCAAAATGCATAGGATCCTATACTGCTACATACATTCAGCAATGACAAACCAGTTAGACCCTTGTATAGACCACAGAAAAGTAGAAGTGCATCTTCAAGGTGCACTATGCTCACCTCCGAGCACATGATTGCTCGACAATGTGACAACATAAAGAAATAAGAAATCCATGTCCTTTGCCAGACCAAGCACGAAATTAGAGACAAAAACTAAAGAAATAGAATTAATGTAGCCATAATGAGAAACCGGTTTATCAAACCGAGCATTATAATTGACAGAAATTTAATTTAAGTACATTATAACACTACTCAATGATTCAACAGTAAGACCATCTATGTACCAGAAGAAAGGTCATGTGATCTATCAGTACAGAATTACATCAAACAACCGCTGAAAATTGTTCGCAATGCAGTAACACACATCTTACAGCTGAAAATTATTCCAATCAAACAACACGCTCATATAATTTCCATCTTCAAAATCTGGAGCATCAATCAATGCGTTAAGTGATGTTGGTGCTTGCCATGCAAACTCCTAACCAAACGAAAAATCATGTAACAAAGTAGTATCTGGTGCTGCTGATTTAATAGCATCAAGACCAGCTGTAGCTATTTTGCCAGAATCATCAAGACACTACAAGAAACAGGAGCTTTAGCGACCGCATTTTGCAACCGCCAAGACATGCGGTCGCTAAACTAATATTTAACGACCGATTTAGCGACTGCTCTATTTTGCGGTCGCTAAATATTCATGGTCAACGAAAACTTGGCTTTAACGACCGAAATTTGCGACTGTCATTACCGTCGCTAAATTAGCGACTGATTTGGCGACCGAGTATGCGGTCGCTAAAGTTTTAGTTACAATCCACAGGAATGGATTTTGACTCATCGCGGAGCTTTCTTTCTCAGCCCGTCTCTCGCTTTCTCAAGTCCGTCTCTCTCTCTCTCAGCCCTTGTCGCCACACATCGGCTCACCGGCACCACCTACTGACAACCGCCCCACGACTACGACTCTCTCTCACTCTCTCTCTCTCTCTCTCTCTCTATCACTCACTCACTCTCTGCAACTTGCCCTACACCGCCTAAGTCTCTCACCCACTCCTACTCTCCCAGATCGGCAAACCGCAAACAACCACTCACCGGCGACGGACGACAGCCAACAGTGAGTGGAGATCAGCTCTGATCTGGAACGAGTGGTTGTCTTCACTCTTTAGATCTGGAACCGTCAACTGATTAGAAGAAGCATTGACCGGCGGACTGACTAGCAAGTGACGACGGTGAGGCGAGGACTCCGCCATCCAACCACCCTCTGTCGACGACACCGCATCGACTACTGGTGCCCATGACCGTTTGTATTATCTTTTTGGTTTCTCTCCTTTCCCCTGTCTACAACAGTGCAACTTCTGATCTCCCATTCAATGCAATTAAGCCACTCCATAAAAGGAGGTAACAATTCTAATTCCAATTCCAATTCCAATTTTACTGTAAAGATTACATCTGGGTCTCTGTTCCTTGACTGCAGAAGTTCTACATTTGGTAATTTTCGTTCATATCACTATTATCTAAATCTGAATTTGAAAAATCATGCTGTCATTGCTGTCTAAATCTGAATTTGGAAAATCATGTTGTGTCAGTTGATGCTTGTAGAACAAATGTGTACTTCCTCTTCCTGTTTTGGATTTTGGGTGGCTAGTTAATGCGTTGTAGTGATATGTGATGTAGTCAATATTAGGCCAAAGGCTGTCAAGCAATCTTGATAATTGAGTTTCTCATAGTTGTGACTGAAAAATTCAACCACACCTCCAGTATGATATTCTCCATTTAAAGGCCTACTTATGTTATCTGTGTCTGAAGGGTGATTCATCATTGGAAATTGCCCTCCCTGATGTTTATTAAAAAATATTGCTTTGACAGTTTGACTCTCTTTAACGTTCAAGGTGTCTATTTGAGTTGAATTTCCAAGTTGTTGCTACTTGCAATTTCAACAAAGCACGATTACACGTTCAAGGTTCCATGGTATTTGTTTTATTAGTTATCAGTACTAGAGATGTTTGACAATGGGTACTGTGTTAAACATCTCTATTATGGAGCTTACCTGAAAGTGGATGGAGATAACGATAATGACTTCTTGAGCAAAGATTATTTGATTTTTAATTTTAGGTTATTAATTATGCATTGAGCATTTGATAATTGAGATCGTTGATGGAGGATGGGACCCAATTGGATTGAGGCGATTAGATATGTGATTTAGTTGAATGGTGGGTTGAAATTAGGTTAACGTAGAAGCTGCTTCAAAACCGCAAGGACCAATCAAAGCTACTGCACCAAAATTATCAAGATCAACCATAGCTGTTGCGTTAATAGAAAGAATCAAGATTGGTAGTGACGGGTGAAACAGAAGAACCGCAGCCACGGCAGAACCACCACAACCAAAAAACCAACAATTGTTCATCCCAAGCAGTGTCTCCATCACCCACAACCACCACCACTCTGCCATCGCCGCTGAACCCATCACCACCACCATCCGAACCTCCGCATCCCCCACCTACCATGTGAACCTTTGTCCCCCCCCAAACCTCGATGCAAGAGAAATCACGAATCTAACCATACGTGAATGTCTAAGTCCAATCAAAATAGAACAAAATTTGGAGAAAAAAATTAATGAAAAAAGAGGCAATCGATGATCTTGTTCTGCTATCTATTATTCTTAACGACAACAGGGGTGCCAATATGCTAAGGCTATGGCGGCGGCGGCACCGAGTCTACGGCTGCGATGCCGAGACCGCTGCGGCGAACCATGTCACTCTTTCTCTCTAAAACAACTAGCGATGATGATGGATGTGGATAAGGGTGCAACTTGGGCCGGGCAACCGTGGACAACCAGTGCCAGCCCATAAAAAATATGAACTTATTTTTGTAGTGACCATGGTGGACGTGGATTCAAAATTTTGGGCCGGTAAAAAATATGGGTTGGACATGGACAAAGGTTTCTACAAGCCCGTCCAGCCCGTGAAAAAACCAGCCTGCCTAACTATTATATAATATAAATTACAATATGAATATATATATATATATATATATATATATATATATATATATATATATATATATATTGTTTCTTTTAGTCATTATAAACTCTGGATCTATGTTTATGCAATCTTGACCGTCAAACTCTTAATTTAATAGAATACAATTTTTTTTTGTACTTTCTGAATTCTTAGCCCCCACTTCGAAAAAGTCAATGCCTCAAAGATAAATATATGCTCATATTCTTGTCTTATTTTTATGAACCAGATAAAGCGACAGTTCTTGCTTTTCGTTCATGTTTAGAGATCTTTCAAAACTTTACTTTACCTACTTTATTCCTCATTATAGAATTAGAGACTCTTATTTTTTTTTCTCTTTGATTTTGTCCTAAATATTTGTTTTCATGCTTATATTTAAGTTCAATTTGAGATTAATGTACTATTTTTCATTATCATGAATAAATTGTAGAGTTAGATGATCACAGATATGTTTTGAAATCATTTCAAAAAAATAATCGTAACTATGGACAATTCCCGGACAGCCTGCGTCCAGCCCGTGTCCACCAAAATTTTGATGGGCATGGCGTGGACACATATTATTTGGCCCGTAGATGGGCTGGGCTGGACATGGGCACGATTTTTGGAGAGCGGGCTGGTCATGGTCTAACCCTTAAGCCCTTCCAGCCCATTCTGCCCGCCCAAGTTGCACCCCTAGATGTGGAGGCTGAGGAGGCAAAAGCGAAGGTGGAAGAACATGTAGTTTAGAGAGGGGGAAGGGGAAGAGACAGAGATGAACAAGAGAATGAATTTTTTTTCTAAAGAGAGAGAAAGTGAGATTGAGAATGGATGTGGGGTAGGCAGATTGTCTGTCTCTTTTCAAAAATATCCTCTGTTACATTATGTAGCGAACGATATTTTAGAAAACATAACATCTTGACTTGGAGATTTAGGGGTATATTTGTAAAAAAATATCGTCCACTACATTATATAGTGGGCGAACTTTAAAAAATATAAAAAAAGATCTAGACCGTCCACAAATTGCGTATGAAACGCCAGATCGTACGGACAAATTAGCCCAAGTTGCCCAAGTTGCGTGTATATATATATATATATATATATATTGCACTGGAAACTTAAGTTGCCAACTATCAGGTTAATTTTATTTTCAGCCTCAACTTATAAGCAGTTCACTTAAAACACCTTATACTTTTCAAAAGATTAAAATTGACCCATCTTAAGATTAGAACATGTCATTTCTGACGAAAAGAGAATTTGGCCATACAAAACTGGTATCAGAACCTAATCAAAGGTGAGATTCAACCGAAAAATTCATAAAAATTTCTTGTTTAATAACATTTAGACTATGAAGTTGGAAAAACTGAGATAACAGGATTATTAAATCAAATAATGGATGTATCTCATGAAACTTTAAATATATGTTGAACTCTGAACAAGATAACAGGATTATTAAATCAAATAATGGATGTATCTCATGAAACTTTAAATATATGTTGAACTCTGAACAAGATAACATTTCAGATATTAACTGAATTACACAATTCAGATTAAAGGTTAGAAAGTGAAAACTACGTCCTAAACTCAGATAACTTCTTATCAAACTTTAAAAGTTATGACACTACCAATAAATACTATAGCAACAAAATTTCATATGTATTTAAAGAGGTTATAGCATACAGTGGTAGCGAAGGCAAAAGAAAATCCTCTTCAAGTGGCTCAAAAGACACCAAAGATTTTATTATGGGAATGAGTGTAGAAAAAAATAATAAGTGACTACTTGGATAAAGTAGAAAAAGAAAAATCATTGGAAAAGCTAGACTTAGCAAACGGGTATACTCGCCAGATATGGGTAATATCCGGTCGGGTATGGGTAAAAACGAGTCGGGTATAATTTATCCAAATTTTTTCGGGTAGGGTTTTCCTAGATCCGTACCCTACCCTTGCAAGTAGGGTATTACCCACAGGTACAAGTCCATTTTTCTCTTTTTTTTTAAAAAATAGCTTTTAATACTCTTTTTGCTGGTGAAAGTAAGCTTCATGATCGGGGGCTGATGGAGTTGAAGACTGAAGAGTGAGGCCGTGAAGGGGGCTGACTCGGCTGACAGAGTAAAGAAGTGAGAAGTGCTGCTACAGTGCTACAGCATCCAAAATCTTGGGCCATTGGGGCAGTGAAGTGGTGGTCTTAAAGCGTGAAAAGGCTGAGTTGACGAGCCTTGGTTTGAGGGGGCTGAGTGTCAGTGACGCCTGACAGAGTCACAATCTGGTCACCGGTGCGGTGGATCTTGCATCTCGTGTGAGATGGAGGCAGCAGATCTGTTGGCTATTGCGGCGGCATCGCGTGGGAGGGAGAGAGAAATATGAGTGAAATACTAAAAGGGAAAAATAAATCGGTTAGGTTATGGCACAATTTTTTTATTCTATATATACTTCAAAAAAAGAGTAAAATAGGGCAACCCAAAAATTACAGGTGGGTTCAAGTATGGGTTAACTTTTCACGGGTAGCATATATGCATACTCGTACCCGGGGTTTTTGACTGAGTACTGATTTACCATGGGGTACGGGCAGAAAATTTTCAGGTCTAGAAAAAACCAATGATGGATGAACTAAATTCAGCTGTCCTAAAAGGACAGCAATATAAACAAGAAGAAAAAAGAGCCATATCAGAAGTAAATAAGGCATTTGCTGATATGAATTTATGGAGTGAAAAAATAGATCCAAACTATGTAAGAGCATGGAATCCATAGTTAAATTTAGAAAGACATTTTCAATTTAATTACGCTCCTATAAGTCAAATTTAAAACAAGAATTTGTGTCCAAGAATGAAAGAAATGAGCCCATAAATCAATACGACAAATATCTTGATATCGATTGTATTTCAAAAATTGAAGAAACAATTTATAATTGGGCACAAGCCTTAAGAATTGCCATAATATGTGGTAATATAACAGAAAGTCATGCTAGGAAATATTTTATTCAAGTAACGCTGCGAGGAAATGCTGTTAGGTTCTGAAATAGCATGGCAGATAACAAAATGATAATTGAAACCTAGAGCAAGCTTAATATTTCGGAAGATGGATAATGTTTTACGCAGATAACATCAAACGAGAGTTCTGCGAAATATCTATAAATAATATAGGTATTCAAGAAAAAATGCTTTCAAAAATTTGAAAAAACTACAAATATGTGATATGTGCTATTTTAAAATTTACACTTGTGAATTTAAAAAATACTTTTACAAGTTAGAACTCAGAGACAGCCTCTATTGGCAAAAGCAATTTATTGCCAAACTCCCTAAACCATGAGACTAGTTAGCAAAAAAGAATTTGTTAAACTCCTAAATGACGGAATGCTTTGCGATTCCTTAGGAGGAAGGATCACAGCGATAGAAGAAGTTCTAAAAGAATATTGCACTGAAGGACATGCAATAAAAGATATGAAAAAAGTTCATATGGGTTACGACCGTTTTTCAAAAGTCGATAACATGGTAAACAGCTATGAATGTGGAAAGAAGCCAAACCTCACGAAGAAAAAAAAATCGAGAAGAAAAGGTTTGGAAACGAAAAAAAATATATGTAAAAAAATGGAAAAATTTTCAGAAAAGAAAATGTAATCCATCAAGAGAAAAATCAAAATCATGGGGAAGATATATTAGAAAGAAATATAATATTCCGTATACAAAACCTTCATGTCCAAAAGGAAAATCACCAGAAGAGTGTGATTGTTGCTGGTTATGGTTAAAAAGGATATTATTCAAATGAATGTCCAAGTAAGAAAAGAAAACAAAATATAAAATATTTATTATTCGCTAAAGAAACATACGAGCCAGCATGGGGATATGAATTAGATTCTGAAGACGAAGTAGAAGAGCTTGTTTCAGAATATGACTACGAGTCTGATGATGAAACAACATCAGATGACGAAGAAAGTTTAAACAAAACGTTAAAAAGCATAAACACAATCTTCATGATGACAAAAACCTACAACCATGAAGAAGATATGATTCCCTTATCTAATAACATAATTAGTCAGAGTGAATCAATTGAGAAACAAACTCCTGATTCTACTATAAAACACTGGGAGATTCCTAAAATCAAGGTTGGAGGAATATACAAAAACTCCATATTCAGGTTCAGGAGTAAGATGAATGTAGAAATCTCTGTAGGAGAAATCTCGGTAGGTCAAACTGAAGAAACAATACTAGATACTCAAGCTAAGGCAAAACAATACCTTGAAGAAGGATATCACTATGTCCATATTAGTATGATACAAGTTAGTCTTTGCCCATTATTCATAGATGGCAGAGATACACCAGTCATCTGTTATTTAACAGATAATCGGCAAAAAACTTTTGAAAAAGCCCAATAGGGGGTATTCAAAGTAACTTGTATGACAGACTAGTTTGGTTTAAAACTACACCAAACTATTTCATATCCTTAAAAGATCCTTATCTTCATAAAGCAATAGGACTGAGGATTCAGACTCAAGGTATGACTGAATTACGAGAAGTATGTAAAAACATTGCAGTACAATATCGTCTAATCTACTGAGTGGTAAATATCAAAATTCCACCAAGTAAAATACTAAACAGTGAAGTAGAACTATTTGAACAAATAAGTAGCAATGTCCAAGCAATAAAAAAGCACGGAAGATAAATCTAAAACAACTATCATGGCCCAAAAAATGGGTGATAGGAGAAGGAATACCTAGTAAACAACTTAAACAAATGCAAATTAGGAAAAATAAAGGTGTAGTAATCCTCAAAGAACCAATAAGACATTTTGTCTCATACATTCCACGTCTAAATATCAAATGGCAAAGGAAAGGAAAAAATGGTAGAAGAATCTACCAAAGAAGAAGACAGTTCAGATGAAGACATTATATGGTACAAAACAGTTACCATTTCCATTTGCAGTACATCATCACGTGTAATGACCACAACATCAATAAATGATACTGTTAAGAAGAGGCCTGAAGAAAAGGGCTTGATAAGAAATGAGCTTGAAAAAGGTATTCAAGACATTATGAATATTATCAAAAGTAAAAGAACCTTTAAAAGTGAATGATAAACGAATAGCGGGTAAGTCCAAACAATTCTTATATAAAATTAAGTTTTGGGTTCCAAGGTTATCACCCTTATAAAATAGATGCTCTAGCAGATACTAGAACATCCTACTGCCTGGCACGACCAGAAATTTTACCTACTGAAAAATGGATCAAAATAGGTCAACTCTTGAGCATGCGAATGGCAAATGGCGATGAGTTCGAGCCAGAGTATGAAACATATCATATTCCAGTCATAATAAATGAAGAACAGTTCATTATAGGGCAATTAATCCAATTCGACTTCTTAGACGATGATTTTCTAATAGGAAATGCTTTTCTAAAACAAACTGAAAATCGACCATTTATTCAGGAAGAGTTTCATATTGAAATACAACATCAAAAAATTCCATAGTTAAAATATGCTACTCAAAAATGTAAATTTGATTTTCATCCAAAAAAACTAGAAGAAATCCAATGCATATCAAGAGTGAATCTATCTACGCAGAGCGTGGTGAAGAGAACAAAACCACCTCGTGAAAAAGGTTACTTGAAGAAGAAGCAACCAAGGAAGAGTTGCCTAACGAATAAGTAACCAAAGAAAATAACAGTTGGGTTAAAGAAATAAATCAACATTATCAAAGCATAAAAGAAAAAGAAATTCATAGTCTTGATATAGCATAAAAAAGATGTTAGAAAATAATTTTAGTGATGACCAAGCTATAATTATGGGAAAAAGGATAAACCTTGGGTAACACTGACCCTCAAGGATAAAGATTATGTGGTTAACATAAATCAATGCAACATAGTCTTGAAATTGTCTAGGAATTTGAACGATAGATTCCTGAAATACTAAAACAAAGATTAATAAGACCTAACGAGAGTCCTCATTCAAGTCCAGCTTTCATGGTAAAAAATCTTGTAGAACAGACAAGAGAAAAAGCCAGATTGGTCATAGACTATGGAGCTTTAAATACCGCAAGAGTCAAAGATGGCTATAAAATTCCAAATAAGGATATGTTGTTAAACAAAATCCAGCTAGCCAACTTTTTCTCAAAATTTGATTTATAAAGTGGATATTGGCAAATCAAAATTGAAGAATCATCAATTCCATTAACTGTCTTTGGCGCTTCACAAGGGTACTATGAATGGACGTTGTTACCATTCGGATTGAAAAATGCTCCACCTTTATTCCAAAGAAGGATGGATAACATTTTTAGAAAGCAAGAAGACTATTGTGTAGTGTACATAGATGATATATTAGTATTTTCAAAAACCAAAGAAGAACATAGAAATCATATAAAAAAAGATAACACAAAAATTCATTAACCATGGATTGGTACTATCACAAAAGAAATATGAATGGGAACAAAGATTTATAGGGTTGTTAAATTACTCTTGTAAATTCATCCAGTATTTATCAAACTTAACAAAAGCCTTAAGTAAAAATCTTAGAAAAGGAAAATGGATATGGGAAGATGAAAATATCCAAAATGCTCTTCTGGATAAAAGGTTAGGTTAAAAACCTACTAAAACTAAGTTTGCCTAAACAAGAAGATAAGTTAGTTCTAGAAACCGACGCTTCTGAAAATTATTGGGGTGGAGTATTAAAAGCAATACCCCCTAATCAAGCTGAAGAACAGTTGTGTGAATATTGGAGTGGATCCTTTAAGGATGCAAAAACTCAGTATCACATAAACAAAAAAGAGTTTTTAGCTATAAAAGGTGGCATAATTTTTTTTTTACATATTTCTAGTTTCTTATTAGAATAGATAATAGGTGTTTTAAAGCTTTCTTAAAAAGAGACCTAAGATATGTTAGTCAAACAAGACTTTATCGATGGCAACAATGGTTCAACTATTATACTTTTGATATAGAATACATCTCATAAGCCAAAAATGCACTTGCAAATAGCGTAACCAGGGAATTATGCTTTATGATGCAGGGAGTTGTTACCCTAAAAGAGATTACTCAAAAGGCCTTAAAAGAAAGGTATAAAGCAGGAGATCCTGAAATCGATCTATTGGGAGAACCATCAGGGAAATTCGACTACTACGTTATTTACCCTACAAAGAAATAGGACAGTTCTTTATCATTCACATATCCTCCCCCGGTAGCAGAAGAAGATGGTTGGAACAGTCAACCCGAAAGCCCTAAAACAAGACGATACAAAACTAAGCGTTCAAATCCAATACATAAGTTTTGGAATAAAGAGAGTGTTCCCAACCTATTCTGGTCGCACTCAAAAGTCCACTTGGAGTCCCATTGTGCATGACACATCCGCACAAACAACAGTCATTTTTCAACGCTCACAACCGATCAAAGCATGCACGCTCAAGTCACGTGCACTTCTTACTTCTTCTTCATGACTTCGTCACCAAGAAACTCATCCTTGCGCGATGCCTCATGACGTCGCGACCATCGCACGTCGCACGTCGCCCGTCGACGCACCATGGCACTTGCCCAAGGAGGTTGGCCTTGGCCTCCCCCTTGAGGTCGGCCTCGGCCTTGGCCTTCCCCTTGGGGTTGGCCTCGGCCTTCCCCTTGGGGTCGGCCTCGGCCTCCCCTTGAGGTTGGCCTTAGCCTTCCCCCAAGGGTTGGCCCTTGACTTCCATACTTAGCATTTTCACTTCTCTTCAAGGGACCATGCATCAACCTAGCGACGTCCGTCGTGCATCACCTTACGGACGTTCGTCCATCAACCTCGCGACGTCCGTCGTGCATCACTTTACGGACGTTCGTCCATCAACCTCACGACGTTCGTCGTGCATCACCTTACAGACGTTCGTACATCAACCTCGCGACGTCCGTCGTGCATCACCTCACGGACGTTCGTCCATCAACCTCGCGACGTCCGTCGTGCATCAACCTCGAGATGTACGTCGTGCATCACCTTACGGACGTTCGTCCATCAACCTCGCGACGTCCGTCGTGCATCAACCTCGCGACGTACGTCATGCATCACCTTACGGACGTTCGTACATCAACCTCGTGACGTTCGTCGTGCATCACCTTACGGACGTTCGTCCATCAACCTCGCGACATCCGTCGTGCATCACTTTATGGACATTCATCCATCAACCTCGCGACGTCCGTCGTGCATCACCTTACTGACGTTCGTACATCAACCTCGCGACATCCGTCGTGCATCACCTCACGGACGTTCGTCCATTAACCTCGTGACGTCCGTCGTTCATCAACCTCGCGACGTACGTCGTGCATCACCTTACGGACGTTCGTCCATCAACCTCGCGACGTCCGTCGTGCATCAACCTTGCGACGTACGTCGTGCATCACCTTACGGACGTTCGTACATCAACCTCACGACGTCCGTCGTGCATCGACCTCGCGACGTCCGTCGTCCACCAACCTCGCGACGTCCATCGTGCATGAACCTCGCGACGTTCGTCGTACGACGACCGCATACCATCATTTCCAACTTTGTCATTACTACATATTGCATTCATCATCTTTTTATGACAGGTACACACAGCTCAAATCCCATCTTCGGGACACCCAACGCGTGCCCGTGCACCGTCTCCGCGACATTCGTCGCCGCGCCCATGCATCATTCTTATGACGTGTGCCTCGACACCAAGTATATGCTTCGCGACCTTCGTCGCCGCGCCCATGCGCCATTCTTATGATGTGTGCCTCGGCACCAACTATAGCTCCTCGACGTTCGTCGCCGCGCCCGTGCGCCATCTTCATGATACGTGCCCCCGGCACCAAGTATAGCTCCGCGACGTTCGTCGCCGTGCCCGTGCGCCATCTTCATGATACGTGCCCCCGGCACCAAGTATATGCTTCTTGACCTTCGTCGCCGAACCCATGCGTCATTCTTATGATGTGTGCCTCGGCACCAACTATAGCTCCGCGACATTCGTCACCGTGCCCGTGCGCCATTCTCATCATGCGTGCCCCCGGCACCAACTATAGCTCCGCGACGTTCGTCGCCACGCCCGTGCGCCATCTTCATGATATGTGCCCCCGGCACCAAGTATAGCTCCGCGACGTTCGTCGCCGCGCCCGTGCACCATTCTCATCATGCGTGCCCCCGGCACCAACTATAGCTTCGCGACCTTCGTCGCTGCGCCCGTGCGCCATTCTCATCAATCGCGCCCCCAACACCAAGTATTGCTTCGCGACGTTCGTCGCCGCACCACTCTCATGACATGTGCTCCAGCACTGGGGGCTTGCGTTGGCACCCCTATGGACTATGACCCCCGGGTCACTCCAAGACGGGAGCAGGTCTTCGGAGGGCATCGCGCCTAGTCTACCTGGCAGTTGGGCATCGGGTCTTCCCCACCACTGCCAGGCCTGTGGGACTCTGCAAGGGCTTGGATTGGAGGCTAGATCAAGGGGTTTCTCTGGCCACACCGACGCTGTGGGAGCCAGTCTTTCTAGACAGACAGAGCGACGCTGTACGGGGCAGACCGGGTGAATATGCGATTCGATAGTCCGTAGGAACACCGGCACCCGTGGACCCCCCGGTGACGTGTCATCCCAGGGAGCGCCACGTGTCGCGTGATGACATCATCATCTCAACCTCTATAAATAGAGGTCTTGAGAATTCATTTGGGGGAGGTGGACATTTTCAGAACACCTTCACTTTCTCACTCTAGAATCCTAGAGAGAGAAACATAAAGGACCCTGACTTCGGACATAAGCATCAGACTATGACTGTCGTCGTGTATTCCCTCTGCACCATCGCCCTCGCAGACTGCCACCCTCAAGCTCTGTCTGGGAAGCCCTTGGTCTCTGCCCTTGCTCCGCCCTTGCTGTGTCTCACATCATCACACTTGGCATCCGAGTCAGACTGCATTCCTTGTGGCACCTCCACGTCGACTGCGAACCCACTTTCCCTGGCATCAGAGAGTAAGGCTGAAACCTCGACAGCAAGGCGCCCTAAACAAGTGGGCAAGAAAATCAAAAATTACTATTCTAACAACAAGGATCTAAAAAGAAAAATGGCAACTGACGACGATGAAAAGTCTTCAAAACAAAATGTTACCATAATACAAACCAATGATAATAAAATAAAATTACTATTTTATGATCCAGTGTTATGTGAAGAGAGCAAAAACACCTTTGTCTGGCACTATTTGAGAAAAACTTAACGAAAAGAATTACGAAGAACCCTCAGTCAATCAACTGATTATGTTAAGTACTTAGAAAAAAGGCTTAATATAAACGATGAAGAAGGAATGATAGTCCTACAAGAAAATGAAGAACGAATCCAATTGCTAGAAAAACTAGAAACATTGCTCCCAACTGATATTACTACAAAAATAAAAGATCTAGCTAGGACGGAAAATGAACACGAGGAGATCCTTCGCAAACCCAGAAGTAAAAGAATTCCTGAATTGGGATTATGGATGGCCAAGCCTCACACTACCATCAGGCAAGATTAATATTAAATAGATTGAACATGGACTTGTAGACACAATCGAAATAGACCGAGATGATTGCCAACTCGTCGATAGTCTCCCAGCTATAATTCAAAATGTTGAGTTATGGGATTCAGTCAACGGATCATCAAAGTCCAAATAATTTTAACTTTAGCTGAAAGAAGCGAAACCAAGTTCTACTAGCCGTCTCAGATTTGGTTCGTTTATTAGTCAACTAATAAAGGGTTAATGATACCTTGTCGGACACACAAGGGACTATGGGATGCATATATTGCGGAGAAAGACAAGCTTGACAGAATTAGTTTTGTCCATAAAATCATGGAAGATATATTAGCCAATCCTCAATAAGCATGTTTCTGCGATGGACGAAGAATAGTGATCCTGAAGGGATATAGAGCATTCATAAAGCCACCAAACAGGTTCAAGAACAGGTAATAAAACTCTATGAACAGTTCAACTGCCAAGGGCAAGAAGAACCAGATCTGCCTAGTCAAACTTTTGAGCTGTACATAAGGATTCGGGACCACAAGATAAGCATGATTAAAATGGACATAATGGCCAAGTGAAGAAGAGAATAAAGTTTTTTGCCATAATAAAAGAAAAAGATGACTTTACAAAAATAATAGAGGATTTTCACTGTTGAAGAATCCTATATGCCTGAGCCTTTCATCTATAAAATGGGTCGAAGTAAGAGCTAGAAGGCAGCGAAAGTTTGAGAGAGTGTGAAGTGTGTAAGAGTATGAAGAGTGTGAAGTCTAAAGTGCTCTAAGATTTAATGCGTGCAACAATAGAAGGAAGCCTACCTTCTATTGCCCTTATGTAAGATTTCCTTTCCATTATAAATAAAGAGGTATTGAATTTTAGTACGACGTTTTCTAATGTACTTTACAAACCAATATCCTAAAAGCTTGAGAGTGCTTGATAATAGCCATTAGCCAATTCTAAGGAATGTAAGGCATCGAGCTATGTGTCCACTTAGTGAAAAGCTTGGATATCGAAAAGTAACAGGAGAAGCATGACAGGGGTATATTCAAGGACTAAGAATAGCATCTTTGTAAGTAGCATTATATCTTGAAACAACCTTTTGGTTTATTTTGTATGTGAAAAAGTATTAGGGTGCATAAAATAATATTTTTCTAATGTTTTGGGGCTAGATGTAAATATGTTAAAGTATTAGGGTTATCTAGCATTATTGATGGAGAAGATTTAATCTGGACCGTCCATAAATTACTGGTAGATGGTCAGATCATGTTGGTAAGCAAATTAAATTATATACATATATATATATATATATATATATATATACACACACACACACACACACGCATGCACGCGCTAAAGCACGGTGGGACGCCCATGGTGACTGTCTGATGAACTTGGTTTTAGAGATAATGCAGAGAGAATATTTTTTTTAGAGAAAGAAAGAGTTATTTGTTTAGTACTTGTATTGTGCCATTTCTATCTATCTGTAAGAGACCCTAGAAATGCACAATAATGCTCAACGGTACATAAAGTGCTTGAAGTGGTGGAGTTGGTATTAAGACAGTCTAGGAATATGTTGGAGTCTAGCAAGTACCCTGCCCTAGAATGATTGCTTTTATGTTTACCTTGATCAAATGTACACTTATTTTTGCCAACAAAGTAACAACGGACCCAAATTATTTTTAGGAGCAACATGGTTTCATCTTGCAATTCTTAAAAGCAATGATTATATGTATTTAAAACAATTTAGAAACTTCAATTTTAAATAGCTTTCACACGCTAATATGTCCGTACTTTTGAACCTACAAGTAAAGTTTAGTTTTACGATAGCTTCATTATACTAATATATTTGTATTGAAATGTATATATATGTACAATAATTCAAATCTATAGCATACGCTATAACAGCCCCGGAAATCCGTAGCTCTGCCGTCTCGAACTCTCGGGTCGTTAACCTACCGGGTCACATTAAACCTGTCAAATCTGTTCACTAATACATTCTAAATCAACTCATTCAACATCAATTTAGATTTTCTCAAAACATTAGATTACAACCGCTTAGTTTAGCTATGACAGCTTAAGTCCTTCGCAATTCAAATTCCTAAGAACCAATTAACAATACCTACCCGCGTTGGGATCTTCCTATATAGTAGTGATGGGATCACCGGAATCTCAAACAGACTCTAAACCCCATTCTCGAACAATCTACTATTGATCAAAACCTGCAGAAAGGAATCAAATGAAGGGTGAGCTTTCGAGAGCTCAGTAAGGTCGTACAAGGACTACAAAAAAGATTATAACACGATTCCAAAGAATCCAACCGATGATGATTTCCAAAACACTTTGAACGATAAAAACTCAATGATTTCCAAAAATGATCAAAGTTCATCAGAAATGGATGCCAAAATAAATATTAACAATCAGAACAATTTTCAAAACGATCAATAAAAGATCATTTTCAAGTCATCATTTCCAAAATACAATAGATTTCTCGAGGGATTTCATCCCAAGCAGAAATCATTTCTAAAATACAACAAAGATTTTTCGAGGGATTTTAACCCATAAAGAAATAAAAAATCAACGTTGATCCTGGGCGGTTGCATTGCCACTAAGGCAACACCATACACATGCATGATATACCAAAATAATTACTGGTCTCATTGGGTACTAACTTGCATTTTCTGCAGGATTCAAACCAACCTTATACTGCCTCCCCACAAAACGGATACTCAGGTCAATATAGAGAAATCAACAATATCAATGAGCATTAACATAAGCTCAATTCACCAAAATTAGATGGGATTTCAAAAATCATAACATATCGAAATAAGTCATCATTTGGAATTTTAGAAGAAAATCACAAATAAACAGCAAAACGATTGCGAATAGTTATCAGATTTAGGCACAATAATTCAGAATAACGAATACAAATAATTATCAAATCTCCTCAACATGCAATATAGGTGAGCATCACGAGATTTTAAAATAATCGATTCAGGTTCAATATGAGGGTTGTTGGTCATTAACATGTTGATATCAGTACATACTTCAGAGTTTGGCATTAACCATAAATAGATCAAATTAGTACTTACGAGTACAAGTTATCAAAATAAGGGTTCGGACAAAAGTCCTTATCCAGGGTTCATATAGAATCCCTTACCTGGATCCGTAGCTAAATTATCCTAATCGGAAGTCTTTAGCTTTAACCTAAATGAGATAATCAAATCATCAGAACACAGCCTACAGTACAATATTATAACTTAATACGGACTCACACATACTCCCAAAATGAACTCCCTCACCGGGTACGTAAAATTATCAAAATACCCCTCTCAAACTTAAATCACCCAAACGGCCTTCTTGTAAGTAGAATCACCCAAACAATCTTACTGTATATGAATTCATCTCAAAATACCTCTTATAGGTAAAATTACCAAAATACCTCTTCGAGGTGGTAAATTACCAAAATACTCTCCGTTAAACTTAAATCGTCAAAGCGACCTTTCTGTAAGCAAAATTACTAAAATATTCGTATCATATGCAAATTTACTCAAAATACCCTATATGGGTAAAATTACCAAAATACCCCTTTAGGGTGTCAAATTACCAAAATGCCCCTGGGAGTTTTCGGCGCCGAAAAAATTCTAAAATATCTTAAAATACTTCTTAAACATCCTGAAGTCATTTTGGGCTATAAAATATTTTTAAAAATTTTCACTCGAAAATCCTGAATTGGTGTCGGGACCCAGCACTAAAAGGCTAGTTTTGCGAGAAATACCTATCCGGCCATCTCAGAATGGCTCAAAATTTTAGATAATGAATCATATCAATAAAATTGGGTTTACACAAAATATTCAGATTAAAATAACTTGGTTTGTATGCCAATTAAGTCGGGAATTGCTTATAATCGATACCCTAATTTAGGGCCCTTTGCGGTCACCCAAAAATTTTGAAAATTTCCGGAGCGTAGGTCTAGTAAAAAAAAATAGGGGTTACTGTTTCGCACTTTATCTACTTTTGGTCTGAGCTATTTATAAAAATTCATGAAAAAACTGCCAAAAATAACTTATATCTTTAGTAACAAAAACAATCACTGTTCAAATTAAAGACACACACTATTGCACCTTGAAAGCACACACTTGTCTTCTTCTTCGTTCTGCCGAGGCCCATGAACTCTCAATTCTCACACACTCACTGCTACACATTAAATACTGATGCCAAGGAAAGTGGGTTCCTACCATGTGGAGGTGCCACAAAAGCTGCAGTTCGCGTCAGCTGCCAAGTATGTTGATGTGAGACACAGCAAGGGCGGAGCAAGGGCAAAGACCAAGGGCTTCCCAGACAGAGCCTGAGGGTGGCAGTGCTGCGAGGGCGATGGCGCAGGATGAATATACGATAACAGTCACAGTCTGATGCTTAGGTCCGGAGTCAGGGTTCTGTATGTTTCTCTCTAGGATTCTAGAGTGAGAAAGTAAAAGTGTTTTGAAAATGTCCAACCATCCAAATGAATTCTCAAGACCTCTATTTATAGAGGTTGAGATGATGATGTCATCACGTGACACGTGGTGCTCCCCGGGAGTGACACGTCACCGAGGGGTCCACAACTACCAGTGCTCCACGGACTGTTGAATCGCATATTCACCCGGCGTGCCCCGCACAACGTCGATCTGTCTGTCTGGAAAGACTGGCTTGCACAGCGTCAGTGTGGCCAGAGAAGCCCCTTGATCTAGCCTCCAATCCAAGCCCTTGCAGAGTCCCACAGACCTGGCAATGGTGGGGAAGACCCGACGCCCAACTGCCATGCGGACTATGCGCGATGCCCTACGAAGACCTGCTCCCGTCTCGAAGTGACCCGGGGGTCATAGTCCATAGGGGTGCCATCGCAAGCCCCCAATGCCAGAGCACGTAGGCCAGTCACGAAGACACCCTGGCAGAGACAGTGTCCCGGAGGAGTCGCCTATCCCGCGGGTGAGTCCTTGTGCCAGAGCACTCAGAGCGCATCAAGGTAGCATCCCGGAGGAGCCGTCTACCTGGCAGAAGGGGAGTTGAAGAGCTCCCTAGTGGAGATAGTGTCCCGGAGGAGTCGCCTATCCCCACGGTGAGTCCTTATGCCGGAGCACTCGGAGCCAGTCAAGGTAACATCTCGGAGGAGCCGTCTACCCGACTGGCCGAGGTAGCATCCTGGAGGAGCAATCTACCTGGCAGAAAGGGAGTTGAAGAGCTCCCTGGCAGAGATAGTGTCTCGGAGGAGTCGCCTATCCCCACGGTGAGTTCTTGTACCGGAGCACTCGGAGCGAGTCAAGGTAGCATCCCAGAGGAGCCGTCTACCCAACTTGCCGAGGTAGCATCCCGGAGGAGCCGTCTACTTGGTGGAAGGGGAGTTGAAGAGCTCCCTGGAGGAGATAGTGTCCCAGAGGAGTCGCCTATCCCTGCAGTGATTCCTTGTGCCGAGCACTCGGAGCTCTTCAAGGTAGCATCCCGGAGGATCCGTCTACCTGGCGGAAGGGGAGTTGAAGAGCTCCCTGGCGGAGATAGTGTCTCGGAGGAGTCGCCTATCCCCGCGGTGAGTCCTTGTGCCGGAGCACTCGGAGCGCGTCAAGGTAGCATCCCGGAGGAGCCGTCTACCTGGCAAAAGGGGAGTTGAAGAGCTCCCTGACAGAGATAGTGTAACGGAGGAGTCGCCTATCCCCGCATGATGTTGCACACTCCGGAGAGTGGGTTGAAGCATGTTCCACTACCAAGGCAAGGTACACATGGTGTGGTGAAAGGATGGACGGATACAAGGGAGCATGGTAGTGTGACAGAGAGACAGGGGGCACGACTGTGTCAGTGGCACGGCGCATGGGCGCGGCGGAGTGAGTAAGGTGCCGGGGGCACGTCTGTGTTAGTGGTGCGGCGCATGGGCGCGACGGAGTAAGTATGGTGTCTGGGGCACAGTGTGACGTCCGGGTGACGGGGGTCGCGGAATGAGTTCCGGGTGACAGGAGTCGTGGAGTGAGTTTCAGACGACGGGGGTTACGGAGTGACATCCGGGCGACGGGGGTCGCGGAGTGAGTTCCTGGCGACAGGAGTCGCAGAGTGACATCCAGGGGACGGTGGTCGCAGAGTGACGTCCGGGCGACGGGGGTCGCGGAGTGAGTTCTGGGCAACGGGGGTCGCGGAGTGACGTCCAGGCGACAGGGGTCGCGGAGTGACGTCCAGGCGACGGGGGTCACGGAGTGACGTCTGGGCCCTTGAAGTGTAGTGAAGATGCTAAGTATGGAAGCCAGTGGGAAGGCCAAGGCCAACCATTGGGGGAGGCCAAGGCCAACCCCAGAGGAAGGCCGAGGCCGACCCCAAGGGGGAGGCCAAGGTCGACTTCCTCTGGTTGACGCCAAGGTGCGCCGACAGGCGAAGGATGAAGTGCGACGGTCGGAGCATGATGAGCAGTCGTGCAAGGATCAGTTTCTTAGTGACAAAGTCACATAGAAAAGGTGAGAAGTGCACGTGACTTGAGCGTGCACGTATTGACCGGTTGGAGGCGTTGAATGTTGCATGTTGCTTGTGCGGACGTGTTATGCAAAATGGGACCCCAAGTGGGCCTTTGGGTGCAACCAGAATAGGTTGGGAACAAATACACACTCCTATACCTAAAACACATACTTATCATTCTACTCCACTCGAATTACACAGATATTATATACAAACACACACATACGCACAGAATCACACCCGAACAGACAACAAACACACTCTGGAGCACATACCCACACACTGCACTGCATAGTGGCAAATACTGCACCATATCCCGAACATTTAATCTCTAAATTTAATTGTCTCATTTCTTCTAGCAACTGAGGCTGTCTGGTAATTAACGATGCTAGATTCCCCGTACTTTTCCGACTAAGGGCATCGGCCACCACATTGGCCTTACCGAGATGATAATGAATCGAACAATCATAATCCTTTAAAATTTCCAGCCACTTACGCTGCCTCATATTAAGCTCCTTTTGTGTGAAAATATATTTAAGGCTCTTATGATCTGTATAGATCTCACACGTTTCACCATACAAGAATGTCTCCATAATTTCAAAGCAAAAGTAACTGCTGCCAACTCCAAGTCGTGAGTTGGATAATTCTGTTCATGAACCTTTAATTACCTCGATGCATAGGCAATGACTTTCCCGTGCTGCATTAAAACACAACCAAGTCCGTTCTTAGAAGCGTCACTATAGATTACAAACCCTTCTGATCCTGATGGCGACACCAATACTGGTGTTGTTACCAACCTTTGTTTTAACTCTTGAAAATTGGATTCACATTCCTCAGTCTAGACAAATCGTGTATTCTTGCGCGTCAATCGAGTTAACGGTCCCGCAATCTTAGAAAAGCCTTCTACAAACCGTCTATAGTATCATGCTAGACCTAGAAAGCTGCGTATTTCCTTTACTGAACTAGGCGTCTGCCATTCAATTACCGCATTAATCTTGGCTAGGCCACCGAGATCCCATCCTTAGACACAATATGCCCTAAGAACCCGACTTGTTGTAACCAGAATTCACACTTCGAAAATTTTACATATAATTTATTATCCCTCAGTCGTTGCAGCACTAACTCTAAATGCTTCCTATGCTCCGCCTCAGATTTTGAGTATATTAGGATATCATCAATAAACACTATAACAAACTTATCTAAATAATCCTTAAATACCCTATTCATCATATCCATGAACGCTACTGGGGCGTTCGTCAAACCAAAAGGCATAACAAGGAATTCATAGTGTCCATAACGAGTCCTAAATGCCGTTTTGGAAAATCTTCCTCCCTCAGCTTCAACTGGTGATACCCAGACCTCAAATCAATTTTTGAAAAACAACAAGCACCCTGAAGTTGGTCAAACAAATCATCAATACGGGGCAACGGGTACTTATTGTGGATTGTGATCTTATTCAATTCTCTGTAGTCAATACAGAGTCTCAAGGTACCATCTTTCTTCTTCATAAAAAGAACGAACTGGAGCACCCCACGGGGACACACTAGGGCGTTTGAATCCCCGATCGAGCAACTCATGTAACTGTTCCTTCAACTCTTTCATCTCCGATGGGGCCATACGATATGGAGCTTTTGAAATAGGCTCTGCATCGGGAACAAGATCAATCACAAACTCTATTTCACGGTCGATCAGTTCCCCAGGCAACTCTTCAGGGAACACATCCGGATACCGCTCTACCACAGGAATAGATGACAATTCTAAACTATTTTGACACGTGTCTACAACATGTGCAATGTACCCCCAACAACCTCGACGTAGTAACCTCCGTGCTTTTATAGCCGAGATAACAGTAACTAGCTCGCTTGGTTTGGATCTGTGGTAAGTAAACTCGGACTCACCTGGGATATTAAAATGAACTAACTTTCCATGGCAATCCACTGATGCATGGTTAATAGATAACCAATCCATACCTAGTATGACATCAAAGTCCCAAATTGCTAATGGGATGAGGTCCACAGAAAGATTCCTATCCCCAACATGAACTGTACAATCACAAAGGGTTGTAGTCACAGTCAAAGACTCTCCCAACGGAGTGCCTATCTCGAGGTCTGTATACAAAGGGCGGGTTTTCACTCTCAATCGCCTTGCAAAAGCAGGGGAAACAAAAGAGTACGACGCTCCAGAATCAAATAATATACAGGCATCTAAAGAGTTTACTGGAAGTGTACCTGACACCACGTCGTTTGATGTCGCAGCATCATTGGCAGACATGGAATAGAGACGGGCGACGTCCTAGGCTTCTATCCCTGTTGAGCCTGAGACTGTCGGGTCGAGCCTTGCTGACCCTGTCTTCTTCCCTGTCGAGAGACAGTACTTTCTGCTGTACTCGCTGCTGGTGCAGGACGAAAAGCTGTTTTGCTCCTGCTAGCCACCGGATAGTCCCGAATCCGATGCTCCATACTGCCACATCGAAAGCATCTGCCAGTAACACTGTAGCACGGTCCCCCACTATGAACTCTGCCGCATGCGTTACAAGGGATCGCTAGAGAGGCCAACCCGCTACCCTGACCACCACCCTGGGTAGGTCGAGTTCCAAAGTTGTGTGGTGGTCCAAATTGAGTATTCTGAACCGGTTGGGCACCTACATTCTACGCCCCTCTAAAACCAGTGCTCTGTTCTGGTCAGCTCCAAGAACTGTGCCCATGTATATTCCCCTGAATCAAAGCAGGCGTAAACATTGGGTTTTGCCCTATTCTCGGCCCTTGGGCACCCTGTTGAGATGACTGAGCAACCCACTGACGCCCTTCAGCTCCAGCAAATCTATTCTGGGTTGCCTCTTGCCTATTCCTTTTGTTGTCACCCTGCCGCTATTCGAACCTTCTCTTGTGATCACACCTAGACTGCTCCAGCGCAAGTTCTAAGTCGACACATTCCATGTAACTCGTTAGCCGAGCAGAAATCACCCCATCTCTCAGGCCAGACCTGAGTCCCCATTCAAACTTTCGGCATCTATTCGCCTCTGTTGGCAACATCTTTTATGCAAATCTAGCGAGGCGTGAAAACCTCATCTCATATTCATCGACTGACTCGTGATCCGCTTGCACCACGTTCGCAAATTCCCTTAACATTTGCTCACAGTAACTGGTCGAGGAGTACCGATTGAAAAACAACTCTTTAAATTGTTTTCAAGTTATCTCGTCTAACTGTTGACGAGTATAACTCCCTTCCACCGTCTTCCACCACTGATCTGTTTCACTCCTCAATTTATATATAGCAAACTCAATTTCTACCTTTCATTATAGTGAATGGCCCGAAAAATTTTCTCCAGCTCATTAACCAAGTTTTCTGCCTCCATAGGGTCCAACGACCCCTTAAAATTAGTGGCATTCTGTTTATTAAACTCAGATAGAGTACTCTCATCTTGAAGCTGGGGTTGAGGAGGAATAGGGTTCCGCACCCCCTGTTGCTGGTTAGTCACGTTCGTAGCCAACAAAGTTATGAGTTGGTTCATAGTTTGCAGAACTTCCGTCAGTGGTTCGGAGTTCTGATGTTGCCCCTCTCTCGGAGGTGTTTCTCCCACCGGGACCTCCTGCCCCTCTGGATCAGTTCCACTAGTAGTATTGTGCGTATGCACCATATTGATACAGCTAGCCTTTCCCAATATATAAAAACATGTATCTGAAAAGAACAACAAAATTAAGAGTTACTATTTACATACACATATATATGTACCACATTCTGTTTTACATACAAAAGGAGGGGCCCAATTATCATACACAAAAATGACCCCTACTACACTATACAATATACATCTCAAGCGACTCTATCTACGAGCAGTCATAGAGTTCCACGAACAGCTCGAAACTCCAATGTCCCTCGTCTAGGATCAATCGTCGCCTATACTCAGAAAGAGCCATACTGGATGGCCACTCCCGGCCAATTTGGTGAATTGTCCTGATTACCCTCATGCTTGCATCCCAAGTCTGTTCCTGGATCTGGCTCTTAGACTGTCTTTCGCATTTGCATTCTCCTTCTAACTTTTCTATGGTATGGCTGGTACTAATTTCTAAAGATGCCAACCGAGCTGCCAGATCATCTTTCTCCTTAGCCAGCCCATGACACTTTCTTTTCCACTGCTCCACCTGAGCTATGCTGACCATATGCCCTGGCCCTGGTTCAAGGTTTTCCACATAAAATTGCTCGGCCTCGGCATCGTCCTCACCTTCCACCACTGAACCTTCTATCGTAATCTCCTCCGGGCCTTCGTCTATTTCTGGATCCTCTTCTAGATCTTCCTCCGGATCCTCTTCGGGATCTTCCTCTGGATCCTCTTCTGGATCGTCATCCAGATCCTCTTCCTCAACCATCCCAGCATCCAGCCAATTGTCAATATCCAGGTCATACTGTGCGTAGTCCATTTCCTACAACCACAAAATACAGACATCAACTTACACATTCATCGTCTCAATCCACAAATCCTATATAAAATTCCTTAAACATCCAATCCTATATTTTGGTCCCCTCACATCTTTCTAAGTCTACATAATCATATTCCTACGCTCTGATACCAACTGTAACGCCCCAAAAATTCGGAACTCCCTTGCTCCGGACCCCCGGGACGTTAACCTATAATATCACACAGATCAGAGTACCTGTCATAATTTCAGATTCTTAAACAACATCACGCTAAGTTCTTCCAACACATAAAGTTCCACAACAAAGTTTCTTGACTTAAGATGTTACAAGCCCCGTACATAATTCTTAATTAGCACACTAACTATACAGGCCCACGCAGGGGTCCTATGTACATAGTCTAGGGTGGATGCCCTAAAAGCCTTACCTGATGTTGATCTCCCTCACACAAGCTACCGCTACGGACTACCTGCAGAACATAACAATTAAGGGTGAGCTTTTGAGAGCTCAGTAAGGTTGTTCAAAATACTCTCAGAGGGAGTTACAACAATTCAAAGATGAATAGTTCAAGCATCTCATACAATTGTGCTCAGACATATTCGAACAACAAGTTTGGATACAATGCTCATACATTCAGAAGATACTGATCATGGGCACTAGCAATGCCATACAGGCAAGGCTCAGAAAATGTACACATGCATGAAGTACCAGAATACTAGTCCATTTAGGTACTAGCCTGCGTTTCATGCAAAATTCAGACCAGCCTTATAACGCCCGCCTCAAAACAAAACAGAACAGATTCCCATGTCAGTATACAGAAGACATTTATCTCAGAATCAATGCTCAATACGTAGTAAAAAGTGAGCACCGATAAGAGTTCAATGATCAAATCAGGCTCAACATCAGGGCTTACTTGGCAATAATATATCGAAATCAATATACATTTAGAGTTTAACAGCGGACATGAGCAGACAAAAGAATAATTATAGAAGAAAATTGATGGCTCGAGGTTCAGATAGAAACCTTTACCTGGTTTGCCGCTACGATAACTTAATCGAAATACTCCTTGCATTAACCTAAACGGAACAGTTCAAAGAATAGAAGACAACTTACATCACTGTATTATAACTCCATATTAACTCACGCACATTTCCAGAAAGACCTCCTCGTCGGATGTGTAAAATTACCAAAACACTCTTGGGCTAAAAATTACCAAAATACACCTCGCATCTCTTATCACCAAAAGAGCGTTCCCATGATTAAAATTGCTAGATAGCCCGAACATATGTAAATTTACTCAAAAACACCTTTTATAGGTAAAATTACCAAAATATCCCTTCGGGGTAATAAATTACCAAAATACCCCTAAGGGTTTTCGGCATCGAAAAATTTCCAAAAATATCTTAAAATATTATTTTAAGCATCCTAGAGTCATTTCTGGGCTAAAAAGTACTTTAGAAAATTTTCGCCCGAAAAACCCGAACCAATGTCCGGACCGAGCGCTTAAAAGTCGGTTAGGCTAAAAATACCTATCAGCTTTAGAATGGTACGAAATTTTAGATACTGCATCATATTAATAAATTAAGGTTCTCCTAAAAGTCTCAGATTAAAATAATTTAATTTACTATGCCAAATAATTCATTATTTTTAGTTAGTCGATACCCTAATTTAGCGCCCTTCGCAAGTCCCGAAAATTCCCGAAACATTCCAGGGCGTACGTCTCTTAAAATCAATGAGGGTTATAGTTTTGTACTTTGTCTAATTTTGATCTTAGATATTTATAAAAATTCATTGAAAACACTACCCAAATAATTTCTTACCTTTAGTGACAATAACAATCACTATTCACATCAATACCCACACTATTTCACCTAAACACACACACACACACACTTCATCTTCTTCACTCTTCCAGCCGAAGCACACTCACCAGCACACTCCCATAGACACACTGTTATACATTTACACACCTACACACCTTAATTTCACACCCTTACACACATTACAACACATTTAACACTCGTCCATACACATGAATCATTATGTATATATTCACCTGAAAATACCCACAGCCAAGAACACGCACCTACGCACACCGAATGCATGCACTAACCCCTTGGTGTCCACTGAAACTTCCAAAACACTCATTGGACTCCCCATTACTCTCTTCACTTCACACAAATAATAATCTTGCATTTTTTTTTCTCCATCCCCCATAGTGCCCAGTCGTGAACGCACCTACAGAAATACACTCACAGTACACCCTCTCCCATGGCCGCAGCTGCTACAACTCAGTTTGCTACACCCACGACAGTCCCCTCCTTCCTCCACTAACTCACCCATGTAACCCACTATCCCCCGTATACCCACACAGATCCACCGCTATATTAGCACATTCCATAGGTACGTGTATATATATATATATATATATATATATATATATATATATATATACTCGGCCACCCCACGTGGTATACCCACTGAACTACATGCTAAGCTTGAAATAAAATCAAACCAAAGAGTAATGAAGATCCTTCCTCCTTTAGCCCTTTTTTCTTCCCCTTCACGATCCATGTTCCCTCTTTCTTTTCTTTGTTTCTCTTCTTCTTCTTGCCCTGTTTCTCTGCTTCTCTTTTCTTCTTTGTTTTTGTTCTTGTTTTGCTTCCCTTTTTTTTTCTTTTGTTTTTTCTTCTCCTTTCATTCATCCGAGAGCTTATCTCTCCCATAAAAAATATTATTCTTAGCTTAGTCACCTAGCTAAAATGAGGTGTCAACCCCATAAAATTTATACTTTATGAATTTATACCCTTAGCCCCCAACTTCAAATATTTGCAAAAGAACCCCTAGACCTTTTTTTTCTTTTTTTTTCGCGTCCGAAACTATGCGGATATTACAGGTACTAAGGAAAGAGGCTTCATATTTTAGGAGAATCAAAAAAATATACTTATTTTTAATAACACTCGAATTCAAAAAAGAGAATTTTATGCCTCAATAGAGGGAGGGAGAGTTATGAGTCAAAAATACCCCTAATCACCTCTAATATATAACGAAGACTTCAATTAAAAAGGTATTTTAAGATAAAAAGATAGCTATTTAATTACAGCCGGACTTTTATATGTAGTGTAGATTGGGAAACCATAGTTTAGTAATTTTGGAGCTTGGTGACATTGTGTTTATTTGAAGAAAATTGGGTTACCAAATTACTCAATGCTGATTGGATTACAAAAAGTAAAAAAGAATTGAACATTTACACATAGGCAATTAGTGATGGTATTCTATCGATAAAGGTATTATTTTTATTTCCTTAGTGTATTCAAAAATAGAAGTAAATTGTTTAATTAATTGAAAAGATTGTCCTAGAGAAATATTCCATCAGTAAGCATACAAGTGTTGGTAGTAGTCTAACAATTTTCCCTTAGAGTTTTAAATATGCCAAAGATCTCTTAGCAACGAGTTTGTGGCGACTAAATTTCACCAACGAAATTTATGTTAGAAAAGGCCTTTCCTATTACAATTGACCTATTTTTCATCAAAAAGGACCTATTTAATTTCTTGTGGTGACGAAACTATTGTGGCTCAAAGGTATAATAACTTTGTTGGAAGCTATATCTACTAAGAATTGTAATGCATTTAACTCTATTAAGTCACAATGTGCTCTACAAGCTTAGTTAAAATGTTAGAGAATGTACGCAACAAAGTATATTGAGAGACAATTCAAGGTTTATCAACCAAAGTGCACAAATAAGTGAAGTGCAAATTGCACTATGATAAAGAATGACCAAATATGCAAGAGGGAATAATTGAATTCAAGAACCTACACAATGAGAGTTCTAATACCATGTTAAGTTATCAATTACTCTAAGAACTAAAACGGCAAGAGGAATTTATCTGAAAATGAATACGATGTTGTGGCTAACCCTAACCAAATCCTGATTGGGCACAGCAATATAGTATAGGCTCTCAATCTTTAGGATCAGTTATTTTCTCTTTTACATCCTTTATACTTGTTTTCATAAGATATATATTGGTTAGAAGGTCTCTGGAGATATATCGTCCAGAGATGGGACCTTCATAGTGTACCAGTGGCGGAACCAGAATTTTGCTCCAAGGGGTGCAAAAAAAATGCCGAAGTCACTAAATTGATTTATAAGTAAAATAATGCACAAAAACTAAGCGCGGTTTCCTATAATATACAAAAAAATTACTAAAAAACATCCAAAAAGTCTTATTAAGTTTCATGAGAGTCACTAAAGACTCTTTACAACACAAAAAAAAAAAAGCAAATACAAACTAGACATTAAAGTGTTTATAAAAGAAAGCACTAAATTACTACTCGATGAGGCCCGAAGATTGTTAGCACTTGATAATACCGATTGGGAGATGGGCACTCTTATTAAAAAAATATTTCTTTCTTGTGTATCTTGCTCCCCTAGGAGGTGGATGGCTTCAGGTCGCTTACTATACGATTCTAATCTTGCAACTAATCTCTTACTAGGCTAGTTGATCACAGAGGGTGATCAACTAGCCTAGTCAGAGATTCCAATGCTCGATATTCACTCTTGTTAAGTATGATTTACATTCTTAGGCCCATTCTTTAGCAACTAAAGCTTTTACTAAGTGGTAACGTAATATGGTATCATAGCTCTAGTTGCATATGATTTTAGGTTCGATCATCCCGCTTGCATATTTGGTATATGACATCTGGTGGTGCTGAACCTTGATTATCTCTTATTTACTCATCTTTCCTAGTGCAATTGAGGGCTTGCACCTGAGGGAAGTGTTAAGCACACTATACAACCTTGAGTCAATTTTCTAACAACTTAGCTTGCGAAAAATATAATAACTTCAATAAGCATTCTATCCATTGTAGGTAAGGTTTTTAGATTCTTATTTTACAAATTTAGGGATATCATACTTCTGGTACTGTAGTATTCTTCCCAATTTGACTTTTGGGGTTTGCCATATAAATAGGGTTTCTTGTAATGAGTTTAATAAGCATTTGATAATTTAAAATTTGCAATCAAGAAACCTGAAACTTAAAAAGCTTTCTTTCTCTCCCTGTTCCTTGATTCCCTGCTTATGAAATGGTACTTTTTCCTCCTCACTCTCCTCATGGCCTCCTTTATTCTTTTTCCTCCTCTTTCTTTTGAACGAATTCCTTTTCTTCTCTCAAATTCCTAACTCGTCCAACATGATCTTCTAAATTTAAAACAATTTATTCACAAATTCCTAACTGGTCCAACGTGATCAACTATACCAAAAGTTCCTTGGCTTTAGATTCCCTTTCCCAATTGATGTTCTTAAGCATAAATTTATCAAACACAAGCTTTCCACCAAGTTCTAGATAAAGCTTAAGTTGTACCGTCCAGAGTCCTCGTCGTCGTCGCCGGCAGAGGATTGGTTGCTGGTGGAGTCCTTATCATTGTCGTCGTCACTCGTCCACCTCACTGTCGCCGGTCACTGCTTCTTGTTCAGTTACTCCAAATCTAATAGAAGACCGCCTCCACTCGGCTGTCTTGATTCAAGGAATCAAGGGAGAAAGAGAGCCTGAGCTGAGGCCAAGGAGAGTCGAGAGAGCCCCTTCCATATTGCCCTCTGGTCGTCTCCCGTCAATGAGAGTCTGAGAAAGTAAGGCAGAGAGAAGGGCGATGGTCAATGGAGAGAGAAAGAGAGTCGGGCAGAGAGACAGACAAGGTGAAAATAACATTTTTTTAAGTTCAGGAGGTACATTAGCCCCCCTGGTTACCACATAGTTCCGCCACTGTAATGTACTAGGTCTCTACTATCATGACTAATAATGGCCAAATAGAGCGTGTAAAATTGATGTCATAGTAAATCCGGAAGAATTGTTAAGAAACACGAAGATTAAATTTAGGGTTAATAGCAAAAATATACCCTTTCATACAGCACGTTTGCAAATTATGTCTCACACCTTCAAAAATAGCATTTTTATCCACCAAACAATGGCTAACATTGCAAATATTTTTCGTCTGTCCAACTCATTGGAGAAAGCTAGGGTTTGCAAAATTACACCTCAACATTTTGAGGGCATATTGGTCAAATTGTAGGGGCATGTCTTGAAGGAAAAAATGACAAGTATTTTGCATAAGGAAGTCCAGAATGCATATTGGTCAAATCGCATGTGGTTATGGGTGGTAGTGGTTGTGTCGATAAGTGGTTTTTTGGGTGGTCGGCGGTGGTGGGTCATGGTGATAGGGAGAGTGGTGGTTGTCGTGGTCGCGCATCACACAGTGGTTTCGGTTAGAGGTGTGGCCTATCATGCAGTGATTTTTGTTGGAGGCAGTGGCCATGGGTTTTAGGATTAGTTGTTGTGGGTGTGGGTGTTCGTGGCTGGCCGACAGTGGTGGGTCGTGGCAATGGGGAAAGTGGTGGTTGCGATGTCTTAAGAAATGCAGCGATATATCGAAGAATAAAAAATGAGAAATTAAAAAAAACTTACAACACAAAAATTACGAGGTTCACTAATGTGGCTACATCCTCGGAGTATGACTAGATTCCAATTTCACTATACAACAGTGTTACAACCAGAAACCTAGCCCCCACTCTCTGTTGTCGTTTTGTTTCTTGACTAAAAAAATAATACAAGACCACTTATATATATTTAGAGATAAGTGGTGACCTTCTCTAAATAACTAATGTGAGATAAGACAACTTATATACTTAGGGCTAAGTTGTAACCTTCTCTCAGTAACCAATGTGGGACACCCACACAAAAACTAGTTTTCGGGTCACTACCTCTAATGTAATAAGGACTGAAATTAGGCTCCATGTATAACAATCTCACACTTGGAGACTGATACAACTCCAATGCTGAAACTCATTACAAGTACTGGTCATACACATCCAAGAAGGATCAATGAAGACTAATCAAAGTTTAGCATAGACTCAACTTATGCCTGTCAACCACCTTCATTAACTTGTCCGCATGGATTCTTGTTGCCTTCAATCTTCTCTAAGTTCAGTTTCCCATCCTCTAACAGAGACCGTATAAAGTAATACCTTAACTGAATGTGATTGGTCCTTGAATAAAACGCTGAGTTCTTGGCAAGATGTATTGCACTTTGACTATCAGTCCATAACTTGCAATCTACTTGCCTATATTCCAGCTCTGTCAACAACCGCTGAAGCCAAATTATTTCCTTACTTACTTTTTTCACATCAAAATATTCTGCTTCTATTGTAGACAATGCAACAATCTTCTGTAGCTTAAAGATCCAGCTCACTGTGGTCCCTCCTACAGAAAAAACATATCCAGTGGTGCTTCTCCCACTGTCTCCATCACCTGCATGATCTGAGTCTACATGGCCTCACACATCTATGTTATCACCCTCAAAACATAAACAGAACCTAGATGTTCTTCTCAAATTCCTAAGAATCCACTTTACTGCTTGCCAATGTTCCTTTCCTAGGTTTGTTGTCATGAATCTGCTCACAACTCTAATTGCTTGTGCAATATCCAACCTTGTACTGACCATGGCATACATGAGACATCTTACAATACATGAATACAGTACATGTGCCATGTATTCTTCATCTTCCATGGTCTTGGGACTCAACTCCTTTGAAAGTTTGAAGTTGTTTGCTAAAGGAGTCGTCATAGGTTTAGAGGTGTGCAAGTTAAATCTTCTCAAAACCTTCTCAATGTACTCTTCTTGCAACAACTATAACTTCCTCTATTTTGTAGTCCCTGGTTATCCTCATGCTAGAACTATTTTCAGACATCCTCATAGTAAACAGTCTCTTCATAAGAAATACCTTATTTGAAGCAAAAGGTTTTTCATACAATTTTTTTAATACTTGCATCACAGCAACATTAGTTTTCTCCTTGGAGATATTGAATACTACTTACGGTGTCAGGTTAAGCCTTACTGTAGCCAACGCCTTTCGGTCCAAAATCGCACACTCGTTCGCATTCATCGCGTTTTTCTCCCACTAGGGGTAGATACAGATCCTTCTGATACAAGTAGTCTTCAACTTGCATCTTCCACCACTAAAAATTCATACTATTAAACTTCTCGATCTTTACTTTACCTTCTTCGGCCATTGCTCCCACTCAAACGTAAAATCTAAGTGACTAAAACACGAACCCAATCTCTGATACCAGTTGTTATGAAATGCAGCAACAACGAAACAATATATCGAAGAACAAAAAATGAGAAATTAAAAAAAAGAAAGAAAATCCAAACTCACAACAGAAGAATTATGAGGTTCACCAATGTGGCTACATCCTCGGAGTATGACTAGATTTCGATATCATTATTCAGCAGTCTTACAACCAGAAACCTATCGCCCACTCTATGTTGTCGTTTTTTTTCTCTTGACCTAAAAAATAATACAAGACCACTTATATATATTTAGAGATAAGTAGTGATCTTCTCTAAATAACCAATGTGAGACAAGACAACATATATACTTAGGGCTAAGTTGTGACCTTCTCTCAATAACCAATGTGGGACACCCACACAAAAATCAGTTTTCGGATCACTACCTCCACTATAATGAGGACTGAAATCAGGCTTCATATATAACATGATGGTGGCCCTTCTGGCAGGGTGTGGCACATCAGGCAGTGGATTCGGTTGGAGGCAATGGCCTTGGGTTTCTGGATTGATGGTTGTGGGATGGGTGTGCCGATATGTGGTCATGGGTAGGCGCCGGTGGTGGTAGGTTGTGGTGATCGGAAGAGTGGTGGCTGTGGTGGTGGCCCGTCAGGCAGTGGGTGTGGCAGTACAGAGAGTGTCATCGGCGATGCGCTTGTTGGTGGGAAATGGTAACAGCTCCGTCTTGCCTGTTGGTAGCTTGCTGACAACTCATATTTGTCGTAGAATGTGTATTATTGGTTGTACAACATTCACTGATAGTTGTATATTCACACTTTTCAAATTATTATTTGAATCTTATACATGATGTTTGTTGTTTCAAGTTTATGTAGTTCATTCGATCATAAAAAATTCATATACCATTATTTTCCAAAAAGAGTCAAAATGTAAAGGTAACTTTTGAAGATACATAGATATAACCTAAAAATAGTTATGTTGCACTTGATTAAATTTTATTTTGTTCTAGTACATAATTCGCCGTAGTTGGTGCAAAAAGTTGTATATATATCAAATTTCAAACACATGCCTTTGCTATCATTAACTTTTTCGATGAGCGCTTACAGAGGATAACAACATTTTTCAATTAGCGTTTAAGGAGGACAATAGACCAAATTTATATCATGATAGCAACTTTTTTATTAGCGTTTAACAAGGACAATAGCCTTTTTTTACACATCATATTGGGTTAGAAGGTAACATAAATGATCTTTTTTTTTTTACTTTGAAGAAAAATTTTATCAACTAGTATATCATTAATAAGCAAACAGTACATAGAGAATTAACAGATTATTACTTTTTCATGAGAGTGAAAAATCACAATACACGTGTTTTTTTTACAAAGTTATTCCGTAACATTTTGTTAGGTTTACATTTTTATACCTCGGCAAAAAGTGACTTGACCGAAATACCCTCTCACTTAATGGAAAAACTAACGGGGTTTGGACACCTAAATTGTGCCACAGTTTGGGGGATAAGAATGTAATTTTGGAAGATTTGAGATATAATTTGCAAATGTACCACATATGAGGATATATTTTCGCGATTAACCCTTAACTTTATGCGCAACATCTATGCTTGCTTAATAAATAGAACTAATATGGACATAACATAGAGATTTTCTTTCAACAATGTACGTAGAAAATGGCAGTTTGTGGCTGTTCCTCGCTTTGCATATTTTTTGAGGAGCTACAAGAATTAAGAAACTCCACTCCGCAATATGTGAAGTTTCAATTCTTTGATAAACCCCATAGGAATAGCGTCGAAACCTTAGTCTTCTGGAGTGCTATAAACAACAATTGGACTCCTTACAATGTGGCGAGAGCTCCTCCATAGAAGAGAGCCCGAAGCTAAAATCTCTGTGCTCAACATGGGTTTTGCCTTCACAACAACCTTGAAGCTTCGCTTCTGCGAGGCACGAGAGAAGGAAAGGCTCGTCGGCTTAACAGTAATCTCCACTCCTTTTGGTGCTCTGATGGTGGCATTGTAGATGGATTGAGGAGGCCCTACATTGGTGACAGTTCTTCGGAAAACAGCCGTGGATGTCCCACCGCTCCTCTTCAGGCTGAGCTGCATGGTGGGATAGTTGAGAGCATCTTCTCCAAGTCCGGGAAGCAATGTGGAACAGTTTAATGACTTTGAACCAATCAAAGAGGCTATTGAGGAACCACTGTAACCTTCATGGCATAGGAACTGAATGTAGGACATATCATCCATGTCGTAGATCAATCCAGGGCTCACTGCTTTGGTGGGGTTCACTTGACCAACACCAAAGGCAAATTCAGCATCATGGTTCACCCTTGAGCTCATAGGTGTTGCTTTGATAGATATTTGCATGGAAGAATAAAGCACGAGAAAAAGGTTAGATGAACTGATCATATAATTAACTTTGTAGTCTCTTAAGTTTAAGATCATACCAAACATGAGCAACCGGCAATTCCAATTCATTGCGATTCTAGCATTGGGCTTCAAAATGACGCTACAAATACTTTTCTTATCTACGATGTTGTCAAACTCTTTTGTCGTTAAGAATCACTCAGTGGCACGTGTACCTTAGGCGGAGGATAGGGTCGACTATTAGGATCCTTTTACCATCATCAATATCTTGCCATTTCACTTGGACTGTACAACTGCATTGCACGCTCCTTTTCCATTCCCCTTTTCTTGTTATGAACCAAATGTTTATAACTGATATGAGTTCATTCTTCCACAAAACAGCCTTGTGAAGTAACTAACGGGAAGATGGAGTTTTTGCGGTACTGATTAGCATGGTCGATTATGAGATCTCTAAAGGTGGCTTTGCAACATTTACTCTAAGTACTCATAAAAATGCCAAAAGAAATTTGAAGTTTGAAAACAGGCCAAACGCTTCGAGGACATGGGGAATTATGAAAAGCAGCCTTGTGCTATAAATTCCACTCTTTTAGGGGTTGGACTCAATTGAAAAAATAAAGTGGATTATTTACCAGACACCAGACAAAGACGGGGTTTAAAGGTAACATTGAGTTGTGAATTTTCTGAAATTTTATGCTAAACAAGCTCTACAATTCTACAGTTATGTAGAAACCTGTAATGTGATAACTGATGACATTCCTAGTACTTTTAGGGATTGCATACTCTTTGACTCTTAGTGAGAATAAGGGAATCTTAAGGCGATATAGCAGAAAAGGATCGGAGACAATGAAGTTCACCTGAAGTCATGATGGCAGATTTGATCGCTGCCGGAGACCAATTCGGGTGAAATGACTTCACGTAGGCAGCTACCCCGCCGACGTGTGGACACGCCATGGAAGTGCCGGACATGAAGGTGAACTTTGAGAACTGGGTGTCGCCTTTCAACCCTGTAAGTGACTTCATAGGGGTGTATGCTGCCAAGATGTCAATGCCCGGTGCTGCTATATCCGGCTGCAGCGTTATTCGCCATTGTTCACCAACAAAACAGGTAAAAATCAGGTTCTGGGATTCAACTCAGAGATGAATTTACGTCTTAGATATCAACCGTGCTTCGCAAGAAACAAGGTTGTATAATCAATGGCATTTCTTCATTTGCAAAAACTCAATCCGAATGGCATCACATCAAGGGCTCAAACCATTTACATGTGGCTAAGCCACAATTTTTTTGTTCCATTAGACTGTTGGGACATGAAAAATTACTATGCACAATACAAATACCTTGAGAAGATGCGATGATCCTGGATTTGGACCACGAGATGAAAATGAAGCAACAAATGGAGCTGGGACTTTTACTTCCTCGGACTTGTAGATAACTGCTGATGGTGATCTGCATTACGTGAAGAGAAAAAATAGTAGACTTTGCAATTTAGTAATAACTTTGCACACTGTTGCATGTTGGTATTTCTTTTTCCCCTATACATGATCATGAGTGGGCATCAAGTTTCCATTTAGCCACAAAAATGTCTTCGTTGGAAGAAGCTAGACTTGAAAACAAAATTGTAAGCAACGCCTTTTTTGTTGCTGAAAGTGGCATGTACTTGCTCAAAACACAACCGGACTCTGCAGGCTGTGGTATGCACAAACGTACCTTGTAGAGTGGATATAATTGTTGATTCTTTCGCCTATAGTAGTATTCACCATGGTTGCTGGAGCCATGAAAATTTGGGCATTGTCAAGAAACAACCCAGTTTCAATGATAGTACCTATCCCTCCCAAATCTTTGATAACTGAATCGATACCCCATGTAGCTAGTTTGCAGTGAACAAGCTTCCCCTTCACTTTTCTTGGATCGATTGAGTCCTCCATGCAATACCTGGAATAAAATGGTGCAACTTCTAAACAGTTTTCCTTTTTATGCCAATTACTATCATTTCTGCCTCTTATGTGGCTACCACTAAAAATCTACATTTCTTAGGGTTCACTCTTTAGGATCCAACCCACTTTCCTATTTGTCGTGAAAAGTTTTTGGTGTCATCGAGGATAACACTTCAGTGACAAATGCACAACTCGTGACAAACCTGTGTACTTGTTAGAGATGTCACCGATGAGTGAAGCGGCATTTTTTTGTCACTGACGAGGGGGCTGTAGAAGTTTGCTACAACGCGGTAGAAGCAACAATTTGTTCGCGTAGCTTAATTTAAAAAGTGGTATACATACCCTGCACTATCCTTGCTTGCTGTGCTCTTGGCGACATCAACGCCACTTGCCAGAGGGTACAGCTTTTCCTTTGGATCGAACCCGCTCACTCCAATTCCCTGGATATAGATATGTACCAATCGCAGCGTACGAGTCAACTCATCTCACGACATAAATAAAGCAGCAATAGTGCGAATCACAAAAGGTGGACTTTTTCTCTCAAATATGTATCCGCGCACACGAGCGCGCGCACTAATCATGTCAAGTACGGACATGGTGGCAGAGAGACATACATATACACCACCTGAATGGACAAAACTTGGAGGCATAATCATAGAGAGATACCAAACATCTAGAAATAAGATTAAGCACATACCATCAATGTTCAAGTGGTTTGAAATGCACCATACCTTCTTGTTATACAGCTAAATGACCAAAATTTATTATTCAATTACCAAAAAATTAGTAAGAAACGAGCAAAGATCTGTGACATTGTCGTGTCCAACAAAATCACCCTTGATTTCGCAAAACATTGGTGGTTTTGAAGAATCTTTGCATCTACTCGTAATTTCCGAGCATTTAATAGTGACTTCCCACATTTGATAAGAAAAAAAGTTAAAGGCGTATGGTGCATTTCAAACCGCTAGAACCTTACAAAAATTCTTGTTAAGCCAACGGAGTGAAAAACAGATTAGCTCGGTGCAAGCAAGCAAGAATATGGAAAAACGTACTGAGATAGTCCGTCCATTCCCTAACCCTACTTTGCTCCTCAACTGCCTATCAATGCCGCTAGCCGCCACGGTCAAAATCCACGGAGCATGGTTCGCCACACTACCCAAGCTCGGGCCACCATTCCCAGCAGAAGCCACGGTCAGAATCCCATTTCTCATGGCATGAAACGACGCCACCGCAATCGAGTCCTTGACATAGCTACCAGTAATCCCCCCAATCGATATCGATATGACATCGACGCCATCGTGAATGGCGGCTTCAAAGGCCGCGAGAATGTCCATGTCAGCGCAACCAGAGCTTGCCCAGCAGACCTTGTACATTGCCACCCTGGCCGACGGCACGGCCCCGCGCGCCGTGCCTTTGGCTAGACCGAATAGCTCCGCGTTTGGAACTGAAGCTCCTGCTAGGGTTGATGACGTGTGGGTCCCGTGTCCGTCCACGTCGACCGGCGACAGTATGTCGTTGGGGTCTGGATTCTTGTCCAGTTTGAAGTATTTGGCCCCTATGATCTTGCTTCAAAGGCACAAACAAGTTGGTTATACATGGAAGTACGTAAACGTTAAGCTATGCAACTGTTTCTTGAGGATATCAACATCATGGATCAACGTTTCGTTTCGACAAAATGTTTCGACTGCCAAAAAATAATAACGTTTCAGTTTTTTTTTTAATACCATTTCGGTAATGTTACAAAAAAATATCACTCATAACTCCGTTTTGAATACAAAACTTTTCTATCTTTTCAAAAGTTTCTCATCAAAAACTGATCAACATGCATCTTGACGCTTTAGCTACTTTACGTTAATATTGCCTACGTGACCATATTATTAGAAGTATCATACCATAGGGAAGTGGGAGAAGTAATGTGTGATGTCAATGCATGACAAAATATCATATCATATGGGACGGAACCATAGGAAAAGGCGAAAAGCATTACTAGGTCACGAAGTCATGGTCCAGTCTTTTCTTCTCTCTTTTCCTTTGCCTGTTCCCTTCTGTTTATAGAGCTCAGAAATTCAAGGAGGCTCGGGCTTGCTATTCTAAGTATTCCTTTTACCTGTGCTTCCTCATTCCACCTTAACCTCTCATCATGAGAATGGGTGAAAATTCGCCCATTCTCACTAATCTTGACTAGAAAACGCAGTGTGATTGAGATTTTCTTTTGGGTCATAAGAACAACCATGAGCTATGTTACATGTCTGAAGTACTGAAATTCAGACATTTCTGCATGCAGTATGGAGGATGAAAGTGTAGTTACAACAAAAAATAAATGCAGAATGGACATGAATTTACTTGTTGCAGCCTGAAAAATTGGCAAAGTGAGGAGCACAACTTCCTTTCCATTTGGCCGGTGGCGGACCGAGTCCTTCATCCTTGAAGCTCTCGGACTGCGGAGTGATCCCTGGCACCAAAACCAGAATTTTCCCCATATATAATCGATCGATATAGCAAATATTAACTGCCATGAAAAGAAATTTATACAAATGAACTACCACTTCTTACCTGTGTCTAATAGTCCCACGATGATGCTGCTCTCAGCTTCCAATCTCCTTTTTGCCGTTTGAGGTAATCCGACGAAGTCCCACGATTTTGTTGTATGTAGCTTATGATGCTGATTTTGGAAAACAGAGAGCACGCCGTCCATGCCTAGTCATTTCCGGTGATTAGTAGCAACTTCAATAACTTCGAGACGATCAGGCAAGTATTAAGTGCGTGTGCACGCATGAACATAGATACCAGATAACTTGTTGGCTTCATCTTCTGATAGCTTGGCAACAAATCCGTTGAAGACTTTAGTATAGCTATGAACAAGGGACTTTCTGGCTTCAAGGTCACTGTTTCAATGGCAACATAACGTCAAGAAACTTCTCTGGAAGCATCAAGTCTCTAGCTAGCAACAGAACAATGCAATTTTCGAGTCGCTTGGATGGCAATTAGGCAATTGAGAATCATGCGTAATAGGAAAAAGAAAATATAAGAAAAGATGAATTCTATAACCTTCGCATTAAGTCTGAGAGGAGATCAAGGTGAGTCTGATGAAGCACAGATTCTTCATGAACTGGATGCTCTCTCAAGAAAACAATGTAAAATTCCTGCAGTTATATAACATTATTCTCCATGCCTTGCAGTACCACGTACTAAATCTAGACTTAAAATGGAGACAAGCTACAATAACTAGTACCACCTTTTGCATATCTCCGTTAGCGGGTACAAGACATTTCGAGGTAAGAAAAAGAAGAAGAGAGCAAAGCAGAAGCGAAGAGACAGACGGACTTTTCAGCATGTTTGCTGGTCTGAAAGCTGTGAAAACATGGAGCAGAACTCTTCTCTATATATAGCAAGAAACAAAAGACAAACATTAACGCTAGGAGTTCACGAAACTTTAGCTTAACACTTCTTAGTTCTAATTGTTGAAGGTTTACAGTGGAAACCAAATAGAAAGCTAACAGATTTTTTTGGTTGTTTTCTACTACGGGAAAAGGAAAGATATGGCTAAGGATGCTTTAATATGGGACTGTTTTGCACTTGGGTTCTTGTTATTTTTCTGTTTTATACTTTGTTACAAGGTATCAAGCATTTGTGGATATATGATGTGCCTATTGCGAAGGCATTCAACTTAAAGTCAGTTGGCAGATATTGACGTGTTATTTATTATTTATCTCGTGTAGAAGAATTTATATTTTTAAATATGCCCCCTTGCATGTGGCCCAACTAATTTTTAATTGGACCTGACTAGCACGTAAAGAACTAGATTCGGTGGCCGTGAATAAATTAATTTTTTTTTATCTACTGGATCTAGACGGACCAAATGATAACGAGGAGAGACGCTTACAAGACTTGCATATTAAATATTACTTATTGTTGACCCAGCATGGGATTTATATATGTGACCACCCTGAATTTTCCTCTTTGATATAACATTATCTTTATATAATAACGATAATCTGTAGCACCCTATGGTCTGTGTTATCCAATGGGTACAACAACTGTCCTTTGTTTGTACGATTAGAAAAGTGTCATTTTAGAAGCACTATTTAGAATGTTCTGTTAAGAAAAGTACAACGCAAGCACGTTGGATATTCTGGAGACATCAGTTTACTATTTAGAGAAGTGGCTTATAAACAAAGGGCCAATTACATCAACACTTTGTTACTTCAATTTCAATGCAAGTCAATACCTTTGTTTCTGCTAATACAAAAAGAAAAGATAGAAGTTTCTTAAAGGGAAATTGTCAGCAAGATGACAGTGAAAAGGATCTCTATTGTCCTCTTCGTAAACAAAATTTCTAGATTTTACTTATGCGTTAGCATGTAATAGGTGATGTGTAAGCTATTTTCAATGACTGGGAGCTGGTACTTTTACTTCTTATATACATATATATATATATATATGTATATATATATATATATGTATATATGTTCCGCAAGTCCCCAAGAAGAGATCATTTGTGGTTCAGTACTCGGAGAATTAATTAATTATTAGAAGGACTAAATCATGAGCATCTCGATCATCCCAGAGTAGTGTTGGCCTTCTATATTTTGTCATTAACTCATTCTCATTTGTCCAGTTTTGCTCCTAAAAATTAGATCGAGAATCACAATTGAGAATTAAGGCCTGCAAAAGAGATTGTCGTTTGTAAGGATCTAGGAGAAAAACTCTTCAATACTCAAGTCAGAACATGGTTACATGAGGAAAACTCTAAGAAAGAAAGAAAGCAAAGGTGTTTCGTGTTATTAATTATCTACTTATGAGGAGGTCCCTCTCTGTATAGATTTATTAGAACCCCAGTAGAATTAGGACTAACGATTTAGGCTTGCGTTGTCCCTTGAAAAGCAAGATAGAACATTCTGGTAACCCTAACTTGAGTAAAATCGGTCTTAGACCCGTACTTGACTGAGGTTAACCAATATGCCAGATGTCACAATCTGATTGGTGACCTAATTTCAGGCATCTCAGTTAGTCACATGAATATGGCCACTTAGAATTTCAATGCCATCCATATTGTACCATAGCATCATAGCATCGCCTGTATCTTATTATGGCTCACCCATTAAGGGTGAGAAAATTAAACAATTTCTAAGGTGCCAAATGTTTTATTTACAATGAATATGTAAATTCAACAAATCAAACACCGGGTATGCCCCGACAACATCTGCTAGCATAAGAGGTCCAAGCTCCCATGGTAGCTAGTCCAAGTAGACTAAAGCATTCTTTAGGTTGGCTCCCTTGTTGTCCTACATATCGGCAATCAATCGCCTTCTCTTCACACGTGTATGATGTTATAGTTTGTTGCATAGAGAGTAGGAAACGACAATATTTGATCCAGATCAAAATGGAGATGGAATCATCTCCTTGTCTCTTGGGTAAAAGTTCCTTACGACTAGAAAATGTGTGTCGATCATTGCTTTCTCCCTCTTCTTATGTAGCTGAAGCATAAAAGTTTTAAGGTTTGGCAAATTAGGGTTTGAGCAAACTAAAGGAAAAAGGCAAGAAAGGAATGACTCTACTGTTGTCATTTGCATCATAAAACGGTGAACAATTGAAGATTCTTGACAGAGTTAACATGATACCCAAGGGTCAAGATTGTGTTTAAAGGTATGGATAGTAGCAATCTTCTTGCATCTACTATAACTTGGCTGAAATCTCTCATTATTAGTTCTCATATGCATCTTTGCTTGGGTGATGCTTGTTCATGTAATTAAGTGTTTGTATAAGGTTCTTGTCTTGATGGTTTTAAGCCTCTAATTAAGCCTAGAGAAGACAATGTAAGGATATTTCTAAGCCCATTATTGTTTATACAATGGAAGTATTTCAGAGTTGGCCCTGTAGCTTTGCCCTAATTTTGCATTAAACATCCAAATGGGCTTTCCTTTAATTTATTGGTCCATTTTCCACATAGGAGAGAAAAAAACGGAATAAACTCCCCCTTCGACTCTGTGAAGTTAATTATTGGACCTAGTTTCCAAGGTTCGGCTTTGTTTCTGTATCGTACACAAACCCTTTCTCCTTATCTGGCTTTTCATAACCGCAGTTGATTTTTAGTATGAGTACAAACTTGACATTTTTCATTGTGCCATCTCAATTCATAACCATATTATTCTTCACTGTTGATTGTGAGCTTCTTCCTTCATTCTTATGCTAATATAGATACTCACCAGCAACTATATTCTTGTGGTACTCATGCAAGGATTTTGGCCCATCTTGCATGACTTTGCACCATACTTTTTTCTCAACCGTTTTTCAGATCACTTGTAGCAATTGGTTGTGTTGTCATCTTGCTTATTTGAGTTCTTATAACATACAGGGCGCTTATCTTCGCTCCTTGGCAAACACCAAAGCACCTTTCGTAAGCTTTATATTCCCTTTGTTGGTTGCTACGTATACTTTGTGTATATTTGTGCAGAAAGACAATATCGAAAATATACTAACATGCATATGTTAAGGTTCCAAAAACAGCAGTAACGCAAGGAAAGAAATAATAGTATATTTAACAACTCACAAGAAGATTGCAGAACAACAAAGGAAAAGGTCGAGGCGTGAATTTGATTCACTGTCCTTAAGACTTATTCGTCCCGCAACGGTGCTGACGGTTCTTGACGACAGTCTCCCAGGATACAACGACAATACGTCTGAAATAGGAGCACTCCAAATTGCAGACCCGGCGAACCAAAACAAAGGCACAGAACTCTTTCGGACACAGGAATATCACCACAGAAAATAATTTCGGAATTCAGTATTTATTACTATTTTTTGTAAAACTGACTCGTATTTATACACAGTATCCACTGGGGGGTGCAACTCTTCACAGGAAAAACTGTTTAGCTGGAAAGGTCACAACTTTCCGGAAAAGAAAATAAATAAATAAATAAACTTTATTTATTTAAATATGTTTGTCCCAAAAAGAATAAAGCCTAATGGGCCCAAGCCCAAGCCACGGACCGGGACGGGACGGGGCGGGGCGGGGCGCGCGTGGTGGACCTTGGGTCAACCTTGGTCCTCCCTCCTTACAAAACATGGGTACCCCCAAGCGGCCCATCCCTTAGCTCAAGGCTAAGCCTTATAAGGAGACAACATTTGCTTTGATTCTTCTATGTGGGATTCTCTCTTCCCTTCAAGTTGATCCACCAACTTTAACTTCAATTTTCTCATTCACCTTCTATTTGTTTTAGACATGTGAATATACCATGATCATCTATTCCAATAGATGAACATGAATCAATTTGGTCCTAACCAAAATATGGTTTAGAACCCATTTGAAAATTGATTCAAAATTGCTTCTCACAATGGGTTTAAAACCCAATTCCAACAATCCCCCACATGAATAGAAAATTGACTGGACACTAACACAAAGAAACACTGACACAAGAAAGAGTTCTTTAGAACGACACTGCATCGGGATAGGTAGCCGATGGCCTTGAACCTTCCCTAGTGAGAACTATCGGATTTACTGGTTAACCAGTGAACATGATGTCTTGAACTGTTCAACCTTTAGTGTAAACCAAGACAATAGAATTTCACACAGTATCGTTCAAACATTGTTTTGAGGTTCTCATTGTTGTGTTCATTTTGGCCCTGAACACTCCTGGTTTTCATGAGTACTCTCTGAGAATTCAGCCTTACAATTCTCATAGAAGCGGCCCACTTCTTACTCACATAGGTGACTTCTTATTAGAGGTTCCTACTGCACCCCCCACTTGGATTTCCAAGATATAAGAGTCATTAAAAGCATAGCTTAACCTAACCTTTTGAAGGTGCCACTGTCTTCTCATCATAGGAATGGATATTAGGGTTTTAACCCCCACAGTGCACTGTCTGAGTCGCATTTACATAATTCGGTTTTCCCTTTGAACCTAGATCTTGGGATCTCCAGTCAGCTAGGTAGGGTTTCCATTATGGCAACTCTTTAGTTCATAGGCTTAAGACCCATTCCCCTCGATAACGTATTTACTTTCTCTCTAGTCAAAGCTTTCGTTAACGGATCCGCAATATTATCCTTTGACTTCACGTAGTCAATAGAGATAATTCCACTAGAAAGTAATTCTTTAACGGTATTGTGTCTGCGACGTATGTGTCTAGACTTGCCGTTATACATACTGCTTTGTGCTCTTCCAATTGCAGATTGACTATCACAATGTATGCAAATTGGTGGCACAGGTTTAGACCAATTTGGAATATCCTCCAAGAAATTACGAAGCCACTCCGCTTCTTCTCCTGCTTTATCTAAAGCAATGAATTCAGATTCCATAGTGGATCTGGCAATACATGTCTGTTTAGAGGATTTCCAAGAAATAGCTGCTCCTCCTAATGTAAACACATATCCACTTGTGGATTTTGTTTCATTAGAATCTGATATCCAGTTGGCATCACTGTATCCTTCTAATACAGCTGGATATCTTGTATAATGCAGACCAAAGTTTAAGGTATATTTTAAATACCTTAAAACTCTTACAATAGCTAACCAGTGATTCTTTCCCGGATTACTAGTATATCTGCTCAGTTTACTGACAGCATATGCTATATCGGGTCTCGTGCAATTCATGATATACATTAGGCTACCAATTATGCGCGAATACTCTAATTGAGATATTCCTTCCCCAGTATTCTTTGTTAGATGTAAATTTACATCTAGCGGTGTCTTAACCGGACTATCATCATAACTTTTAAATTTGTCTAGCACTTTCTCAATATAATGAGATTGTGACAAGACTAGTCCATTTGATGTTTTGGTAATTTTCATACCAAGTATAACATCAGCCACACCCATATCTTTCATATCAAATTTACTGGCCAACATTTTCTTTGTAGCCTTAATGAATTCATTATTGCTCCCGATAATGAGCATATCATCCACATAAAGGCAAACAATGACATATCCTTTTTCCGTCCCTTTAACATAGACACATTTATCACATTCGTTGATTCTAAAGCCATTTTCGATCATGACTTTATCAAACTTTTCATGCCATTGTTTCGGAGCCTGTTTTAGTCCATAAAGTGACTTAACAAGCTTGCACACCTTCCTCTTATGATCAGGAGCTACAAACCCCTCGGGTTGCTCTATATAGATCTCTTCATTTAGATCTCCATTTAGGAAGGCTGTTTTCACATCCATTTGGTGTATCTCAAAATTATTGATAGCTGCAATAGCTATCAATATTCGAATGGATGTTATTCTCGTTACTGGTGAATATGTATCGAAATAATCAAGGCCTTCCTTTTGTCTATATCCCTTGACAACCAATCGGGCCTTATATTTTTCGATCGTTCCATCAGCTTTCATCTTTCTCTTAAAAATCCATTTACACCCTAATGGTTTATTTCCAGGAGGAAGATCCACCAGTTCCCACGTATGATTTTGCATGATGGATTCTATTTCACTGTTAATAGCCTCTTTCCAATGAGGAGTTTCGGGACTCGACATTGCTTCACTGTAAGTACGAGGCTCATTTTCTAACAAATATGTTAGAAAATCAGGACCAAAAGATGTAGACGTTCTAGCTCTCTTGCTACGTCTTGGCTCATCTTCCTCTTGTGAGGGTTCTTGGTCCATACTAGTTCTTTTTAAAGAACTCCGTTCTTGTGCCACTCGACAAGGAAATACATCCTCGAAGAAATGTGCATTCCTTGTCTCCATAATGGTGTTGACGTGTATATCGTCAATTTCAGATTTATGCACTAAGAACCGATATGCCGAGCTATGGCTTGCATATCCAATGAAAATTCCATCAACCGTTTTAGGACCTATTTTTACCATTTTAGGTGGTGGGATAGCTACCTTTGCTAGACACCCCCACACTTTAAGATATTTGAAGGAAGGAGGACGACCTTTCCATAGCTCATAAGGTGTCTTTTGCAGCTTCTTGTGAGGTACTTTATTAAGTATATGATTTGCGGTTAAGACCGCTTCCCCCCACAAGTTATCTGGTAGTCCAGAATTTATCACAAAGCATTCATCATTTCCTTTAAAGTACGATTTTTCCGCTCAGCAATTCCATTTGACTGAGGCGCATATGGTGCCGTGGTCTCATGAATGATTCCATGATCAGCACAAAATTTTTCAAGAGGGAAAACATATTCTCCACCTCTATCACTTCTTAGTACTTTGACTTTCTTGCTAAGTTGATTTTCAACCTCAATTTTGTATTGCATAAATGCTTCCAAGGCTTCATCCTTGCTTCTAAGCAAATATACATAACAAAATCTCGTACAATCATCAATAAAAGTAATAAAATACTTTTTTCCTCCTCTAGATTGTACCACCTTTAAGTCACATATGTCACTATGAATTAGACTTAAAGGTTCCGTACTTCTTTCAATTGACTTGAAAGACGTTTTTGCCATTTTAGCTTCAATACAAATTTCACATGCTTTATGTGAGTCAAAATTCATTTTAGGCAAAAATCCATTTTTCACTAGCTTTTGTATGGAACCATAATTTACATGACCTAATCTACAATGCCATAAATTAGGAGATTCCAACAAGTAAGCAGAAGAAATAGTTTTATTAATATCGGAATTTGGTACAACTTTAGGCACGATGGTCATTACATTTAACTTAAACAGACCATCACATAAGTACCCTTTTCCTACAAACATCCCACTTTTAGTGAGTACAAATTTATCACTCTCAAACACTAGCTTGAAGCCATTCTTACTCAACAATGAGCCTGACACTAGATTCTTCCGAATGTCTGGCACATGAAGCACATTGTTGAGACTCAATTCCTTGCCGGATGTCATCTTTAAGACCACCTTTCCCATTCCTAGCACCTTTGAAGAAGAAGAGTTTCCCATGAACAGATTCTCGTTGTTGGCGCTCTCATATGTAGTGAACATATTTCGCTCGGAGCACACATGTCGAGTAGCACCCGTGTCTACCCACCACTGTTTGGGATTTCCAACCAAGTTGACTTCGGATACCACCGCAGATAAATTCAAATCTGTCACGTCTTCGGTGATTTTGGTAACTTCGGTCACGTTGGCTTGAGAATTCTTTCCTTTCTTAAAGTTTCCTTTGTTTTTGCGACAATCCTTAGCACGATGGCCAGCTTTGCCGCACACAAAACAGTTCCCTTTGAACTTCTTCTTCTCACCGTCTTTGAAATTTGAGCCTCTTGCTCCGCTTGGACCATCGGAATCGGAAATTTTCCTCCTCTTTGATGGACCTTGCTCGACCACATTTGCCTTGGCCTCTTGATGATAATTACCGGCCTTCTTCTCGGACTGGCGATTATCCTCCTCAATCCTTAATCTGACGATCAAATCCTCGAGCTTCATCTCCTTGCGTTTATGCTTCAAATAGTTCTTGAAATCTTTCCAAGTAGGTGGCAATTTTTCTATCAAAGCAGCCACTTGAAAAGACTCTCCAAGTACCATCCCTTCCGCATGAATATCATGTAGAATAAGCTGAAACTCTTGGACTTGACTAATCACTGTCTTAGAATCCACCATCTTGAAATCAAGGAATTTGCCGACTACAAATTTCTTTGAGCCGGCATCTTCCGTCTTGTATTTCCTTTCCAAGGATTCCCACAATGCTTTCGCATTGACCATTGGACTATATACGTTATACAACGCATTGTCCAATCCATTGAGGATGTAGTTCTTGCACAAAAAATCCGAATGCTTCCAAGCCTCCACGGCAGCCACAGTTTGCCGGTCAGGATTTTCACCAAGATCTGGTGCATCCTCTTGCAAGAATCTTGCCAAGTTAAGAGTGGTCAAGTAAAACAACATCTTTTGTTGCCACCTCTTGAAATCTTTTCCATTGAACTTTTCCGGTCTTTCACCAAGTCCAACAGAACCATGAGTTGGTGCCACATAAGGCGTCGCATACACAGTCCCACCACTGTGTTGCACGTTGGGATTAATCGGTCCACTTTCCGAATTGGTTTCACTAGTAGCCATTGTTATAAATCTATCAACAGAATATAACAACAATTAATAAACAGTCCAGTCTATCACAATAGTATAAATCAGAGTCTAGTATCACTAAAATTAAATTTAGAATCTGAAAATAATTTCAGTAAAGATTGACAGAATCAAATAAGAAAACGAAATTAGAAAACGCTGTTTTGAAAACACTGTTTTGAGAACACTGTTTTGAAAACACTATTACGAAATTCGAAAGCAATGATTCTACACATGCAACACAAAGTATGCAAAAAACAGAATAAGTCTTAAGAATGTTGGTTGCTACGTATACTTTGTGTATATTTGTGCAGAAAGACAATATCGAAAATATACTAACATGCATATGTTAAGGTTCCAAAAACAGCAGTAACGCAAGGAAAGAAATAATAGTATATTTAACAACTCACAAGAAGATTGCAGAACAGCAAAGGAAAAGGTCGAGGCGTGAATTTGATTCACTGTCCTTAAGACTTATTCGTCCCGCAACGGTGCTGACGGTTCTTGACGACAGTCTCCCAGGATACAACGACAATACGTCTGAAATAGGAGCACTCCAAATTGCAGACCCGGCGAACCAAAACAAAGGCACAGAACTCTTTCGGACATAGGAATATCACCACAGAAAATAATTTTGGAATTCAGTATTTATTACTATTTTTTGTAAAACTGACTCGTATTTATACACAGTATCCACTGGGGGGTGCAACTCTTCACAGGAAAAACTGTTTAGCTGGAAAGGTCACAACTTTCCGGAAAAGAAATAAATAAATAAATAAACTTTATTTATTTAAATATTTTTGTCCCAAAAAGAATAAAGCCTAATGGGCCCAAGCCACGGACCGGGACGGGACGGGGCGGGGCGGCGCGCGCGTGGTGGACCTTGGGTCAACCTAGGTCCTCCCTCCTTACAAAACATGGGTACCCCCAAGGGGCCCATCCCTTAGCTCAAGGCTAAGCCTTATAAGGAGACAACATTTGCTTTAATTCTTCTATGTGGGATTCTCTCTTCCCTTCAAGTTGATCCACCAACTTTAACTTCAATTTTCTCATTCACCTTCTATTTGTTTTAGACATGTGAATATACCATGATCATCTATTCCAATAGATGAACATGAATCAATTTGGTCCTAACCAAAATATGGTTTAGAACCCATTTGAAAATTGATTCAAAATTGCTTCTCACAATGGGTTTAAAACCCAATTCCAACACCCTTCACTAAGGTAACCACCAAAACCATCATCAACAAGCATGTCAGTGGATATCAAATTGAGGTGAATATCTGAACATGCTTTACATCTTTAAGCAATAACCTGTAGGCAATGTTGGCTTCCAATAGAATAGTTTTCATACCTTATATGAAATAAATCGTTATTGTAACATATAAAAAATCACCACTAGAATTAATAGGATCTGAAAAATCCACCATGCGAAGTAACATGAAATGATGCACCCTAATCAATCATCGAATTGTCAGCGTGTTCGATGCATCAACACTGATGGTATAACTAACAAAGATTGTATCATCATTATTAGTGAATGTGGTCGGATCCTTTTCTTTATCTTTTTCTTCTCCACTTTCCCGATTTTTCAAATGCTACACTCCATCTTGTACAATGACTTCCCGCAATGACAACACTGAATGTTTTTCTATGCTGGGACTTTCTCCTAGATTCATTACATTAAAGAGAGGATTTATCCTCATTTCTTCTCTACCTTTCACTTACAAGTGATTGCCCCTGTCCTCCTCCTCCCCCCTTAGTTAGCTTACCATTAAGAGTAAAGTTACTAAGTGACATTACGAGTGACTTCCAACTGTTAAGAAAATAACTGAGTAATAATGCCTGGACCTCGTTGCTAACCACCGACTTTATTATCATCAATTACTTTACCAAGCCCTAAAAGATACTCATATGCTCTAAAATACTAGTTTTGTCCCTCTATTTCAAAAGCATGATCCTTTGAATCAATGAAGCCTAATTATTAAATCATGTCTTTTGCTCATACATAGACTTTAATTTCTTCAAAGAACATCGGCCCTAGTTTCATTGGCAACATGAAGAAATGCACTCGTATTAATAAATTGGTGGTATGAGCAACAAACTTCTTGTGAATTAGTCTTGCTCTTTGTTACTCTTGCCACTTGACTTGGCTGAATCACCTTGAATGGGCTCATGCATTTCCTTATAATACTGGATAATCCCCACTCTATGCTTTCGTATAATACTTTAACTATAAAATCAACACTTGCATCCATTTCAATCCGCCTAGTAAAGTACGCCAGACCGAAGCTCTATATGGAAGTTGTTAAAATTAATGCACCTTTCTTCATAACTAAGGAATAAAATCTGGAATACTTCAAGCCAGCAAGTTGAAGACGGTTCCAGCAAATTTCAGCAAAGGGTAAGTCAGTTACAAGAAGTCTTTGTCATTAAGATAAATAGTCTTGGTCAAAGTTTCCAGTTAGAATGGAATTCAATTGGCTGAATGGTTGCCAGTAGATTTCTTCACCATGAAGCAGCTTAGAAACAAACTTGTTTACTCCTTTGTCTTAGTCAATTACTATGAGTCGGTTGCTAACTCTATAAACAGGTAGACATGGTTAATTTTGTAGAAGAAGGGAGAGCTAGCAAATCTTAAAGCTAGTATTGTTCTAATTGGAGACAAGAGCTCCATATTTTCACTATCAACAAAATCTCTATTTGTCAAAAACTATTTCAATTCCAATAAGTGGTATCAGAGCTGCATTCGATTTGTTTGGCGCAGTGTTTCCGCACAATTTTTCTAAATCCTTTTAGCAATTATGCCATCTCGAAATGGCCAGCCTAAATGAAAATTCTGCTGTTATGTCAGTTCCTATCTTTCATGGCAAAAACTATGATTTTTGGAGTATCAAAATGAGGACATTCTTCTGGTCCCAAGATTTATGGGATATCGTTCAAGATAGATTTGATATTCCAGAAGATGTCTCCACTCTAACCATAGCTCAACAGAAGACATTTAAAGATTTGAATCCAAAAGATGCCAAAGCTATCTTCATCATTTAACAAGCTTTGACTGAACAAATATTTTCAAGATTCATCGGAGAAAATACTGCAAAAGTAGCGTGTAATACTTTTCAGGAAGAGTCCAAGGCAGTATAAAGGTACGCACTTTTCGTCTCCAAACTTTAAGAAGAGATACAGAAATATTAAGATGAAGGTTTTTGAGACTATACAAGATTACTACGCTAAGCTAAAAGAAATAGTGAACCAAATGAGATCCTACGGAGAAAATATTTCCAATAAAAAGGTTATAGAAAAAAAATATTGATAAGTCTTGCAGAAAAGTATGACTCAATTGTGGCTGTTATTGAAGAATCTAAGTATCTAAAAACTCTATCAGTCGCTGGTAGGTTCTTTACAAGCACATGAGAAAAGATTGAGTAGGCGAAATGGAGACTCAGTAGAAAGTGCCTTTCAGTCTAAACTTAATCTAAGGTCTCAAAATTTCAGAAACAATGATAAAATAAAATTAAGGCAAAATTATGGGGAAGGAGGAAATTCTAGAAGCAGGAATAATCAACGAGATACTAGTTCAACATATCCTTCTTGTGGCATATGCAAAAAGACAAATCACATGGAAAAAGACTGTTGGCATAAAGGAAAGACCCAGTGCCACAAGTGCAAGAGATTCGGACATGAAGAAAAATTTTGTTGGTCCAAACAAAACCATCAGGCCAGTTATACTGAAGAAAATGAAGATCAAAGAGTTCTTTTCTATGCCAGCATAGCAGTGTCAGACAAAAACATGGATACATGGCTTCTCGACAGTGACTGTAGCAATTACATGATAGGTGATGAAAGCATCTTTCAGGAATTAGATACAACTTTTAGATCCAAAGTCAAGCTAGGGAATAGCGCACTCGTTGATGTCACAATCAAGGGTAAATTTTCAGTTTAGAGAAAGAAAGGCATGAAATTAATTACTGATGTCCTCCTTGTTCCTAGTTTATGCCAAAGTCTACTCAGTGTTGGTCAAATGATGGAAAAAGGATATGTTATGCACTTTGAAGGATAGTTCTGCACTTTGAAGGACAGTTCTGCACTATCTATGATAAAGTTGATAAAACTTTACCAAAGCAAGGATTAGAATAATAGTAATTCTCCAATTCAACGGCGGTATGCTATGAACATAGTTATGAAAGTAGATATTAATGACTCCTAGCTATGGCACAGAAGATTTGGCCACTTCAACTTTTACAGCTTAAAGATTCTTCATCAGAAAAATATGATGAAAGACTTCCCATGCATAGAGGAGATTCATAATGTATGTGAAGGTTGTTTACTTGGCAAATAACAAAGACATTCATTTCTATCATGACAAACATTGAGAGTTAATAATATATTGGACCTAGTAAATGGATGTATGTGGCCCTATCACTCCATCCTCACATGAAGAAAAAAAGTATTTTATTTTATTCATTAACGATTATACTAGAATGACGTGGGTATACTTTATGCGAGAAAGATCAGAAGTTTTTAAAATTTTCATAAAATTTAAAAACTTTGTTGGAAAACAAAGTGGACATCATATTAAAATGCTAAGAAGTGATAAAGGCAAGGAGTACAGATCAAAGCAGTTCGACCAGTTCTATAGAGAAGAAGGCATCAAGCATCAACTGACAGTTGGCTACGCTCTGGAACATAATGAAGTATCTGAAAGGAAGAATAGAACAGTTGTGGAGATGGCAAGATCTATGTTGAAGGAAAAGGAACTTCCAAGAACTTTCTGGGTAGAAGCAGTCTATATTGCAGTATATCTACTGAATAGGTGTCCTACTAAAGCGCTGTAAAACGTGACACGGGTTGAAGATTGGAGTGGAATGAAGCCGTCAGCAAAACACCTCAAAGTTTTCGGCTGCATATACTTTGTACAAATTCCTAAAGATAAAAAGAACAAAGCTAGATGACTAGACAGAAAGAGAAATATTTTTGGGATATAGTGATCAGTCAAAAGGCTACAGGATATATAGCCTAAGAACAAATAAATTAATAATTAGTCGAGACATGGAATTCGACGAAAATGCAGCCTGGAACTGGAAAGAAGAAAAGATTGAAAAGAACATCATTGTACCTGCACAGCAGCCAACTACTCATATTCAAGAGCCTGTAGAAGACCAGTGAGATGGAAGGGAAAACAGAGAGTCACGAGCTTACTTAATAACACTAGGTACATCCTCACCACCATCTTCGAGGCAATCAGTCTACTCCAAGAAGAGTAAGATCTTTACAAGACCTGCAACTTCACTGTTCTAGAACCAGAAAGCTTTTAAGCTGTAGCAAAACAAGATGTTTGGACAAAAGCCATGGAGGAGGAGATAAAAAATGATCGAGAAAAATGAGACTTAGGAGCTGATTGAACAACCAAAAGAAAAAGAAATCATTGGAGTTAAGTGGGTCTATAAAACCAAACTTAAGCCTGATGGTACAGTTCAAAAACACAAAGCAAGACAAGTTGCAAAAGGGTACTCACAACTATCCGGGATCGACTACAACGAAACTTTTGCACTAGTTGCTTGCCTAGACACTATTCGAGCTCTAGTGGCACTAGCGCTAAGAAACAATGGAAAATACATCAACTTGATGTGACGTCAGCATTTTTGAATGGATATATTTATAAGAAGAAATATATGTGAAGCAACTACCAAGATTCGTTGTGGAAGGTTTAGAAGACAAATTGTTAAAACTAAAGAAGGCATTGTACGGGCTCAAGCAAGCACAGCATGGCACCCCGAATGTGGTATAACAGAATTGATTGCTAATTTATGGATCAAGGTTTCAAGGGGAGCAAAAGTGAGCCTACATTATACATCAAGACCCGAGGTAGTACCGAAACTCTCATTGTTTTGTTGTATGTGGATGATCTTATCTACACAGGAAATAGTGAAATAATGATTCAAGAATTCAAGGAACATATGATGAAGACATTCGATGGAGTGACTTGGGCTTGATGCACTACTTTCTTGGTATAGAGATAAGTCAGAAGAAGAAGAAGAAGAAGAAGGAATATTTATCTCGCAAAGGAACATATGATAAAGATATTCGAGGGAGTGACTTGGATTTGATGCACTACTTTCTTGGTATAGAGATAAGTCAAGAAGAAGAAGAAGGAATATTTATCTCGCAAAGAAAGTATACTAAAAATATTCTAAAGAAATTCAGAATGTATGAATGCAAGTCTGTTCCCACACCACTCGTTGCAAACAAGAAACTAAGAAAAAAAGATGAATCCAAGAAAACAGATGCTTCAGTCTACAAAAGTCTAATTGACAATCTACTATATCTGACAGCAACAAGACTAGATATTATGTTCGCTACTAGTTTGCTATCAAGATTTATGCGAAGTCCAAGTCAAATACGTTATAGAGGCGCAAAAAGAATACTGAGATACTTGCAAGGTACCAAGAAATATGGAATCTACTACAAGTCCACTTTTGACTCAAGACTGTTTGAATATATGGATAGTGATTAGGCTAGATCAGTAGATGATATGAAAAGCACATCCGGCTATGCATTCACACTGGGTTCAGGAATTTTCTTTTGGACATCAAAGAACAAGACATAGTGGCGCAATCATTAACAAAAGCGAAATATGTAGCAGGAGCAATATGTGTAAGTCAAGCAATATGGCTTAGAAGAATTTCTGAAGATATAGGTGAGATACAAAAAGAGCCTACAGAATTTTTCTGTGACAACAATTCAGCAATTACTATGACAAAGAATTTTGTATATTATAGCAGAACAACGCATATAGCAATCAAATATCATTTCTTGTGAGATGCTACAAACCATAAGAAAATCGAATTCAAATACTATAAGACTGAAGAACAAGTCGCAGACATCTTCTTCAAAGCACTTCCAAGATTCAAGCTTGAGCTACTACGATGCATGCTTGGAGTTTCCGAAAAGTGCATTAAGGAGGACTGTTAAAATTAATGCACCTTTCTTTATAACTAAGGAATAAAATCTAGAATACTCCATGCCAGTAAGTTGAAGACGGTACCATCAAATACCAGCAATGGGTAAGTCAATTACAAGAAGTCTTTGTCATTAATATAAATAGTCTTACTCAAAGTTTCCAGCTAGAATGGAATTCAATTGGCCAAAATGGTTGCCAGCAGATATCTTCACCACGAAGAAGCTTAGAAGAAAACTTGTTTACTACTTTGTCTTAGTCGGTTGTCGTGAGTCGGTTGCTACTTTATAAATAGGTAGACATGGTTCATTTTGTAGAAGAAGAGAGAGCTAGCAAACCTTGAAGCTAGTATTGTTCTAATTGAAGACAAGAGCTCCATATTTTCATTATCAGTAAAGTCTCCATTTGCCAAAAAAAACTATTTCAATTCTAACAAAAGTTTTAAAAGACCACATATCAGCAAATTTGGGTTATAGCAAAAAGAAAGAAAGTAATGAGTGGAGAAATGAAAAAGCTAGGAAAGAAGCTATAACATTACGAGTAGGATATGTAATGGGACGGTGAATTTAGTCCTTTAGAGTGGATTCTTGATAGGATCTACATGACACTCAATGATCATCATGTTTGCAGGTCTAGAATCAGAAATTTTTGGGCATTTTTTACAACTATTTTGGATGAGAGACTACATCACTATTTGTAAAAAAAACCTTTACTTAAGTGATTCTTGCTGCAGAAACTGTATTGATCCAAGATTGTTATCTTTACGGCTGTAAGCCTATAATTGTGCTTAGATATGGAAAGTAGTAAGTATTGTAACCCAATTATGGTTAGTATAGCAGAACTATTTTGGAGACGGCACTGTGATTTTTCCTCAAATAAATCAATAATTCTCTTTCTTTCAGGCTTAAGCTCAAAAGGAGTCCCCTCAATGAACTTTTTATTCCTCTCATTCTGGTTATGACAAATGGTGAAGCATGAAGAAATGCTACCATATTATATTCGTATGGTCATTTCTATTGTTGTCCATCATGTTGTCCCCTAAGCCAAATGATGGTTAATGGTAAGTTGTCTTCCAAAGCTTTTTTGAGGGATTATATTTGTCCGCATCAATTGAACCTTAGAACAAAATTGGATGACATGGTCAATGAAGTTGTTATAGATATCAATATTGGTTATCATATAACCTAATGGGGTCATCTTATGGCACCAAGCCAGAGAAACACTTTCAAAATTTTGAGGGGTGACCAACTAAAAAAATGCTTCCATTCTTTCACCCAGAAAGTCCTTTCTATTGACATTCAACGTGTGTTATTAAGCCAACTCAGAAGGTCGATTTCAAGTTGACTTCTGACTCCTGAAGCTTTATTGAGCGATCATATTGGTCCAGTTCACCTGAACTTTAAAGTTAAGTTGGATGACATGGTTAGTAGTTTCCATATGACATTTACTTCTGTCACTGCTGGCATAAAAAGTTTCATTTCACATCATATGATATTTTTCTAAAAACTCCATTTGTCGCTAAGGCCCCCTTTGACGCTCATTATTTTTTCAGTTTTGAAAATTAGAAGAAAAAAAAAAGCGCGTTTGGTAACCATTTTTTTTCCTTCTCCAATTTAAAAAACCAGTTTTTAAACTGAAGAAAAAAAACTCCAAAAACTGTTTTTTTTTTTTACTTTTGGTTTTTTTTTAGACCATCGCCGGTAGCCACCTCAGGCGACCACCGCTGGCGGCTTGCCGGCAGTCATCGACAACCACCGTCGGCGATTGCCGGCAGCCACCTCTGGCCTCCAAAAGCCACCGCCGAGAGGCACCTCTGGTGACCACTGGCGGCCACCTCCAGCCACCTCTGGCCCCCGGCAGCCACCGTCAGTGACTGCCGACAGCCACCTTCGGCCGCCGGCAACCACCGGTTGTCGGCATCCACCTCCGACGACTGTCGACAACAACCGTCAGCCTCCTGCCGGCGACCACCACCAGCAGCTACCTTCGACGACTGCTGGCAACAACCGCCAGCCAGAAGCCACCTCTGGCGACCGCTGTAGATAATCGCCGGCAACCACCACCACCGTCGTCGACCACCGCTACGCCCCATCACCGCCACCGCAAACCACCACAAAAAAAACTCAAAATAAAAACTGGGTTATCAAACACCAAAAAAAAAACTCATATAAAATTGGGTTATCAAACACCCACTTGTTTTTGTAAAACAAAATAAATTAAACTACTCTTTAATTTTTTCAATTTAAAAACTGAAAACCAAAAAAAAAATTGTCAAACGATAAAAAATGCAAATTAGAATCATAACTTATTCTAGAATAAAGAAGGTTAGAACTTCAAACTCTACAAGGAGAGGTCAATCATAACTTATTTTTCTAAAAATTCCATTTGTCGCTAAAAATGCAAATTTCAAGAATAAAGAAGGATAGAACTTCAAACTCTACAAGGAGAGGTCAATCATAACTTATTTTTCTAAAAACTCCATTTGTTGCTAAAAAATGCAAATTAGAACTTATTCAAGAATAAAGAAGGATAGAACTTCAAACTCTACAAGGAGAGGTCAATCATAACTTATTTTTCTAAAAACTCCATTTGTCGCTAAAAATTGCAAATTAGAACTTATTCTAGAATAAAGAAGGATAGAACTTCAAACTCTACAAGGAGAGATCAATCAATGTTACACTTACACTCGTAAACTCGTCAGCATCACTCCGATGGGGTTTTTTCCTTCATCTGAGTTATAGGCCAATAAATTACAATAGGACTCGGACCCACATAATTTTCTATCTCCTTGCTGCCACAAGCTGCCATCTCTCTCTCGCGCGCTCGCGGGGTACCTCTGCAATAAGCCATTATCCCACTTCGTGCATCTCATCACCACTCCCTATGGATATTTAACCACAATTATATTTGATTTTGATGATAACTAAAATTGATGACTTATGCTGTCTAAACTGCATTGAGTTGATGAAGCAATAGGAACAATCTCACACTCATGCAAATGGAAAATTAGACGAGCAAATCGTTCAAAGACTCTCAACGGAACGCATCAAAGATGGATTTCGTCGATGAACTTTACTATGCTTTATTTCCTTCTTTGTAAACTAGACGAGAGAGATGATCGTTACAATGACTGTATACCTAGAATTTGCCATAGGTTTCTCTTGCATGCATAAAAGTTTTCATTCTTTGAAAATTAAGAAACTGCATTTTCTGGAATGCAGTCGACTGCATTGGATTGCAGTCGACTGCAACTTGGGCAGTGAGGTATTACAGTCGACTGCATTGGAATGCAGTCGACTGCAATACTTCAGTAGCCTATTACAGTCGACTGCATTGGATTACAGTCGACTGCAAGTTGGAAATTTTGAATTTCTAACGGCTACTTTGGGAATACAGTCGACTGCAATGGGACATTGCAGTCGACTGCAATAGCCGTTTGGCGCATTTAATGCTCCACCTAATTCCAAACGGTCATATTCTTTCCCACCTCTATAAATACTCATCTTGGGCATAGTTTTGATTCATCAATTGCATTCAAAGCTCTCTTATCTTTCATATTCTCAAAGATCAAAGCAATTGTTCAAATCTCTCTTGTTTCATTGATTTCTCATCCTTTTCAAGAGAGCATTTATTGTGAGCTTACATTTGAGAGATATACACTTTCATAAGTCATCATACACTCATCTCTCTTGTTCTAGTGCTTAAACTTGTACTCATCTACTTCTTGAGAGTAAAATCTTGTACACATTTCTTCATTGAAAGGTTCTTGTATCAAAGCTTGGGGTTGTCAAGCTTTGGAGCTTTGGGTTTGTCAAAGCTTGTTCTTGATGGGGGCATAGCATCAAGGGATTGTAAGAGGTTCGATCTTGACCCGTAAGGAAGATCATACTAGTGGATTCTAGGGCCTTTCAAGGGACTTCCTTGTAGGGGTGGACATAGGCTTGTGGTATTAGCCGAACCATTTAATTCTCCTTGTCAAATATCTCTAAACCCTTCTCTTTTACATTATCGTCTTACATTTGTGTTGAGATTGGTTGTTTGCTTATTTAAGTTATTGAGATTGAGGTTTGTTGTTTGTTAATTTTTAAAGTAGTCTTAAAACCCTATTCACCCCTCTAGGGTTATTTTATTGGTTTCACAAAGCTTAACCTAGATTACATGAAAACTAGGGTTCTGCAAAATGGACTACAAAAACCATATAAATTTTCACCCACCTTCACATCCGAGGAAATCCGCTTTGATTTAGTGACAAATTGGGCTAGCAAATGCTATAAAAAAAAACTCTTGTGCACCAAAGTCCTCTACCTAAATGAAGCTTAAACCAAAAATTGATCAGATGTTCTCTGCATCCTCATCATTTCCCTGTCAAAACTTATTTTGACCCTCAAGAGGTTTACTAATTAGAGTTAACTACTCGATTGACCATAGAACTATAACGCAAATTCAACTTTGGTCACTGAACTTCGATTGGTGTTAAAGTGACTATTGAATCCTTCAATTGATCTCAATTAGGTCACTCTGTTAATTTTGGTCCGTTAACTGCCCATGTGCGAGGCACGTGATGCTTAGGTAAGGGGCAAAATTGTGAAATGAAAAACAAACAAGAATCTCATTTTATCTTATCTTTTACTTTTTGGTTTATCTTTTCTTCAATTGACCCAGCAAAATTTTTAATTCTTAATTTACCCTAAGAAATGCCCCTTCCTTGATCTCCGCCCCCACTCGCCATCTCTCTCTCTCTCTCTATTTATCTATCTATACCAGATGAAAATGTTCACAACACTGCCTCCATCTCTAGCCGATGACAAATCTTCATGTTCAGTACCCCTCCCCTACAATGGTCACTATCCCCTGCCAACCATAAATACCCAGATCACAAGCCATAATCGTGGTAATGATGGTGGCTCTGTGGTTACAATCTGGGTAATGGGGTGGCGCCGCGGTGGAGATTTTGGGTACTTGTGGTGGTAGTGTAGCGGAGGTGAGTAGTGGGGTCGTGATGTATATGCGGTAGTTTAATGTGGCAACGATGGTGGTCAGGTGTGGGTATAATGGACGGTTAGATATTCGATGGTGGTGGTCGTGGCTAATGGGGCTATGGTGGCCACAGGTTGGGATAATGGTGGTTTGTTGTTAGCACAGTAAGGACAATGATTGGTTGGTGCATGTACGGCGATCGTCAAATGTTAGCTTATAGTGGTGGTCTGTTGTTAGCACTAAAGTGGTTGGCCGTGGCTACTGGTGGTTGGATGTAAGTAAGATGGGATTAGTGGTGGGAGGAGATAATACCTTGATGGGTTTTTAGCATGAGCGAGGAATAAAGGTGCGATGGTGGTGATATGTGGTAAGGCTTAGGTGGTGGGGCGGCGGCTTAGTCGTAATGGGATGAGAGAAAGAAGAAAGAAGAGGGGGAAGAAAAAAACAAAGAGAAAAGAAAGTGACCAAATTACTCATGGATTAAGCCACTTAATGGACTTGGGATTAACGGAAGCTGACAGAATGACTTAATTGGATAAATTGACGAGTCCAATGATTACTTTGACACAAATTGAAGTTCAGTGATCAAAATTAAATTTGCGTTATAGTTTAATGGTCAACTGAGTAGCTAACTCTACTAATTAATGTAGACAATGGGCAGTGGATTTGGATTTTTGGATATTCACTGGTCTTGATCCAAAAGTTTTGAGATCGTAACAAACACTTAATTAGTGCTGTCATGTTGTTCCATGAATTTTGGGTTATTTTGGCTTTAAAAAGATTCTAGTTATGGTGTGCAGGGATGGCGACTTTGTGTAGGCAGTTTTTGGGTGGTGTTCAACCTTTTGATGGTACTAGTATAGAGTCCGGGCGTTGCACGAGAATATAGTCGAGAGCAAGGTTTGAAGTGATGTTATTATCTTTTTTAAGATCAAAATAATATAATTCAATTATCTTCTTATTTTTCTAGTGACTTATTTTAGAAGAAATGTATACTTAATATTCATAACAGTAATCAGTTCAATTTGTGAAAATATTCTTTGTAAACTTTTGGATTGAAGAAATATTTGATGGTATTGCTGAAAATAAAAGCAAATGGAGAACTTAAAAGAATAAATCTACGTCTTTATTTTTGTAATCTGTTAAATTGTTTTATGGTTAATAATCGTAATAGTAATCAGTTCAATTTGTGAAAATATTCTTTGTAAACTTTTGGATTGAAGAAATATTTGATGGTATTGCTGAAAATAAAAGCAAATGAAGAACTTAAAAGAATGAATCTACGTCTTTATTTTTGTAATCTGTTAAATTGTTTTATGGTT